>OZ018392.1:42200833-42225310 GCA_963969525.1 Ontholestes murinus | reverse complement strand
CCACTACACACCAGAAACCAAGTAGCAGTCGAAACAGTGGATTTTTCCAGGCGAATCTGCTCCGAAGAAGGCAAAGACTGTCCCATCGGCTGGAAAGGTCATGGCCACCGATTTTTGGGATTCGCAAGGTGTGATACACATCGACTTTTTGCAGAAGGGAAGAACTATCACGGGACAATACTACAGCGATTTATTGGATCAATTCAACGGCATATTGAAGGAGAAACGGCCTCATTTGCAGCGGAAAAAAGTGCTCTTCCACCACGACAACGCGCCGGCCCATTCATCCCGAATCGCCAATGCTAAATTGGTTGAATTGGGCTACGAGGTGGTGCCGCATCCCCCGTACTCTCCAGACCTGGCCCCGTGCGACTTCTATTTGTTCACAAACATGAAGACTTGGCTCGGAGGCAAATGAGGAGGTCATCGACGCCACTAAAGCTTATTTTGCAGAGTTCCCGAAATCATATTTTTTCTGAAAGCTTAAAAAAGTTGGAGCACCGCTGGGAAAAGTGTATCGCCCTGCAAGGGTACTATGTTGAAAAATAAAAAAAGAAAACCTGTTTAATTACTGCGTTTTCTTGTCCATTCCGGAAACTTTTCCATCAATGTGTCGAATACTCCACAGCTTTCTTCACAGTCCATTAGCGGAAGACGGACCATTTTGTGTTTGTCTACCTTCAGTAATTGTTCCCTTATTTTATTACATCATGTTAATTCTATCAATTTAGTTCAATTTTAACTTTCAAATACTTATAATGTTTCGGTAACATTTTAAATTTTATATATATATATATATATATATATATATATATATATATATATATATACAGTAGACGCCGCTTATTAGAATCACGGATAATATTATCAATCGGATATTGTTATCACTTTTGCGAAGAACGGGCCGAACGTGTAATACTACATACAAAAATTTTTGTTTATAGTAATCATGATTTCGGTTTATGTTATCATTTTTATTTTCCCTATATACGAAGTATATATAGGGGAAGTATTGTGATCGTGATTTTTTTGCGGAAATATCCGTTTTGAGGTCCCCCGAGTCCATTAAACTAATTTCTGGAAAAAAAAATTGTGTCTGTGTGTGTGTCTGTCTGTCTGTCTGTCCGTAGGTGCTGTATCTCAAAAACGACTGATCCGATTGAGATGAAACTTTAAACTTAAGGTTTTATCGTTAAAAACTGGAACTGAAAAGCTTTTGGTAAACATTCATAAACCGGAAGTGGGTGTTTACTTGAGGCGTTTTTTGTTTTTTTCCGATATTTTTTTTTAATATGAAAAATATTACAAAACTTTTCGAACAAAAGTTAAAGAAAATGAGAAACTGAACAAATTTTGTTAAAATATATTTTTCATAAAATTCTTAACTTTCGAGAAAAAAAAAATAAAAATTGAAATTTTTGACATTTTTTGCCAATTGCTAATAAACTATTGAAGCAACATGAAAGTTATATAACAAATAATTGTAGAGAATTCAAAATGTTACGTTATTATAGTTTGTTACGTTATATATTTTTATTTAAAATAAAGTTTTGTTTTTCGGCTATTATTATCAATCGGTTATTGTTATCAAAAACCCCGAGTCCCGTTGTGATCACATTAAGCGGCGTGCACTGTATATATATATATATATATATATATATATATATAAATTATTGTTTTCGGGTTGGTTTTGGTGTTTTTATAAACTTTTATTTTTACTTGACACGAATAAATTTGGTTTATTTTTGAATATTACATAACTTATAACGA
This sequence comes from Ontholestes murinus, assembly GCA_963969525.1. NCBI lineage: Eukaryota > Metazoa > Arthropoda > Insecta > Coleoptera > Staphylinidae > Ontholestes > Ontholestes murinus. Next base: position 42,223,540 of record OZ018392.1, on the reverse strand, counting down.
CGAACAATAATCTTGGAGTATATTAATAATAATGTCTAATGTAATAATGCTAATGTAATACTGCTAATGTAATAATGTATGATTGGATGATTGAATTGAATGATCTGCGCTCGTGGCTTGCGGTCCTATTTATATGATATGGAATGATACGTAAGCAAAATGACATCTGGTGTTATTGCGGATGAAAATGCAGTGTTAGCAAATACTTAGGAAATGATGCAATGATAATTAAATATATTTCTTAACAATAAAAACGATTAATATATAACAAAGGATTGTCTATTGTAGCCGCCAGGTTACTCCTACCCCCTCAGATTCGACACACTCCGGGTGGAGAATTTGGGTAATTGTCCATTGGGGCAACATGCCGAAGTTTCTTCTTTAGAAACTTGATTCCTAAAATTAGGGCACAAATTAACACTAACACATATAACGAGAGTGTCCACGCACTGAGGCTTAAGGGTATAACTGTTTCTGTAATTTGGGGCATTGGGGATAACACAGGGATGTCTTCTAATTTCAGTCTTTTAAGATTAATATTAAAATTGTTTATATTGTATTTCTCCAGTTTTTTTGTCGATGCACTGATAAACACGGGGCTTCCAGATATTGCTTCAATTTTGGGAATTGTAATGTCTTTGTAGAAAATCTGTCACTCATCTGGCTCGATCAGGAAGACACCTTGAAGTTCTGTTGTTTACTCATGGTTGGGACATGTGATTTTAAGGGTTTCTTTCTTAGGCGTATAACATTTAGAGGCCAAATTTTAGAATTAAATTTTGATTTTAATAGGTATTTGATATTCGGTATTATTGATACATATTCTGATTTGTACTTTGGTATTGGATGTAAAGCGTAAAGGTCAAATGAATGTTCGTAATTTATTGGAAGATGGAGAAAATAATGGATTTTTGTTTTGTCAATTTTGCAATTAACTGTTTTTTTTTTAATTCGTCAAATACATCCTGAGGTCTTATTATATCTGGGTTTAAGACTCTTAATTTGCAGAACGTTATTGAGTTAATAATTTTGTGTAGTATATTTCTAATTGTACCAAAAAGTAAAAGCATCTGATTATATAGGTCTTTCGCATACAGAATATGTTGGTGGTCAATATCTTCTTTAAAAATTGCATGTAATTGCATTATTCTAGATTGTAGAGTATTTTGATTATGTGCAATACCCTAAAGAGTATTATTACAATACTTTATTATTTTTGTTTACTAAATTTTGGAATGTTCGGATTTAGTATAGTTATCAAAAAATGACTTTCTTTGCTGGACTAAACTAGGATTTGGAATTATCGAAGATGATAAGAATAAGAATAAGAATAAGAATTTATTGGTCTTTCTCATTGTTTACAACAATATAAGACAAGTCAATGCATCATAACTAATAATAATTTTACAATGATTACATATAGTAGTAAAAAAATTATATTTAACGAATAACATATACACATAATTAAAATTATAGCTAAATATTCAACTTAATGCTTTTAAATTAAGTAAATTCCGGAATTATGAGGAGATTTTTTGACACAGGTATGCTTACATTTGTATTCGACAATTTTATAGTTATTTCGAGTTGGGTAATCATGGACATTGCTGTGTTTTTTAAACTTTTCCCTTTCACAATGAATGAGATATAGTGTCTTCAAAATATATATACATGGCAAAGTTAATAATTTGTATTCAATAAATTTATTTTTACATGTCTCTGTATAGTGTAAATTGAACATTAGTCTTATAATTCTTTTTTGCGATATAAATAATCGACTTAATTCAGTAGATAGACCCCATACTGTTATATTATAACTAAGATGTGAATAAACGATTGCGTAATAAATGTTAATAAGAGAATTTATATTGAATTGATTTTTTAGACGCGATATCAAATAATATGATTTATTAATTTTTGCACAGACCTTATCTATATGTTTTGTCCATCGTAGATGTTGATCTATAATTATCCCTAAATAGTTTGTCCATTCGGTTGTCTGTATTATATTATTATCAAATGTAAAGCATGTTGTTTCAGTCTTGTTGTGTATATTTGATATATGTAATATTTCCGTTTTTTGAACATTTACAATTAGATTATTTTTTTGACACCATTCTTGAAATTGATCCATAACTTTAGATACTTTGTCTTTAGTCCCCTGCAATGATTTGTCGGACACTACAACGGCAGTATCATCTGCATACATAAATACTTCTCCATCAACAATATAATCAGGCAGATCATTGACGAAAAGGAGAAATATTAGTGGGCCAAGATTACTTCCTTGAGGGGTTTCTGTATTAATTGTGTATTGGTGTGAGAATGCATCTTTGTATTTTACAAAATATTTCCTATTGCTCAAATAAGACACAATCCATTCATTTATGAAGCCACGAAATCCTAATTTAAATAATTTGATATGCAAGTAGTTTATATTAATAGTATCAAATGCCTTTTTTAAATCAAATAATATAATAAAAGTTTCATTTTTGTAATCTAAATTATTTAGGCTGCATTCTATTAAATTTATACAAGCGGTTTCAGTAGACCGACCATGACGAAACCCATATTGCTTATCGTGCAGTATATTAAACTTATTCAGAAATGAAAATATTCTTTTGCAAATGGTTATCTCGATTATTTTTGAGAATACGCTTAGAAGAGCAATTGGGCGATGATTTGTAATATCTGTATCGTCACCTTTTTTAGGTACGGGAGTAATCTGTGCTATTTTGAGGGCCGTAGGGTATTTTCCTTGGGTACAAGAAATATTTATTATGTTAGATAAAAATGGAGCAATAAGATCTGCACACGCTTTAATTAATTGGACTGGAATATCATCTGGGCCGGTCGAGTTCGTGTTACGTAAATCATTTATAACTAAAATTACTTCCTCCTCAGTTATAGGTGTGAAACAAAATGAATTAGGGTTTAACGGAATTTTTATGTCATTAATATTACTCAGAGGTGTGATCAAATCTTTGACAGATTTCTCAAAATAAGTTGCAAAAGCATTGGAAACTTTATAAATACTTTCACCAGTTTCTAAATTGCATTGCTTTTTGTTTTTTAAATGAACTAAATTCCACAAAGCTTTGGCTTTGTTATTTGCATTATTTATGTAATTAGAGGCATATTGTTTTTTTTCTGAAATGATTAAAAAGTTCAGATTTTTCCGTTTACTTTTGCACAGTTTTGCTAACTCGTTCCCTCCAAAGATCTTACTGATGAGTTCTAAGTGTTTTACTTCATCATATAATTTTTGTACCCCTGGAGAAAATCTAATTTTATTGCTTTTTAAAATGCGAAAATTGCGTTTTTTTATTTTAGGGAAGACCGCTTCAAAACTCCACTTGAATTGTTCATAGAAATTATTGAAAATTAAATCTACATTGTTACTATGTGGCCATTCATTAAACACGTTATATTTGATTAAATGTTGACGAAACTCATTTATATTATCTGGTGAAAAAAATCGACCTGTTGTATAAGTAGTTTTCTTCGGGATTGGCGTTTTTAGAATTACATGGACTACTTGGGCAAAATGATCGGATAGTCCAGGATTAAAATTCTGTATCTCATTTATAATATTAGTATTATTAGTTACTATATAATCAATAGAGGTCATCGATGGTTGATCTGAATTTGGTAGTTTTTGGATTCTTGTGATATCTTTAATCATAGACTGTAAATTTTGAGCGTGAAACAAGTCTTTTAGAAGATCAGTCATTTTAGTTGATTTCAACTGATCTATATTTAAATCACCGCAAATTAAAACAGTTTCGAATTGTCGATTCAATATATCTAGTAACTTATTGAATTGGTTGAAAAATAATTCAATGATTTCATTAGCATTATTGGGCGGTCTGTAAATAGAAATTACACACGTATTTTTAGCAATGGATATACCACAACATTCGAATACATTTCCAATTGTAAGCTTACTTACAATTTTTAGAGATTGAATTTGGTTCCGCAAGTTAGATTTAATTAAAATGGCAGTACCGCCGCCATGAGTACCTGTGGGTCTACAATAGTGTGCTGCCATTGTATAGCCAGCTATTTTAAAAGCATTAAGTTGGGACTCATTTAGCCAAGTTTCGCTAAAACATAAAATATTAAAATCATAATTATACAAAAACAAATCGATTATATTAGTTTTATTAAAAATTGAACGTATATTAACGTGAAATATTTTAAAAATCATGAAGTCCTTTTTAATAGCGTCTTGACGGACTACTTCGCTCCCATCTGTATCTGTTGCCGTTGCGGTTTCCTCGATAATTTGATGTTGAATGCCATTTGCGACGGTTGTTCGATCGAAATAACTGCACTTTAACGCACTCGCACCAAAAGTTTTCATCCAAAACGGCTTGAGTATCATTCTTAGGGACCGTGACTTTAAAACTAGAGTGATAATCATTTGTTTTTAATTTATTTACGTGAAATGTTCGAAGTGGGAGTTTTTTTTTTAAATATTCCATAACATTGTCTTCGGTTGTGTTTACGTCGAAATTTGAGACAAAAATTGTTGTAACTGGTGCTGCGGAAATAATTTCATTTTGTTCCGGTTTCTTCACTCCTATAATTGGTAGCGAAGAAGGATTGCCTGCTGATATTTTAATAGTTGACTGCGAAGGAATATTTGTAGTATTTAATGAATGCACGTTTTCCGTATCGTTAATGTTTATTGTTTTTACACTAGATATTCCCCGATCCATTATTTATGTTGTGTCCTTCTTTTAACGTTGATAAGCACAAATCCACGGCTTGGGTCTCATTGTTAAATTTTAAAGATGTGTTGTTTTTCCACTGAATTGCATTTGTTTCGAGAACTTGTATTTTAAAAAGTAGAAGTGCATTTTTGTCTTCCATTTCTGCTATTAATTTATGTAATAGTTTATTTTCACTGGTAATGTGATTGTTCTCTCTTATTAAGTCTTTAATTAACTGTTCACTGTTATTACTGTTGGTATCACTCGGAGTTTCGATGATTGTCGTATTTAATACGTCCTCCATATTTGGAACTTTCTCGGCGGGTTCCCAACACTTTATGTGATTTTCATCGATCGTAATGATATCATTATAATATTTTAAGCATCCGGGATGCATCACTACACCACAATTAACACATGTTAGTCCAGAAACTGGCATAATTTTACACTTTTTACATTTTTTCGGCGGAGCGGCCGTACACACTTCTGCATCGTTCGCCATCTTTATTAAACTGATGGCCCTGGTACTTCATCATCAATTTTTGGTGTACCAAAATAGATGTTTATTTGTAATTTAGAATTTTGGAAGATATAATTTATCATAGCTTTAGTTGAATTATAGTCTAATTGATCTAGGCCACAACCTAATTTGGGAATTGCTAATTTAGTGATGTTTTTGTCTAAACAGAATTGTTTTAAATTTATCAATGTATTAAACAAACATTCTAAAGTGGGTTTGTCGAAATAATTTTCTTTAGTGATCAAATAAATAATATATCTACCTTCTTCTTTAATATGACAGAGAGAATATAATTTTGCGTTCTGTTTTGATAAATCTCTAATTTTACCAAATCTTAATTTAAATTCACGTGCTATTCCTGCACTCATTTTAAAATCTCTACTCACACAGTGAGCGAGTTAGTATTCTTAAGGGGCATTGAATAAATCATCTGAAATTTCTTTTACAATTTCATTGTTTATTTCTTCATTATTACTTAATATCTCAATAAATGTTTCAAAATTTGGAGTTTGTTTTAAATTAGATCTTTTGACTCTGGGACGTTTAATATTTGACAAATGAATTTTACTAGATTGATTATCATGTCTGGTTTCTATTTCTGCTGTTTTACGATTAGGATCAATAGTTTGAATGTTTTCTTTTTGATATTTATTTTTACTTTTTGATTGTTTTTGTTTGTTTTTAATAAATAACTTTTCTGGAATTTCCGGGACTTCCTCTCGCGTTAAGTTATGTTTTTAAATAGTTTTTGTTTTATTCTCATTTATTGTTTCGTTTATTTGTTCATACAACAATTTGACTTTAGTTTTATGATTTTCTACATAATTGTTTGTAATTAAGGTTTCTAAGTTGAGGTCTAAAAGAGATTCTTTATCGATGTGCCTCGAAATAATTTCAGAAGGTTTTAATTTTGTAGTCGAATAGATAGAATTATTATATGCTAATACGGCGTATGCGGTTTTAATTTCTATTGGTTCTTTTTTAAATGTGTCTTGATTATTAAGGAGCCGTATGTGCTCAATAATTGTTCAATGTACGCATTCTATTATTCCATTAGATTCTGTGTGTTGGGAACTAATAAAATGAATTTTGATTTTATGAATTTCCAAAAGTTCTCTGATAACCGTGTTCTTAAATTCCAAATAAATTATCCGAAATAATTAATTTAGGGATTCCATGGTGACGAAAGAATTTTATTAAATTGTTTGCCACTTCAATAGCTTGGTAAGAATTTAGTTTATAAAGTTGCCTATATTTAGAAAATGAATCAATTATAGTGAGAAATTTGGAACTTTCAAGGGCAATACAATCTGTATGATTTATTTCAAATAATTTCATAGCTGTTGGGGTGTGATTAAATTTTAATTTAAGTGGTTTGCGATCATATTTAGAAACTAAACAGACTTCACAATCATTAATATATTCTTGGATTGATTTCCTCATACTTGGCCAATAATATATACGTTTGAGTTTTAATTCAGTTTCATCGATGCCTCGATGATTTGCTTTTCCCTCATGATAATTTTGGATAATTTCCAATATATCGTTATTATTTTCAACGTCAGTAAGCAAATTATTACATTTAGTCATTTTAAGTTCTGAATTTTTAAAATAATTTTGGAGAACGCTACTGACTTTTTCGTAAATAGAACTTTTGAAATATAGGTAGTAATTTATTTTGGGGACAATATATTCTTTACAAAACTAATGACATTTACAAAATTTCTTTTAGAGAATTCAATATGTATTCGCCTTTTTTTATTAAATAAATTAGTAATTTTCGGTTTAGATGATGAATGTTCCACCTCTATAATTATAATTAGGTTATCACCAACGTTGACCGGTTTATCCAATATTGGAATACCAAAAATAGGGTTTTCCGAATTTGAATGAATTGTAGCGCTATCATTTTCAAATTCGTTTATACGAGTAATTTCCGCGGGTTCTACAATAATTGATGACGGATCAATCTCATCAAAATTTTTCAAATATTCTTCTAAATTTTGGGCATATTCTTCGTTAACATTTAATTCGATCCTAGATAGTGCGTCAGCATTTTTGTTTAAAGTATCCTTTTTATAAACAATTGTATAATAATATTTCGAAAGTTTTAATCGCCATCTTACTAATTTAGAATTTGGTTCTTTTATGGACATCAACCATTGGAGGGGCCTGTGACTATTTGAAAGGTGCGTCCGAGAAAATAAGGGCGAAAGTATTTGACAGCCCAAACTATGGCAAGAAGCTCGTTTTCTACAGTTGAATATCGAGATTCAGAATCATATAAGGTACGGCTGGCATACGCAATGGGTAAATCTGAACCGATTTTACCTTGTGACAAAACAGCGCCCAGAGCTTGATTACTGGCGTCTGTAGTAAGTATAAATGGTTTTGTAAAGTCCGGATATTGTAATAAAGGTTGATTCGTTAGAACATTTTTGCACAGATTAAAACAATTTATGTATTCAGAATTTTCAATGTCGATAACAGTATTTTTCTTTAAATATTTTGTCATGGGTTTCGTCAGGTCGGCAAAATTTTTAATGAATTTACGATAATAACCTAACAGTCCTAAAAATCATTTTATCTGTTTTGTTGTTTTTGGGATTGGATAATTTTGGATAGCTAATATTTTGTCAGGATTAGGTTTAACTCCTTCAGGTGTAACTATATGCCCTAAGTATGAAACTTCTTTACGTAAAAATTCTGATTTTTCAAGCTGAATTTTAAAATTTGATTCTTTTAGTCTTTCAAATACTTCTGTCAGTCTTTCAATATGTTCTTGTAAACTGGTTGAAAAAATAATAATATCGTCCATATAAACTAAACAAGATTTATTTTGAATACCGCGTAAAATTTCGTCCATGACACGTTGGAAGGTAGCGGGTGCATTTTTAAGTCCAAATGGTATTCTAAGAAATTCGTAATGTCCATTTTCAGTGTTAAATGCGGTTTTAGGAATGTCGTGTTCATCTATCTCGATTTGGTGAAAACCTGACGATAAGTTTAAAGTAGTAAAATATTGAGCCTTGCCTAATTTATCTAACAGGTCCGTAATATTGGGAAGAGGGCACCGATCACCCACAGTTTTATCATTTAGTTTCCGGTAGTCAAACACAACACGCCATTTCCGCTGGCCTGATGCGTCTAATTTTTTTGGGACTATCCAGATAGGGGAAGACCATGGACTAAATGATGGTCTTATAATATTTTGCTGAAGCATTTCGTTAATTTGTTTATTCACTTCCGCTTTATGAATTTCCGGATACCTATATGTTTTTGTATAGACTGGTACTTCGTAATAATCCGGTGTTTTATTTTATTTGTAAACGTTAAACTATTATTTTTGGAATGAAAAATTAAAGTATATTTAGAAATTATTTTTTTTATAGCGGCTTTCTCTTCATTATTCATGTGATCTAAACTTAGTTGTGAAAAATCAAACTTTTTATCAGACATATTAAACATATTACAATTATTATATTTACTTTTCTTATTATTTATCTTATTATTACCATTTATTTTTGGTTAATGAGGTACCACATCATATTCGCTGATGGGCGTCACTGTAAATGGTTTCTTTTGAGTTACATCTCTATTAATATGTGTCTTATTAATTACAGTTCTACAAGCTTTGCCATTTTTAACTGTTGTGATACATTAGGTAAATAAATATTAACAAGGTCCATCTCAGGGACTACGGCTTCACCGTTTATCAAATTACCTATTTCAAATTCAATTCAATTATTTGTTGGGTTTGTGCAGGCACCAATATGCTCTTGATGACTTGTGGTCCAACATATTTAGAATTATCAATACGATTTGTATCACTTTGAGTTTTCTCAATACTATTAATATTATCATTATTAATAAAATTATTAATAGCATTACAACTATTATTTTCAATATTATTAAGATTTACGTTAGATGTTGAATCAAAATTAAATGGAATTTCGCAGTAAGAAGTTACTACAGAATTTTTTGAAAAAGCTACACTAGTTTTAAGTTTTATCATATTATCTACTCCAATTAAAATATCAAAATAAGAATGAAAATCAAACACGTAGCATTTTAATTTTTTAGCAAAATTATTTTTAAATAAACTTTCTAAAGAAATATCAACACTATATTTTCCTCTAGGAGTACCATGTGAGCTGGTAACTTCAAATGGATCACTTATTAAATTTTTCTTTAATTTACGCGCTAATTGTGGGCTAATAAAGGATCTGGTGCTCCAGAAATCCATTAAAATTTTGACATTTGTTTTGGGATCTATTATAAATGGTAAATTACTGCTATTATTTATTATTTCTAAATATTCAATTACATTTCCGAGGCTTTGTCGTCTAATAATTGTATTTATTATTTCTATTATCGCCTCCCGGTTTATTATTAAAAGCATTATTGTCTTCTGTCTCGTCTAGATTAAATAACCTTGGCCTATTATTCGTATATGTTGTGGAAGTCGACATTGGTGTCAGACTAGGTAACTGAGGCGGCCTTTGTTGTGCATACTGATTAAGATTTTGCGGGTAATGACTGCGATTTTAATTATAATTGTGATTTGAATGGAAATTTTGATTATTCGTACGAAAATTATTTTCATTTCTTGGTCTCTTATTAAAAAAATTAGAATTGAAATTAAAAGGTCTTTTATTAATTTGATCATTTGGCGGTCTACCAAATACTTGTCAATTAGTTGGAAGTGGACGCGGATTTTGGTGGCGAAAATTTAATTGAACCGGCTGACTAGGGAATTGTCGAAATTGAGGATTAAAATTTTGTGAATAGAAATTTTGTCTATTAATATTTTAATTAGGCGTTTGGAAATTATGCCTTATATTTAAATTTAAATTAGAAGAATTTTGTCCATCTAATGTATTTTGAAAATTAATTTCTTCTTTAACAAAATTAGTAGCTTCTTCTAAACTAGCTGGATTTCTCAACCTAATTTTACTCTGCATATTTCCGCGTAGACCTCGTAGATACGTTTTTAATGCGAGCTCATCGTAGCTTGCTAAATGTACACGTTTTGCGGCATCTGACGGGCAAAGAATTTATCTTACTTGAAAGTTTACTCCTCAAAATTTGCAATCTCTCTCCAAAATCTAGATAGCTTTCATTTTTTACAGGTTTTAGATTAATTAGTTGTTGTACAATGCAATCGTAATTTCTTAAATCACCAAACCGTTGGCGAATATGGTCCCTAATTTCGGGCCAAGTGTTTAATTCTGTACGCGATCCTATTGTAATCAAAGCCCTATGTCTTAATTTTCCTATTACGGCATTAATTAAATATGTGTACACGCCGGTGGTGGCGCATCGGTTACGGCCCCGAACTGACGTGCAGCAACGTTGTTTCGGGTCAGTAGTCGGATGGGTGACCGGTACCATTCACCATTGGGATACAATTAATGGTGCTTTAGAGTGACGGGGGCGATCCTTTAAAGTAACAAGCTCATTTACACACACACAAATACACAAATGACACATGGCGGAAGGACCAAGTGGTCGATAGGCTAACACTACTACTACTACTACCTAAATATGTGTTAATTTGTTCGTTATTTAAGGGTCTAAACACCGGTAAAACGGCCTCACATCGTGTTATAAAAATTTCTGTTAAAGCACTGTCACCATTAAAAACAGGAATAGTTTCTACGTTTAAGTTTAATAACTGATAATCAGTATGTGCCATTGTTAAATTTATGTTATCTAATCTTTGAATCAATTCGTCAATAACAAAACCGACTGGGGAATGATAGTTTATAGGAGAATTTAAATTTAAAGGGAAAACGTCAGAATTAGAATTTGTACTATCGTTAGACATAAATTTTTCGCGAACAAGATAAAAGTGAGCCTCTAAATAACACGCTTACCCAAATATTATCACACTGTCCATCTCCTTGGTATTCGTCCAGGGAATGATGTGAGCTGTGATGCCTTCTCGTGCTGCTGCCCTTGGAGCTGAATCCTCGATGCTCGGAGGACTCTTCGGTGCGGAAGCGACGATACATTTCCAGGAACAGTCTAGTTTTTAATGTTCTTTCCGTCTCTAAGACTTCCACTTTAGTATAATAGATTTTGTGTTTAGTATTATGTACATGATTAGCTAATGCATGTTGTGTGAGCCTGCTACGTAGTGTCTGCGAGGTTTGATCTATGTACGTAGCCGGACACTCAAGACAGAGAACTTTGTACACCACATCTGATGAACTGAGCAAGGGTATTTTATCTTTTAGTTTTGTGAATATACCATTTACTGTAAGTACTGTTTTTTTAGCAAATTGAATTTTATCATTTATCAGAACTCCAATTAACCGGTGGGTCAGTCCTTCTACATATGGGATGGATATATTGGACTTTACCATTGTAGGTGAATTATTCATTTGTAAATTATTCTATTGATTGTTAATTGGTTCTGAAGTGTTGTAGATAATTCGTTTTACTAAATGTTTTGGATATGAATTGTTAACTAAAAGGTTTTCTGGTTTCTTTAAATTATTATTAAGTAGTGACGAATGGTTGATTTTCCTTATTCGGTCTGTTATCGTTTTAATGAAATTTATTTTCATGTTAAATGGATGATATGATTTGTAATTGATATATCGTCCCGAACAGACAGATTTTTGATACCTATCACAAATAGGCACGTTACTTTGGGTCCGAACAATTCTGGTATCAAGGAATGACACGCTACGCTCACACTCTTCCTCCACTGTAAATTGTATGTCATTGAAACTATCTAAGGTAAATTGTATTTTATCTGCAGGGACTGCACATACCAAGTCGTCCACATACTTTTTTTATAAAAGGGATATTAAATGGTAATTTAGGGATGACCGTCTGAAGGACCTCATCCATAACAATCTCAGATAAAATAGGACTCAGTTTAGACCCCATTGGGCAACCAAACGTTTGTTGATAGAAAGTATTGTCATAATCAAAATAACTTGAGTTAAAAAAAAAAAAAACAATGGTAGACAAAATATTACATAAAAAACAAAGAAATAGGTTAATTGATTCTATTTATCCTATAGTAAAAGATAACGATAAGAAAAATTTTACATCATTGACATTCACAGGCAAAAATAGTAACGAAGTAGGAAAAATGTTACAAAAATTAAATATTAATGTAGCATATAAAACAAAAAACACTCTAGGTAAAATAATAAAAAATAAAAAGGATAAAGTCAATACAACTCAACAAAGTGGCGTCTATTTGCTAAGTTGCAAAGACTGCCCGAAAATGTACGTAGGGCAAACCGGAAGGTCGTTCCAAGAGAGGATCAAGGAACACAAAACTAGCTACGAACAAAACAAATTCAACTCCACGTACTCTAACCACCTCATCGAAGAAGACCACCAATTTGACGAAAATTTCAAAATATTACACCGGGAAACAAAAGGCCGCAAACGTAATATCCTAGAATGCATGGAAATAAATAAAAGAAAAAATACTGGACATCTCCTGAATAACCAAACAAATTCGCCCCTTTTAAATTTACAATTTTTTCAACACCATTTCTTCGCCTGAAGAAGCCACAGTGTGGCGAAACAATTGTAGCGTCTTACAATATATTTTTGAAAGTACTTATATAGTTTTATTTATATAAAGTGAAGATGAACTTTCAACATCTGTCAGCCTCATCAATCAAGTATTTTTAATTAATATTAGCATAGTATAGATATTACTATTATTATAATAGACGTAGTAACATATTTAAAATTGTACTGACAACTGTAAAGCAGCAAAGCTATTGGCACAATAAGATTATTATAATATTTGGAACCGGTTTAATTTCATTTTTCATAAGTCAAATTCGGTGTAATATGACAGTTAAATTAGAATAGAACACACCAACTAATAATTAATTTTAAAATGCAGAATATATTTTTATGATTACTAACTCAAATAATAAAAAAAAAGAATAGATCAAATAGAACAATCTAGGAAGCTCAAAAAATATTATGTAAAAGAATACGTACTTCTTTTATTTACGCTATCTACTATAAATTAAGTATATAAGATGTTAGTTTGAATTTAGAAGTAATATTCTTAAAATAGAATACATCATGTATGTATACAGTCCCATTAAATATGCAATTTATTTCTATTCAAGTTATAATTAAATGTACCAATACAAATATGAATATATTAAATTTAATATTATAGGTAACCATTTCTTATAATAAATTTTAGCAGGCAGAAGGAAAGAAATAAAGCGCACCCCTGAATAAAAATTAAAACAATAAATTACACTGACTTGTATATGTGTTCATGATTTCAATGAATATATTATAACCCAACCCTTTTAAAAAGAGGAAAATAGTTCTAATTGATAGCTCGAACATGTCAAGTTCAGAGTTGCAATTAATGTAAATTATTCACGGAACACAAACACGCTTTTGTTTGTTTTCTTCTTTACAAGCAAATTATTCCTAATTGTTTGATCAAGGATTACAAATTTAAATTGATCATGAATAACTCATTAAGTTGTATGCGCTTTAGTACGAAGAAAAGTGGTTTTAATTTTTTATTTTATTTTAAAGGAAGCCAGTGTAGCCAACCTCAAATTTAGTAAATAAACTAAACTAATTACATTTCTCAAAATTATTTTTGATTTTTATACTTAATGTGATTTTTGTAAAAGATTATTTTAGATTCGTTATGTTATTTTTAAATTGATTTAGATTGATTTTATATGATCGCTTTAATCGAATAACAGAATAATAATATACATATTAACTAGGAAAAACAGTTGTTAAAAGTATATTTTAGTTAGTAACTAATGTAAATATTAAAACATTGGTGAATATTTTGTAAACTAAAAACTATTCTTGATGCTTCTTTTTCAATCTGAAAATGTTTTTTTCTAGAATTTGACAACGATCGTGAAAAGTATGAACTAGTTGAGTACTAGCATGTGTTGTTAATTTAATTTTTAATGAAATTTGAACTGTACCAATACCTTAACAGAAATTAAAGTGTGTTTAATTTTTAACAATGCTTTATCAAGTTTTTTTCTCGACTCCCATTTTTTTGTTTACCTTTAACAAATTTAGTTATTTTTTATTTATTTAAACATTTTATACCGAACATTACTGCATCTTAAAAAACCTTTTTCGAGTGATACTTTTAACGATAATTCCTATAATTTAAAAAACACGTTAATAAAGATCAATGTCAAACTCGCAGCAAAAAGATCATAATTGTCGAATGGTTAAATACAATCGTTTCTTCTAGTATCGTGTAGAAGAAACCGTGTGAGTTTTATAACGTATTATGCCTGTTTTAAATTAATTATAAATTGTAATGAAGGATTTGAACACATTTTTATATAATATTTATGATTTTGTTAAAACAACTACTTATCGTAATAATGCACCGCCAGGCATTAAATTACATAACTTAGCTGGTAACACTTTGCATTATTTATAATGTAAAAAGAATTGCAGAAATGCTCAGTAAAAATATTTTTTTATATTATTACTTTTGTTATTAAAATCACTGCAGTAGTAAATCAATATTTTATTTTATTTACATTACACGTTTAAATGCCCAGAGCAGGCTTTTTATCTGTGGTGAAAATTAAACATCGACCATATCTTCATTCTGTTTGGAATTGATTCATTTTCGTTGCGGCCTTTCACTGGAAATAATGCACGTAAGTTATAACATTGCTGCACTGACGAGCTGTGATAAAGCGAAGCACGTGTCTGCAGATAGTCATTACATAACAATTTTCGAGACGCGGTTAAAGAACGATAACAGAATGATTTCAGACAACAGCTAATAGTTATGTACTTCAATGACTGGCATTATATTCGTACGAGGAGAAGTTGTTGTAAATTATTTATAATGCAAAAGTTAAAACAGTATAAGCCCAAATTAATTACTACGATGAAATTTTGAGTTTATACATATTTTTGTTCAATAACCTGAAAATGATTGTACTAATTTTTAGTTAATGTAAAATACGTTAGAAAATATAAATAGAGAAGAATCAATCACATTGTTTGGTTAGCTGACTTTGATTTATTAGATTCACATATAAATTGAAACTATAATGTATTCATTTATGCTGCATTGTCCTTCTTTTAATGTTTTATTACCATACGCAATGTGCTTTTCTATCCAATATTTAAATCATCATTATTTGTTAAATTTATAAGACATAAATAATCATTTAGTAAATTTGAAATATAATTCGGATTTTATTTGTATTGTACTGCGAAATGAATCCGATTCAATTTAGTGTTATGTAATTTTAATTTAAAATACATTATAATTTTTACGTATCAATAAGAATGTAGTTTTTATAATTAAAGTGTACTTTATAATTTAATTAGTCGGTCAAAGTTGAAAACAGTTTGAACTGAAATTGCAATGTAAAATCGCCGTCAAAGGCATCTAGTAAAAAATTCTTTACTTGCTACTCCAACCCTCTTCATTTTAAACGGACAAATATTAAATTCCTGCCCTTCGCTGATGTCGACCCTAATTTAGCAGCTATTAATGTGTACCCAGGGAGCCTTTGTTTGCTAATTCAAAATACAACCCTCTGTCTTTATGAAAAAAGTAATGTATACATTGGTTTAAAATGTACTAAATTTTACACATATATTATATTAAGCTTTTTTGTAAAACAACCAATTGACTCAAGATATAATGCTACAATATTTCAAAAAAATTCTATATTAATATAAATTTTCTTGTATAGTGGCGGCGTTTACTTGATGGTACATTTTGATAAAAAATTTAAATGACACTTTATAACTTTGTTTTACGGCTATATATTTAAAAACGTTTCGAACATTACCGTTTGAAAATGATCAGTGTATGATCGACACGTTATAAGGTTAATTAAACACTATTTTTTATAATGGTGAAATGAAACAAAGTGTTTAATTAAGCTTATATTTTACATAAAAGTGTTTCGCTACGGGTTATGTGAGAATTTAATTCGTCGTATAGTCACGTTTTTAAAAATATAGAGGTAAAATAATAAAATAAAGTTATAAAGTGTCTTATTTCAATTTAATTTAAATGTATGTATTATACCTCTCAAAAATTAACTTATTATTGATTCACTTTGTATGATTATCAAAATCAGTAATTAATTCATTTATGTTGTATTTAACTAGTACAGAATGTTATTATGTTATTCAAGTGCGTCGTGATATAAGCTGAGTTATGGAAATAACTTAATTAATACTTGATATGCTTCACTAATACTTTAATTACGACATCCCTTATTTATAATTCAATCTATTATTCGCATTACAGCTATTGTTGCATTGAAATCTTGCATTCATATCAACAGTGTCAAACATCGAGGAGGCCCAGTTTGAGGTTAGGCGTAGTAGACGTATATTTGAATTTCTGGCACCTAAAATGGGTTATCCAATAGATGGAATGCACGTTTAGTATCTTGAATGAGAGTGGTTTTCTCTTCAAGTAATACTCGATAATATGTTAGAAACTCAGTTATGTTAGAAACTCAGAGTAATAAATGATAAAGAGGAGTCCCCTTTATCATTACAGATTCCACGGTGATAGTTTTAATCAGTATCGACAGAAAATTTTAAACAATTAAAATCGCAACAAAAGAAAAGCAACAAAGTCTAAAGCTATATAAAACCAACCAAATGAGAAATTTAAATAATGATTTAAACTAACTGAAACCACTAATGATAGTTTAAACCAATAGACGGCAACACAACCCAAAAAAAGGCAGCCCAGAAAAGCACCCAAACTTTACACCATAGATGTTATTTAAAACGTGAGTGCACATTTACACGTATACAAAATTTATCCAAGCACAATAATTAAGGACATGAAAATAGACTTTTTTTTATTTTATTATTTTAATATTATTATTTATTATGATTCTTTGGATAACCTGTTAACAAAATACATTAATAGACACATACATAAAAAATACAATAAATTTTGAGCACAGGAATCGCAGGCGGACTTCATTCTAAGCTGTTGTAAGCAGACTGATTTTCATCACCTCATCAATATTTGTGGATTTTGCACAAAGATTTTGTTGATGAATAATACAATGGTAATGCATCAGAGAAAGGTCTTTCTGCTGTTATTCATCAAATCCATGAGCCCTTCTTTTTCTCCTACTATGGATGGTGAACCGTCTATTACTGCAGAAAGGTTTGTCAATTGAAAATTATATCGTTATGAAATACTCATAAATATCACTCCCTTTTGTAGATCCTTTCATTGGAAAAAGGCTAGCTATATCTTGAGTGATGAGAAAATTATTATCAATGCCCCGAATAAATATAGCGAATTGAGCAGTATCGGTAAAATCGATGCACGTTATTTTAGTAAATTTTCAATGTCTTCCGCTAGCTTTTCGATTCTTCTGGCGACAGTACACCGTACAAACTAACTTTAGATAATAGTTGTTTATAAGACGGACACAGTACTTCATCGGCGGCCTCCATACATTCCTTGATAAATTCACCACCACTAAAAGGTTTTGATTTCGAAGCTATTTTTTCAGATATAATATAACCAACCTTTACGCTTGCTTCATTTTCAATGTTCTGCTTTTGAAAACTATCTTGCTGTTGTTGAAATTGACTTTTAGACCTCTGGCATTATTTGTATCATAATGCGTTTTTAATCACTTTCAGTCTTAAAGGACTATAGTTTTAAGACTGAAAGTGATTCTTGTCACACCAAACAGACGGGTTTTTGATTAACACTAACGAACAAGTACAACTCAGTCCACTTTTCTTGAAATATGCGGTTTTCTTCACTAACTTTTCGTTGTTTACCCGAAGTATAAGTAATTTTTAATGTCAAGGTAGAAGAAAAGAGTTTAATCCTCCAATACAAATGTCTACGACAAAACTAAATTTGCGGACTGCAAGTTCAAGTCTTTCGCTTATATTGCTTCGTTCGCTCTTGGAATTAGAACTAGCCGCTACCGTGTGATGCCGGCTTTATACAGGCCAAACACGCTAACTTTGAATCCCTCAAAAATTCTAGCAGCTACGAGACTGGACTAGTAGATCCCTCTAGTATAGCTAATTTCTAGAATCATTAGAAATATTTAACAGATGTGCAAGGCAACGCCATCTCGTGGCCCCGTGGTCTTCGGAGTGTCGTTCGCGGGTCCGGCGCGATACAATATTTTCTTTAGCCTCTGAGGGCCGTAGAAAAATTAGCCGGCGGGTCATATGCGACCCGAGGGCTTGACCTAAAGTATCATTTAATATTAACCACAGTAAATGTAATTACTGAGAGTTGATAACCTGTTCAACATAATCTAGTTAAAAGTAATAAAGTATACTAGTTGAGACTGGATAAAAATGGACCGACCAACATCATTTAATATAAAATGAATACCGAGATTATTTGACTAAGTAAACAAACAGCGAGACGAAAAAAAGAAGCGTATAAGATCATTCAGACATTGAAGAGTTAATACATCATAGAGTTATCTAGTTGTGAATAGGGATTTCCAATAGATATGTCCTTGAGAATGACTTATAGTCGAAACTAGTCGGAGAATAATAAACATCAAGTGAAATCATACCAAGTGTTTTAATTCATCTATCAAATTAATTCAAAAATGATTCACCACGGGTTAAGTGAGAAATTAATTAATCGTGACAAGAAAATCTTAGAGGACTACAGTAAAAACTAAAAAAAGTTTTGTAACGACTAAGAGTTTCTGGATTGAAACAGCCAAAGGAAGTGCATCTTTTTAAGAAAGAAGCGCAGTATCTAGTAAAGTAAAGACATTGTAATCGACGTAGAAAAGTTATAAATGAATAAATCAATTTGAAGTTCTCTTGGATAATGCATATATTATCAATAATACGCCCCACCGAAGGAAAATGTGCCTCTACACTAATTATATCAACGGATTGAGGTTATTGATTAAAATTTGGAGTCTACGTTTGCGTACTTTACGAGGTCTCGTTGAAATATTTCCTGAATTGACAAGAAAAATACGGTATTGATGTTTTTTTTTAATCTCCTCGAAGGTCAGTACACATTTTTAAACGGTGCTCCAGTCTCTTCAAATCGTCGGAAAAGTAGGATGTTTCTAGGTCTGCAAAATAACTATCTGTAGATTCGATGACCTCCTCGTTTGAGGTAAATTGCATTCTGAGAGCGATTTTTTCAGGTTTGGGAATAGGAAAAAGTCGCAGGGAGCTAGGTCCGGTGAATATGGAGGATGAGACACAAATTGGTAGCACAACTCATTCAATTTGGACACCACGATGCCGGATCAATGAGCTGGTGCATTATTGTGGTGAAAAAATAACTGGTCGCCATGACCTGGCTGATGGAACGGTCTTTTTCGGAGCTGCTTCGCCCGAAAATGTCCACTGTTTTGATTGTTCCTTGGCCTCCGGTATGTAGTAGTGGATCCACGTCTCATCTACGGTTATGAAACCTATGAAGAAATCCCTTAGATTTTGTTTAATCCTGGCCAGTCACCGAAACGGTCACCTGTTTTTGTTTTTGCTCCGGTGTGAGCAAACGCGGTACACAACCGAAAATATTTTATTTCATGTAGGATATGGACAACGCGTTCTTCTGAGATGCCTGTTATCTCTGCAATCTCTTTTAGCTTCTTTCGGGGATCGGCTAACATGACATCATAAATGTTATTGACCACTTCATCATTGGTAGCGGTTTTTGGGCATCTACTGCGCGGTTCGTCACTTGTGCTAGTGTGGCCACGTTTGAACTCGCTCACCCAGAAGCTGATGGCCGAAAATGGTGAAGTGAAATTCGATTTAATCCATTTTTGCAAAACCGCCTGACTTGCTGTACAAAGCATACTCTTAAACAACAACTATTGACAGTAGACATCTGAAATATTGAAAGTTTCTATAAAAAGGGTTGTCCTTGCCGTCTAATGAATCCACTTCAACCATCATGTGCCTTCTCTTTCCGATTCATTTCAGGTCGTCCTCGTATTCTGAACCAACAATGTTACAAGCGTTTACGCGACTATATCGAAGCGTCTAAAGTCATTTTTAAGTTTGTGGGCTTGCGCAGATCCGTACTCAGTTGCACGCGGCCCAAATACATTCTAAATACTAAAGAATGTTGTCATTTACAAACACAGCTGATTTAAGTGTTCCCTTACTAAGTAAATAATATATGTCAGAAAAGAGAAGAAAATTGAATCAACTACTTTAGCAAATGTTCGTCAAAACTAGAGAGCAATTACTGGGTGACAGGAAAAGAACTACATGAAGAAGTATAGTAGGTGGAGCGCATATTAGGTATATGGACGAAAGCTTGTGTTACATTATGTGGCTGGATATTCAGGAGTGTCTTTGTCAACATCAAGTTGTAGCAAATAAGCAAACGATAAAAATGCATATGCTTTGTTTCACAACCGTTTCTGATACTATAACGACGTGTAATCGAAAGAAAACTAATTATGGCAAATAAAGGAAACAAGTGGAATATAGAGTATATTGAGGGGAATCAACAGAGAGATTCCATTTTAAAACTCCTAAATACCTAAAACAGAACCTAAAGTCATCATTGTAATTAAACGACCACTTTTATATCGTTAAAACCTTTTTCACATCAGCTGGTATAAACATGTTGTTGAATTTTAATTCAAAATCACCTCTTCTAAGTTCTTCATTGAATCCTTGAAAATTGTCCTCATCACTATTATTTTGTCTTGATCTAGGGTCAAAAAATTTGAATTAGCGAAAGAATATACGTAAAATTAACATATTCAAACTTTTATTTATGTCATACTTATAGCGTTTATTATCAATCAAATTACTTTTGTGTGATATACTTTTTTATATTTATATTAGCACATAAATCGTTTTACGAATAAATTAATTAGTCTCATTTAAGCTCTTAATTTGGTGGTTAATTTATTTACAATAATATAATATCAATACTAACATAAAAAATATGCTGCATTGGGTTTATAGGTGCATTACATTAGTTTTATGTATAACTTTTTTGCATTCCGTATTTAAAACTTTTATGCTGCTGTTAGTTCATAGTGAGTCAAAGTCACGATAACAATTTCAATTTTTAGTAATACATAATATATTCAAACAGGTTTTGCCTTGATTATTTTATTATTTGTAAGAAGCAATTTAAATATAAATTAGTCAATATGCAGGGTCTCTCGTTAATGTGGAAAAATAGCTGAACCATAGATTCATATAAATGAAATATGATTGCTAATACAACTAAAGCTAGCATTAGTCTTTAAAATTGAAAATTTTATTTTATTGGACGCTATATTCATTCTGACTAAATCTTATTAAAATATACTATTTCAAGGATTAGTTTATATTAAAGGTTTTATCTATTAATATTGTTTGATATTTTGAACGGTTTTATTGCAATAAAATAAAATGCGAATCCCCAGCTGATTAAAAATACATTTTTTGTGAGCATTTTTGCTTATTAAATATTATTTATGTACCATACAAAATATCCAACATCATTAAGAGACAGAAAGCTTTAAATTAAATAATAACTACATACTGAATTGACTAGGCGGATATACATATAATGAAACTCCCCACATTGACTTGTTCGTTAAGAATTAGGTAGACTATCTTGTAGATGAACGAAAATATTTTAAATTCAATTAAATTAATTTTAATTAAGTTTGCTGCGAATTCGTCAAAATTCTCAAGATTTTAATATTTGGTTCCAATTAGTCAGAGAATAAGCATTCGGACGTAAGGATTTAAACGGCCGCTCCATTATTAATTTGTTAATTTCCAGCAGGAAATTCTATTTAATTCTTATCATTTCCAGCTAATTATTTCGTTTGCCTTTCATTTGAAATTCGTAATAATTAATTTTATGAATTTGAATGCTTACAAAATCGCTGATGCTGGTAACTTTTTTATCGTGCAATATTGTTTTATTATGTATATAGAAAATGTAAATAATGTTTTTCTCCTAATTTATATTGTGTCGTATTAAAGATGCCAAATTGTTAATGTTATTTAGACGCCTTTTAATATTTTCAGCAATAATACTGATATAACATGAGACATTAGCAATCATGGCGTTTGTACGACAGATAAATCTAAGCTGAAAGACCGTGTTTCAATAGCCGTTAGACAAAAATAACTATTGTCACATATTATTGTATATTGTTAGTTACATGTAAATAGTTTTCTTTTTTTCTGATAAAAGTGAATATATATTTACCATCTACCATACATTCGTATATTTTTTTCTAACTATCATTTATAATAATTTTATTTAGATTAACTGTTCAACGAAGATACTATTAGTAATTGATATAAAAATTAAATATCAATTATATTGTCAAGCTTCTACTTCGTTATACATGTTTGAATAATTAATAAAACACTTCAACTTTGTTTGTATAACACTCTATATTTATTTTGTTAGCTAGTTTCGGCAACTCCACTTGCCATTATCGAAACATAAGTGACTTATGTTTC
>OZ018392.1:42067430-42200633 GCA_963969525.1 Ontholestes murinus | reverse complement strand
CGGCAAGTAGCCACCTGAGGGTTGCTCTGATTGACCCAGCCAATCCTCTAGGAGAGATCTCAGAAGAAGTGGCAGGGAACGCCAAAGCGGGCCTCTGGAGAAGCTTGGACGATCACATCTAGAGTGGGAGCGAGACCATCCCACTCTTCAGTGGTGTACATTGGGCGGGGGAAATCCTTAGGGTCACCTGCGACGATGAGGCAACTCTAGAGTGGCTGAAGGCCAAGGTGAGTGCCTCGTCAGAAGGGTGGTGTGGAAAGACCCTCGCGATAGTTAGTGTTGACCAGCTGCCGACACTAACCAAGACCACGATCTGGATTTCCAGCAAACCTGAGGAACCGGAAACTGTTCTGAGGAGGCTGGGCTTCCTAAAAAAGATATTAATTTGGCAAGGTGGTGCACCTTTCTAACAAAACCACAGGAGAAACCGGAAGGACTTCTCCTGGTGATAGGTGTAGACAAGGCGGACGCTGAGGCCATCGAAAAGAAGGGGATGAAGCTGAAATATATGTTCAGCGACATCCCTGTAAAAATGAAGAAAGGACTTACAGACACGTGTGAGCCCGAGACTTCAATGGAGGTCGAGGTAGCCCAGGGATCGGTGACGAACCCAGGGGCAGCGGTCGGTACCGCTACGTAACTGTAGCGGATACCACCCCAAAAGCTGAGACAAACAGCCTTCACCATCTGAACCGACAATAAAAGAAAAAGGTAAAGAGAACGTAAGGAAAAACGTAATACCCACAGAGGTAATTCAATGCAACCTGCACCATTGCAAAGCTGCAACGGCTACCTTAGGCCGAGAGCTTGATATGGTGCAGGATTGCATTGCTTTGATACAAGAACCCTGTGTTTTAAAAACAGGGTTCTTGGACTAAATAAACCAGGCAATGATCTGTTTTATATATCCGCAGGTAAAACACCAAGAGCCGCCATATGCTGCCCTAACAAATACAACCCCATCTTCAT
The DNA here is from genome assembly GCA_963969525.1 of Ontholestes murinus. Classification (NCBI taxonomy): domain Eukaryota; kingdom Metazoa; phylum Arthropoda; class Insecta; order Coleoptera; family Staphylinidae; genus Ontholestes; species Ontholestes murinus. The sequence continues at coordinate 42,199,664 of OZ018392.1, read as the reverse complement.
GCAGCACCTATCTACCGAGGACCTTGTGGTTGTTCGGGTAAGGCTTTGCTTGAACCGCTAGCATGACACTAGCATCAGCATACCTTCCACAATAAGCTTCCAACTCACCCCCAACTCCGGAGCTGGAAGCGTTAGTGATGCACTGTGAGAAGGCAGGCATACTCCTCTTAGTGGGATGTGACTCCAACTCACACCACCAGGTACAATTATGGGGTACTGTAAGGGGATGCCAAGAAAACAACAGCAGGGGTAAGTTGTTGCATGACTTTATACTAAGTAGGAACTTAGATATAGTAAATAGAGGTAACGAACCGACCTTTGTAAACTCCCGTTACCAAAGTTGTATTGCCCTCACGCTTGCTAGTATTCACATTACAAGGTATGTAGAGAACTGGCACGTATCTCAAAAAGTTACAATGGCAGACCATAGATGGATAAAATTCCAAATTACATTAAGAAGCTCAAACACTACCCAGTACATGGATCCAAGACTGACAAAGAGGGAAATTTTCAAAACGACTCTCACCTAATCTCCAAAACTAGGGATCTAGGTAAAGAGCCAATAAAAGATATACCCGAACTGGAGAATATAACTAACGCTCTTCAGAAGGGAATCATATCAGCGTACAAGAAAGCGTGCCCTATAAAAACTAGAACAGACGAGGGACCCACAAATGCGTGGTGGTGCGCAGAACTTGAGGCGCTGAAAAAACAAGCAAGAAGAGCACACAACAGAGCCATGAATATGCAAAACGAGTCCGAATAGAACAAATATAAAATAGTACAACATGACTATAAAAAACTGGTAAGACAAAGGAAGAGAGAGGCCTGGAGGCTTTTCTGCTCCAAAGTAGAAAATGCCTCGGTAACATCACGTCTAAAACAGGCCCTCTCCAGAAACCCCTTATCAAAACTCACTAGCCTTAAAAGGGAGGACGGCTCTTATACGGACTTACCTGAAAACACAGGCAAACTCTTATTAAGGACCCACTTCCCGGGCTGTACCTTTAACCAGGAGTGGAGCCCCACGGATACCTCCACACAGTCCCGAACCAAACCGGATTGGGACCTGGCGGGCTCCATCGTTACCAGGGAAAAGGTAGACTGGGCAATGAGGAGTTTCTCACCATACAAGTCCCCAGGGTTGGACGGGATTTATCCGGTTCTAATACAGTGGGTCAAAAATGTTATCCTGGACACCCTCGTAGGCGTGTACAGGGGGTGTATTTCTTCAGCTACACACCCTATGCATGGAGGGAAAAAAATGTACTCTTCATACCAAAACCAGGACGCTTCGACTACACCACAGCGAAAGCATACCGACCAATAAGCCTCACATCTTTTCTATTAAAGATACTTGAGAGGCTCTGCGATCGATACATTAGGGAAATAGTCTTAGTGAAACACCCTTTACATCCCAATCAACACGCATACTGTGAAGGCAAGTCGACGGATTCGGCCCTGCACACCGTGGTGAGCAGAATTGGTAGATCCTTCGAGCAAAAAACCTTCACTCTGGAGACTTTTATGGTCATTGAAGGAGACTTTGATAAGACCTCCTTTCCAAAGATAACAGCGGTACTTCGACGCAGGGGAGTTCCGGTGGCTCTAAGCCAGTGGATCTCCAACATGTTGCAATGGAGGACAGCCAAGATTTCAATAGACGACACGAAACTTGTATGCCGGGTCGCAAAAGGTTGCTTACAGAGAGGAGTGCTGTCTCCCCTACTATGGAACCTAGTCGTAGACGAGCTACTTGAGGCACTGAATAAACAGGGCTTCTACACAGTAGGATACGCCGATGATATAACGATTCTACTTTCCGGCAACTCGGAATGTATGCTAGCGAAACGTATGTCGGAGGCTCTTGACACAGTAAACAAATGGTGCACATACCAGGGTTTATCCGTAAATCCGACTATAACGGAACTGGTACTGTTCACAAGGAGAAGGAAGATTAAATATTTCAAACCACCAAGCTTTCGGGGCGAAGAACTCACCCTGAAAGAGGAAGTCAAATATTTGGGCATTCTTCTAGACAAAAAACTAAACTGGAATGCCCACCTAACGGAGAGATCTAATAAAGCATGAATAATCCGGCAGCGGCTTTAGAAGCCCTGCTGCACCTGTCACCGTTGGACATATTTATCAGAGAACAGGCAACAGCGGCGGCAATAAGGCTTCGAGTAACAAAGACATGGCTTGTAAGCAACGGAGGAGGTGAACACCACATAATCTTAGAGGATCTAAGGAAAAGTAATCCCGAGATTATGATGCCGGTGGAAAACATCCCTCGAAAATACATTTTCAACAGGAAGCTTCAAATAGACCTGAGATTCGAAAACTCAGGAATAGGAAGCAAGCACAAAGACATTCACATATACACTGATGGGTCGTCAACGAAAATAGGGGCTGGTATAGGAATTTTCTGCAAAAACCTATCCCTAAAAAACAGTACTGCTATAGCTAAGATAATGAGCACACCAACAATGGTGGAACTCGTGGGTATACTATATGCAGCAAAAGCAATCTCTGACAAGAAGATTAAGGGTAAAAATATACACATTATAAGGGATAGCAGAGCGGCAATCTTGTCCATTGGCTCGTGACAACGAGATAACTCTATGCTGGGTAAAAAGATACAACAGCAGGGGGAACAGTATAGCAAATGGTTTGGCGAGGAAGGCTGCCGGACAATCGGTAAGCAGACAGGCTCCCTCCCTGCTGCCCTCTCTGCTAGATCTGAGTACCCTACTGAAAACTGCATCAATCAGATGCCATAAGGAGCGATGGGACAACACACCTGGCTGTAGAGTCTCAAAAAATTTCATCGCAATGAACAGCAAAACGGCAAGATACTATATGCAACTATCCAGAGAAAACCTACGGAAGGTGGTAGGGCTTCTTACAGGACACTGCAATTTACGATCACACCTGTACAAACTGGGACTACAATCTAGTCCTATCTGAAGAGGGTGAAAAGCAGAAGAGGAAACTGCGGAGCATGTACTGTTAGACTGTCCCGTGTTATCCAACCTACGTAAATCCACAATGGGAGAGGGATGTCTAAATCCATCAGACATCCTCAGAGTCCCTCTTGCTGCAGTCTTGGCATTTGCCAATGCTTTGGGTTGGCTTGACCGTGGCAAGGAAAGAGGACTCAGATGGGAGGACACACAAAGGGTCCATTGGGGCCTACGTGCGGCGGAACTCTTTGCCCTCCCATCGATTTAAACCAGAACCAGAACCAGAAGCAACCGAAGCCTCCCGTATCCGAAGAATGGGTAATGGTCTAATTTGGAAGCTCCTTTTTGGACTCTTCATCTATGGATAATGTCTATATCATACTTTGGCCAATGAGTCCTACTAAGACTACAAAACAAATCACTTATTGAAATAGCTACTTCTCTGACTAATACCTCGACGAAGTACTGATATTGCAATTCCTTCTTTCAGTAACAACAACTTTTATAGACGTAAATAATTTTAAGATTTTATGCTGAGGTAATAATAAATTCTATTTAAATCTGAGAGAGAGTCTTGAAATAAACAGAACCAAAAATCGAGGAAAATCGTTAGCGACTAACAAACTGAACAAATTATTAATTATATTATTAACAAAGGGTTTTTTAGCGGGGTTAAATCATAGTTGAGTAATTACTCAACTTGTTTTATGTTTTTACATGTCCATTTCCTCCAAAATATTTAAATCCTTTATAGACGAAGATTTTAGAATTGTACTATTGTCTATCGAAAATGTATGTCCCGTTGTAATTGTGTGGTGTGCTACGGCTGATTTTTCAGAATTTGAATTTTTTATGTGATAAATTTGTTTTTGAACCTAGTTGCTAAGTTTCTTTGGGTTTGTCCGATATATATTTTGTCACAGTTATTACAGTTAATCAAATAAATTCCTGATTTTTCTTTGTCTTTTTCTTAAATAATTTGTTGAATTTTGAGTTTGAGGATTGCGAAAAAAATAATTTTGAATATTTTTGTTTGTTTTTCTATAAAAGGTATTAAACTAGTGGTTAGTTATATTTTGTGTTTATTATTATTTAAAACAAAGCTTTGCGATGACTTAAGCGGATGTTAACACGGTTTGTTCGCAGTCCTTTATTTGTCAATGCAAAAAAATTGAAGAAAGTGCAGGTAAATAGCGGAAGTAGCTATGACCCCCTTAAATGCTATTTGTACTGACAATATGTTTGCTGTTAGTTTTTTATGCTTACTAAACCATAATTTCTACGCAGGGACTGGTTTTATTTGATCAATATCTTTATAAATAAGAATGTATAAGGGAAGTCCTCTCTTTCTTCATCCTCAAAGACAGCGACCAGACTAACTAAGCATCAGATCTAAAAGCTACGAAGAGTTCAGTTTATAAAAAGCGACTGGAAAGTACGGAAAATGGAGTGGAACAGAAATTTGGAAAAGTTTTTCGTGGGTTTATTCACCACCGCTTTAGTATGTCTTTCACTCTTGTGGCAGAGTTGACATATTCATATACAATTTGAACCTTTAGTAATTTATTTTTCCCCTTTGAACCCTCATTCATAACCCAATCATCTTTACGACTGTAATCTCTAACGAGAGACTGTTAGGTTGTCTACTGGCCCAGTTTGACCAATAAGCAAGGGATTCTAGCTCATTATTTATAATATTGGACATTACTACAGATAAATAACTAGAGATCTAAATAGTGATACATAGGAATGGGTTAATGAGATTTATACTGTCCTATTGTCCTTGTCAATTATCTAGGGATACTACTTCCAAAGAAACGAACTTTGAAATATAAGTGGGAAAGACATTTAGTTTTGTTTTACTTTAATCTGGCGCTGTAATGAAATGTATGAACTATTATATAAGTGAAATAAAGCTTTCGAATCTAAACTGAAATGCCACAATTTTAATATAGTATAATATTAATAAAGAAGAAATAGAAAGCGAAGATAATAGAATATAAACGAACCACAAATCAAAGATGAATGCCAAGAAACACTTCAAAGAATTAAGAGACTAAGAAAATAAAAATAACATAGAAGGGAAATGTAAGACACTCAGACGAATTAAAATTAAAGAAGTTCGGATAATTGAATGGTAGATGGGAGATTTTCCAATTGTGTCTCCGTACGTGCAATACGTGATCAAGTGAACATTTATGAATAAACTGTTGTATATTAACGTAAAATATCAGTAAATATACGCATAAGTTCCAGCGTGTTGTGTTTTACACGGATTATTGTTATACAAACTCATTGTTAAGTGATAAGTGAGTAATCAGTGTTTTAATCAATATATCACCATATAACCTATAAAACAATTTTAATGCACGTTGCCTTAAGATATATCGTGAACATTTAATCTATTACTACCCTTTCAAACATTTGTAACAACAGTACGAGTGTAGCGCAAAACGTAAACCACTTGGCTACGAACAGAGGGGTTGACGGTTCGATACCCAGAGTCCGACGAATCCTTTTGTAAATTTTTACATTAAATCCAGGAAAATAAATTTATTTCCAAAGCACTTTGATATATTAATAGCAAAATGCCAGGAGAAAAGATTTGTGCAGGCACTTGCAACAAAACGGTTGGGAGAGGAAACACCTGTGATAAATGCAACAAACCTTGCCACCAAGGATGTCTGAAAAACCACGACTGCAGCACAATGGTATCTAATAAAGAGACGCAATATGAACCAATAAATCAAATTGCATATGAAGTACTCGTTGTAGAGAATAACTTGTTAAAAGTTATAATTGAAGAAATGGAGCAAAAAAATCGTATCTTGCAAGAAAATAACGAACTACTTACAGAAAAAATTAAATCGTTCGAACAGAAAGTAAACAACAAAGATAATAACAACAAAAAGAACACAATTAGAACAGAAGTTCCTAAATTAGCAACGGATAACAAGAAAACATCTACAAGCTACAAAAATGTTACACAAAATATAAATACCGAGTGCATATCCAATATTGTAGAAGATGTAGCAGGAGTAGCTGCCAAAATTAAAACTACAGACAAGAATACCTACGCAAAAATCACCCAACAGAATGGAGCATCCACTGTAGGAGCAAACAGGAATATGTCGAGCGGCAATTCCAAGCGCAACCGGGAGAAACAGGATTCTATAAAGGGTACTGCAAAAGGTAGTACAGGACTAGTTAAAGGTGTAGCCAAATACAACTACGTTCATGTATACTACTTCGATCCTAATCTAAAACCTGAAGACTTAAGTGATTATTTAAGAAATGTCAGTTTCAATGATGTGAAGTGTGAACAATTAATCTCAAAAAATCCCCATGAATACTCATCATTCAAAATAGGTGTCCCTGAAATCCAATTTCCTGATTTGAAAAACCCAGAAATTTGGCCAGAAAACGTAAGAGTAAATAATTTTTTACACCATATTGCAAAAAAGAGACTAAATGCATAACAATTTTATTTCTAAACTCGCGGTCTGTACGCAATAAAATAATGGAGCTCGAAGCAATTATCGCTGATAAGGATCTGTCATTTATCTGTATAAGTGAACACTGGCTGTCCAAAGACGAATGTTCGGTCTCTCGTCTAGGGAAGCTATCCGCCAGAGCTTTCTACGCACGCTCATCTGGAAACTACGGTGGTACGATAATCTACGCCCATGATGACGTTATAACCAAAGATTACAATGATTTAACGGATGCGCTTTCAGAAGAAAAGTCAAGTGAATTATCTTTAAGTTACAGTTCCATTCATAATTTATACGTAATTAATGTCTATAGGCCCCCATCAGGCGATTTTAATGTTTTTTTAAATAGTCTTAGGTTATTATTAGACACAATTAATTATAATGATAAAACGGTTCTCTTGGGTGGAGATTTCAACATTCATTTTAATACCAACGATGCTCGTGAAGTATTCCTGAACAACTGCTTACTAACTTATGGACTCAATAAATGTGTGTTTTCTAATACGAGACAAAATAATTGTCTTGACAATATTTTTACAAATAGTCCCTTAGAATACATACAAGTCAACTTTTTAGATACCGCTTTATCTGATCATTTAGGTATTTTTTTGAAAATAGAATTGCTCAAAGTCGCGGAAGAAAGTCTGAATTATCAAAATCCACCGATTACTAATGAAGGTAAACAAAATTTTTTCACTTCTATGTAAGTCATAAGTTGGGATTTTGTATATGACGGTTCAATTAATTTCCAAGAAAAGTGGTGTGCAATGAATAGTACTATAAACAATTGTATCAAAATATCCTTTCCGATAAAAAGGAAAAAAAACAAATCATCATCGCAACAAAAATACTTTTTGGTTTAATAAGGCGTTACAAGAAATGCGGGAGACAATGAAATTCATTGAGGCATACTATAAACACAATCCCACACCAAATAGTAAAGCTATTCGTGATGAGTATCGAACAAAGTATAGACAAGCTATTTCTGACAACATAACCCGATCTAACAATATCTTCATAAACGAATCAACAAACAACAACAAAAACAAATTCGTAGATTGTAATATTACTTGCCAGGAATTTAACGACTATTTTTCGACTGTGGTAGAACAAATAACCTCCATTCATAAAATCAAATGTAATATTAGTTTTAATATAAACTCAACTCACCAACATCAATTTTCATTTAAAGAGATATCGTATGTAAAAATTTTAGATACAATAAAAAATCTAAAAAACACAAAACTCAGCGATATATATGAGATGAGTGTCGACATAATAAAATGTGTAAGGTTTATCCTGGCAGCACCGCTTACACATTTAATTTTTATGGCATTATCAATTTGGCATTATCACTTTGGGTATATTTCCACAAGCACTCAAATTAGCTAAGGTAATTCTTGTTCACAAAAAGGGAGACACAGAAATTAAATCTAATTTTAGACCAATATCGCTTCTACCTGTGATCTCCAAAATCATCGAATTAAATTTAAAGGAGCAAATAATTGAGTACTTCGATGAAAGCAACCTCTTTTGTAACAACCAATTCGGTTTTAGGTCATGTCATTCGACAACTGATGCCCTTGTTACAATCACAAATATAATTTTAGATAGTTTCGAAAATAAAAATTACTGTATTGGCACATTTGTAGATCTAACAAAGGCATTTGATTGCACCTCGCATGACATCCTACTACAAAAATTAAAACTATATGGTTTCACAAATAAAAGTCTTTTATTAATGCGCTCCTATCTTACAGATAGAGAACAAATTGTCGAATTTAAAGGCCAGCAGTCTGAAGTAAACAAATTAGGAATTGGTGTCCCCCAAGGTTCTATTTTGGGACCAGTACTATTCCTAATTTATATCAACGATTTAATACAAGCAAGTGAAACTGAAACAATTCTATTCGCCGATGATACCACGGTTATCAACGTTGATTCTGATATAACCTTAGCCGAAAGTAAGGCTAACGAGACTTTAACAAAGGTTACCAGTTGCTGTGAGGTTAATAACCTTGTCCTAAATAAGGAAAAAACAAAAAAAAATTTACTTTAAGGTCAAATGAACTAAAATACGATAACACAACTTGTTTCCTTAGAGTCCAGTTAGATGAATCTCTAACATGGGAATATCATGGCCAATATCTTGCTAAAACCCTTATAAAAAATATTTTCTGCCTCAGAGGACTAGCAAAAAAGGTAGGCCATGCACAATTATTAATGTCTTATTTCGCTCTATTCGAATCTCGAATACGGTATGGCATAATTGTATGGGGTCATTCAACTTCACGTCATCGTATTTTTGCGCTACAACGCCAATTTATAAGAATACTAGCAGGAGTACCCTACCAGGCTGATTGCAAAAGTGCTTTTGTTAAAGAAAGGATATTAACTTTTCCCGCAATTTATATATTAGAGTGTTTATTTTTTGTTAAAACACACATATTAAATTATATCACTCATGAACACCATGAACACCATACCAGAGAAAAGCTAAATTTATTGCAGCCTAAAATAAGACTAGAAAAATCCAAAACAGGTTCAAACTATTATGCGATAAAATTTTATAACAAATTGTCACCCGAAACAAAAGCCCTGCCTAGTCGCCAATTTAAAATAAAAATCAAAGAATACTTACTAAAAAAAGCTCCTTACAATATCCATGATTTCTTTTCATATGACGATGTGATTTAGTCCTTTTAATAAATTAAATCTTTTATCTAATGTCATTTGGGATAAATGCGATTCGAATTGTGTGTTTATGTATTTGTATTTATTTAATCATTTTTACATTCATTTCTTTCAGTAAAGATTTATTTTATTATATACGTTCTTAAGTTTTAATTTTAATCCTTATTTAAATTTTAATCTACTTTTAATTTAAATTCAAATTCTAGTTTTAATTCTTATTCAAATTGTAATTGTTAATTTGTACTGTAATTGTAATTTTAAATTTGAATCTTTAGTTTTAAGTTTAATTTTAATACTAATTTTAATTCTAATTTTAATTCTAATTTTAATTCTAATTTTAATTCTAATTTTAATTTTAATATTAATTTTAACTTAATTTTATTTCCAACTATAACTGTAATTTTAAGGTTAATTTAATTTAATCTCAATATTTTCTATATTAAACTTAAATATCTATATGATAATTGAATGTTGAAATCTCTTTCCAACCAAACAAGTTGTGAAAAATGAAAATTATTGTATAATCTATTATTTGTTTATTGATATACTTATCATTATATTTTTCTTTTGACCTGTGAAAAACTCTGTTATGTGCACCAATAAATATATATATATATATATATATATATTTTATTTTTTTGTTTATTTTTAAATTCTCTCCAATTACTTGTTATATAAATTTTATGTAACTCCAATAGTTATTAGCAATTGACAAAAAATATCAAATTTTTTAATTTTTACTTTTTTCTCGAAAATTAAGAATTTTATGAAAAATATGTTTTAATAAAACTTGTTCAGTTTCTTATTCCCTATAACTTTTGTTTGAAAAGTTTTGAAATATTTCTCATATTTAAAAAATATCGAAATAAAACAAGAAAACACCTCGAGTAAACATCCACTTCCGGTTTATAAATGTTCACCAAAAGCTTTTCAGTTCTAGTTTTTAACGATAAATTATTAAGTTTAAAGTTTCATCTCAAACTGATAATTAATTTTTGAGATACAGCGCCCATCGACAGACAGACATGCAGACACACGCCTCAAGGACTTAAAGGATATCCTTCAGGCCAATGTAACTTTCCTCAAAGATTTGAAGATTGAAAATCTGGGAGATTATATATTATTAGAAATTTCGCTTCGCCTCTTAGATAATTGTCCTCGCAAGATTTTCGAAAATCGATATATAGATAATAAGAAATTTCCTCTTTTTCAAAAATTTGATTGATTTTCTTCGTGAACAATATAAGGTTTCGGATCTTCTTAAAAACAATTCTCCTGTCACAAATAGGTATAAATCTTCCATTTCTGCTGAAACTTCTGAACGTCGACGAGTGTACGTGGCTGTACAAAAAACTCAAATACACAATTCGCTAGTGTTTGTCCATCTTTTAAAGGTGATATCAAATTATTTAAAGGTTCGTCTTTTCTTTCTTGTTCACTTCGCTCTCGTCATGAAATTGTAAAGAAAAACAGACGATGTTTTGATTGCCTAGAAACGCATTACCTTCACAGTGTAAATCGAATCTTAGCTGTAAGACGTGTAAGAATAAACATCATAATACTCTCCTGCATTTCAGTACTTCTTCTCAGCGGAATGAAGCAGATACTTCAGTTGCAGTGGAACCCAGTACAACGAATATACCTGACATCACTACTGCTTCCATTTCTTTTGCAAATTCTTCATCACTTCGAAATTATTTTGCTATTTTAGGTACAGCTTAAGTCCAAATTCAAAGTTCACCACTCTTGGATGGATCATCATTGGCTCTAAAGATTTACCGAGTAATCTTTTATTTTCTTCCACGTCAATACACGCTCAAATCGACAATCAAAAATCCTTCGTCGAAAATTTACACTCCTTTTGGAAATTTGAAGGATTCCCTTCGCTTGCTCATATTTGTTTTTTGGAAGATTAAATGTGTAACAACTATTTCCGTAAAACTATCACAAGGATTGATAGTGGTCGTTATGAAACTCGTCTTCCCTTCAAGGGTGGAATTTGCCCTGTTTTTGATTCTAATAGAAAACAAACTCTGAATAGATTTCTCAAATTGGAGAATCAATTTAAAACGGCATCGGGAATTTTAAAAATTGTGTGCTGATAATCTTCGCGATTACATCGATCAAGGTCAACTAGTACTTACCGCTAGCCCTTCTTCGTACATTCTGACACATCACTGTGTCAAGAAAGAAACTATTTCGGGTACTTCAGTTAGAATCGTCTTTAACCCTACCGAAAGGGATCCTCGTGGGATTAGCCTCAAGGGTGTCGTTAAGTGGACCGAAACTTCCAACTGTTTTTGGGCAAGTCATCACTCGTTTTCGAATCCCGCAAATGGCTCTTACTTGCGACATTCGTTAGATGTTGCAAGCAATTTCCTTGCATTCAGATGACTGCAAATATCAACACATGTTTTGGAGATTTTCACCAGAAGAACGTGTACTCTCCTGAGGCTCAATGGAGACATGTGCCAGGGCTAGAAAACCCTACCGACCCTGCGAGTCGAGGTTTGTTGCCGTCAGAATTAGTGGATTGCAGATTATGGTGGAACGGTCCAGATTTTTTGTATAAATCGTTTGCAGATTTGCCAAAACCAAAAGATGACTGTCAATCAAATTTTCCAGAAGTAAGGGAAACCTTAATTCTCTCCAATTTGTCGTCTCGATTGATATCACGCCTTTCGACGCTCATCTTGATCGAATTCCTTCTCTGACAAAATTGCAACGCGCCTTCGTTTCACTCACAATGTCAGAGCAAGAAAACCCCGATAATTAACCTCTTTTAGGGCCTCTAACAGAACAGTAATATCGTGACGCCTTATTGCTTGCAACTCGGCTCACACAGGCGCAGCATTTACGCAGCGATATTACACAATTAGTAAAGGATACTTGTGTTCCAAAAGATACAGAAACCTGTCGCCATTTCTTGATCCCCGCGGTCTCGTAATGGTGGGGGTCAATTGAATATTTAGATGCCTCACTTGCCACCGATTTAAAGCCAACCATGTTCAGCAACCTATGGCAGATCTCCCTTTATTTAGACTCTAACCCTTGAGAACTTTCAGCCATAGAGGTGTTGGTGATTTTGCGGGACCCTTTCTACTAAAAGCATCGATGCTACGCACGAACCGCACGGTAAAGTATTTAGCACTTTTCGTTTGTGTGGTAACCAAGGCTGTGCACTTGGATGCTGTCACCAGTCTCACTACCGACGGATGTCTTACAGCTCTGGATCGCTTTATAGCTCAACGTAGTCAACTTTTTTGTTTTGTAGCCGGGAGATGGAAAATCTTTTGTAGACGGAGAATGGGACTCCCCTGAACAGGTATACCCATTAAAAAGCCACCTCCCCATGTCGCCTTACCATTCCGCATGGCACTACACTTTTGACGTTATTTATCACTCTAATCACCAGAATTGAAGGATTCGCTCTCTTTGTGTCCTTCTTCAGCGTCGCCTGACGACGGATTTGATTACTTAACAGCCAGTCATTTTCTTATAGGTGGTTCTATTTTATCCCGTCCTGAATATGAAGTTTTGGATCTTTGGCAAAAATCGTTTAAATCGGCAAATAACAAGACATCTTATTCAGTTATTTTGGAAGAGATGGAGCCAAGAATATCTCCATACTCAATTGTTTCGCCCTAAATTGGTGTGGATTCCTCCACATGCGCTGTCAGAAGGCGATCTTGTTTTTTAGTTTTTTCCTAGAATACTACTTACGCAGTGGCCGAAAAGACGAATTTCGCGTTTACTTCCGAGCGCCGACGGGATTTCGAGAGTAGCGAAGATTAAGATACCTATGGGTAAAGTTTTGCGGCCTATCAATAAGATAGTGCCTTCACCTCCTAATGAGTTGATCGATTATTAATATCATATAGTCTCCATACCGCACATGTGTTCGTTTATTTATGTTTAACTTGTAATTTGCTCTAGGAAGCAATTCTCTCTTTTGTTTAGTTTCTTTGCTCCCACTTCAAAATAGTCATTTTGGGTGGGGGATATGTTTGGTGCTAAATTCAAATCGTGAAAGATGGTACATGCGTGAAATAAATGATACCGCGCCTGTTCGCTTTTTTATCCCTATCCCGAAAACTCACAAAAGGGAGAAGAAACGCCACAAGGATTTGTATTATCATCGAAACCGCATAGTGAACGATATATAGTAGTTGTTTCGTATTATCGTCGGCCTAATGTGCATCACTCCCGGGAGCCCACGTGTTGTAGTGCATCTTGGGATTAACAGTGAGTTTTACTTTTCTCACTTTCCTTCTACTTCGTCGTATTTACCACTCAGCGCCGTATATCATCCCCGTTAGGGCAAATTAAATTAAAAAATATACAGTCCACGAATTTTGCTGTCTACGGGCTTTTTGCTCACACAATTATTATAAACAAAACATAACGCTACTTAATACTCATTAATGTTATGAATACAGTTAATTTTCATGTATTACTTTTAGGCATGCAAAAAATTACTAATAGTAAAACAAAAATAAACAAAAAAATTAATAGAAACGGAAATTCTACATTTTAAACCTTAATAAATGTAGAATTTCAGTTTCTATTTTTCTAAAAAGTTTATATTCCATATGTCACTCTGTATTGGCATTTCACCGTAGGCACGGTGAGCAACTGATAATATTTATAGGTTTTATTTTCTGAGTGTGCAATAAACAAAATAAATCGGTATTGTATTTTTGTAATTGAAATGTAACAAGTATGTTTTGGAAATTCGATTTGAATTAATTCTTTATCGCCTAACGATAACAAAGGTTCACCGTTGGACTCTTTTATATTAACGACACAGCGGGCTTCGATTCGTTTTCGCTCAGTTGATTTAGAACAATGCACACTCATTATTTCCCTCCTGATTGCGTTTTCTCATAAACAATAGAAAGTTTACGAGGAATACATATTCATTTAAAAAATAAAAAGTATTTTAAGGTACTTAGAATTACGGAAAATGTGGAAAATGGTTTCAGAATGGCGGTAGCTTTTAAGCTGTTTTATCTAGACTAAACGATAATACTTACAGTGGATATGAAATTTTGTACATTTTATTATATATTTTTGTATATAATATTTTATTTATTTTATATATTTAAATATATTGATCGTCACTGTGTCTAAGAAGCATTGAGAAGACTTTAATAAATAGTACTATTTTACGTATTAAGTTGTAATTAAATCTTATAATAACACTAATATTAAACCGCCGTAAAGGTATACAATCTGAAGAAATATAAATCTTATATTAACAATGAAATGCTAACCTTATGTAACCACACTTGTTATGTAACTATCCATATTCTGTAAAGAAGAAGTATTAACATGCATTTAAAAGCAAAACGGGACTCTACCATTATTAATATTTAATGCAGCGTATTACATTTTATAATGACGTTTTAGTTTATAAGTAAGGTGGACTAAAATACTGGCTAAATCTTTATAATATACAATGCATCTGTAATCCTTTTTATATGTTGTAGATTCTACTATTTAAGATTCAAAGGTACAATATTAATGATACCTTAAAAACGAATACTTATAAAAAGCGTTAGTAGATTGTACATAAAATAGGGTTATGTAAGTATATAAAAGCTTACTAAATTTTGAAGCGTAATAGTTTGTAGACAACTATTGCGGAGTGTACTAATTAGTGGATTTAATTAAAAACTGAATGCACATTATCCTATAAAAAATAAAATATGTTTTAAATTAAATTTTTATGTATATGTATATGCTCTAAAAATGATTTGTTTAGATCCTTGCAACTATTTAATAATTTCTTGACATTTTCAAATAAATTATATTAGTGCAACAAATTTGGCATATATAAAATTAAAAAGTACCTATTTTAATCTTATAAAATAATTCATATTAATATAGAAAGTGAACATTAGTTTGAAATAGAAGTATGTGCTGCACTAATAACATTTATTGGAAATCAATCACTTAAATGGTTCGTTGTAAATACTCTGCAATATAAATATATGTACTTGGAGAGTATTTATGAGTGTCAAAAATAATAAAGCCTTTCAGTATAATTAAAATTTAGGATGTTCCAGACCATTACAAGGAATAATCTATTCTAATGAGGCAAACCTAGGTTAATTTTATGTGAAAGCATTTTAATATATATACCGTATATCTCAGATGATCACGTATCATAAGGAATTTACATGTAAAAATTGTATTGTTAGTTTTTATCTCATACAATGCGTTAATATATTCATTTCAAATATATTTGAAAAGTATTAGAAATACAATTACATTCCTTTATTAAAAAACATAATATATTATCTTCAAATTAATTTATTTGGATTTCGGGAAAACCTCAGCACAGAAGATGCATTGGCCCACTTTGTCTTACAAATTTACGATTCAATGGATGCAAGACAGCCTTCAGCTGCAATAGCATTAGACTTGTCAAAAGCATTTGAAGAAATAAATTTTTTGTAAATTTAAAGACAAAGTCTGACTTAACTATAAACTAACGGGACTTCCTGTATACAGGGTGACTGACGAAAAACCTTTGGTGCTGTATCTCGCTTATTTTTGATCCGATTTGAATAAATAAAACATCAAATTAAATGATTTTTAAAAGACTTTAATATGAACTGTACTGATATTTTTTCTTGCATCCAGTTTTTGACAAGAGACAATCAACTTTTGTTTTTTAAATTGCACTGTATATATATTTTGTACTGATCCGCAAGGAGATTTTTTTCTGAATCTAAATTTGTAAACGATTTTATCCATTCATCAAACCAAAGTCGAGAAATTGAGGATTAAAAAAAAAATTAAAAATCAAATACCCATAGTAAACAATATACAGAGCCTATTCCCAATATCAAAAGTGACAGTGTCAGTAATTGGTACAATACTGCAATGATTTTTAATAATTTCATAATAAAAATGTTGCAAGATTTCAAAAACTGAAAAACGATTTCTGTAGAAGCAGAAAATTCTAGTACAGTGTTTGAAATATTGCAACATTTTAATTATGAAATAATTAAAAATCGGGTTGTTGGAATGTGTCCGGATTGAAGTCTAAGTGCAAGGGGGAGAGGTGGCAAATGGAGTTTGAGAAGTGGGTGGGGGGGAAGGATGTGGTGGGGTTAGTCGAGACGTGGGTAAGGATAGAGGAGTGGGAAAGTGTAAAAAGGGCGCTACCAGGGGGGTTTAGATGGTCAATTAAAGGGGCAGAAAAGAGTACAGGAAAAGGAAGGGCGAAAGGTGGGATGGTTGTGGGGACAAGGGATGAGTTAAAAGCGGGGGATATAGAATTTAGTGAGGAGGTAGAAGGCATGGTATGTGTGAGTTGCTATCACGGGCCTTGGAAACTGGAAATAGGAGTAGTATATGTGAACAAGAACTGGGTTGAAGTGCGGAAGGAGTTAGACAGGAAAGCCAGCGAAGGGACGAGATGTGTGGTGGGAGGAGACTTTAACGCGAGAATAGGAGAGATGGGGGGAGGGGTAAATGATGACGGGGAACTAATAGAACGAACATCTCAAGACAAAGTAATCAATAGTGAGGGAAGGAGGATGGGAGATTGGATATTGGAGGAGGGATGGGATGTGTTAAATAGGTGTATAGAAGGCGATTGGGATGGGAAAAAAACCTATATTGGTCAACAGGGATCGTCAGTGATAGACTATGTGCTAATAAAAGGGATACATAGGGGAATAGTGAGAAGATTGGAGGTGGAAGATGTGCTAGGGTCGGATCATTTACCAATATCGGTAGAAATATGGATGGGGATAAAAAAGAACAGCAGCAGGGGATAGACCGGTCGAAATTGGCAGACGGAGCAAAGGAAATGGAAAAAATGGGTAACCGATTGGAGAAGATCAAGTGGAGTGAGGTAGAAAATATGGAAGAGATGGAGGAGGTTATAGCAGGATGCGGAAGAAAAATAAAAAGGAGCAGCGGAGGGGGGTGCACATGGTTCGACGAAGAGTGTCGGGAGGCGAAAAGAGTAATAAGGAGGGCAGTAAATGAATGGAGGAGTGGAAGAGGGGAGTAGAAGGGGGTGAGGGAGGCAAGAATGAAATATACGAAGGTATGCGAGGAAAAGAAGGCGCAGGCTATCAAAAAAATTGCAGAGGATATGAGATCGTGCCAGAGCGAAAGGGAGATGTGGAGCATATTGAGGAGAGGAGAAGTACGGGGACAGATGGAGGTGTCTCTACAAGACTGGAAAAATAAATGTTTAGAAAACTGCGGGGTACCGGTGGGGGTGGGGAGACGAGAGTGGAGAACAGTGGAGGAGTTCACAGAGGAGGAAGTGGAAAAGGGTTTTCAAGAGGTGAAAGGAGGAAAGGCGGCTGGGCTTGATGGACTGAAAGCCGAAATGTGGAAGCGGATTGGAGCTGAGGGAAAAAGAAGATTTGGGCAGCTGCTGAATCAGATATGGAGGGGAGAAAAGAAGATTCCGGAAACATGGCGTGTGGGGGTAATGTGCCCGATACACAAAAGTGGAGATAAAAAGGACGCCAGTAATTATAGAGGTATAACCATTATGTGTATCGGGTACAAGATTGCCATGACTATAGTTAAGAATCGGCTAGAAGAGGAAGTGGAAGAAAAGGGTTTGTTGCCGCAATCGCAAGGAGGGTTTCGAAAAGGGAGGGGAACGAGAGATCAAATCTTTACGCTAGCGAGAATAGTTGAGAGAGTGTTAGAGGAAAAGAAAAGTGTGTATGCGGTATTTCTGGATTTGAAAGCAGCGTATGATTCAGTACCGAGAGAAAGGTTGATAGAGTGCTTGGAGAGGAGAGGTGTGAGCAAGGTAACAGTGGAATGGGTGAGAGGAATGTATGAAGAAACATGGGGGAGAGCAAAGGTAGATGGAAGGGTATCGGAAAAGTTTAGAGTATGGATGGGGGTGAGACAGGGATGTCCGCTTAGCCCATTGCTCTTCAATTTATATATGAGTGAACTAGAAGAGGTCCTGAGAAACGGGCAAGCGGGCGGGATTGTAATAGGGAAAATGAAGGTGTGGATGTTGGCGTATGCAGATGATGTGGTGTTGCTGGCGAAGGATTGGGGAGAAATGAATGAGATGTTGCAAAGGGTTGAAAGGTATATGGATAAGCGAGGTTTGTGTGTGAATGTAGGAAAAACGAAGTGGATGAAATTTAGGAATAGAGGAAGAGAAGGAAGAATGAAAGAATTAACATGGAAGGGAGAAGTGATCGAGAGAGTGAAAGAGTTTAAATATTTGGGTTTTGTGTTTAGGTGGTGTGGGGGTACAGGGAGCACGCCAGATGGGTCCAAATGAAGGCGAGGAAAGCGTGGTATGTGGTGAAGGAGAAGTGGGGACAGTGGCTGAAGGGGAATTTTCAGATGGCGTGCAAACTGTGGGATGCATGTGTGAAACCAATCCTAATGTATGGGGTGGAGGCATGGGGTATGAAAGCGTATGAATGTATCGAGAGAGAGCAGGGGACATTCCTGAAGCAGATGTTGGCGGTGGAATGATCAACGCCCAGCTACATTCTGCTTTAGCAAACGAACAGAACGAGTATGCATGGAGACGCAATGGAAAGAGTGTCTAGGTACGAGATGAAAGTGTTAGGATTGGGGGGAGAAAGGCTGGTGAAAGAAGTATGGAGAAGGTGTGTGGGAGTAGGAGAGAGTGGTTGGAGAATAGAGAGGAGAAAAATGTATGAAAGAGCAGGAGTATCTGAAAGTTTGGTAAATGAGTGGTTGGAAAAAGGGGTGAATGTGGCAGCGTGGATGAAGGTAAAATGGGAAGAAGTGGAAAAGCAGGAGCGACAAGGGTTTATTGAGAGGAGTGGATACAACCCTCTTTATAAAAGGTGGCAGGTACATGGGAATGGCTAGGGCTAGGTGTGGCTCGGAGGAGAGAGGAAGAGAGTATGGTAGATGTGTGCTGTGTGGGAGTGGGAGAGATACATGGAGTCATTTAGCGGAGGAGTGTAAGGAGATTCGGGAGGAATGGATGAATGGGAGTAGACGGATAGAGGAGTGGATGCGAGAGGACGGGGCTGGCGTAAAGATTGTGATGACATTAGGGTGGGAGAGGGAGAAGAGGAGAAGGATGTAATGAAAGAGTTAATAGGGATCATATATTTAGTTGTAAATTGTTATTATTTGTATATATAGCTAAGTGTATGAATGCCAATAAAGGTCTTTTTTTTTTTTTAATTAAAAATCGTTGCAGTATTGTATCAATGGCTGCCACTGTCACTTTTGACATTTAAAATAGGGTCTGTATATTGTTTACAATGGATACTTGACTTTTTGTTTATTTTTTTAATCCTCAATTTCTCGACTTAAGTTTGATGTATGGATAAATTTGTCTACAATTTTATATTCAGAACAAAAATCTCCTTGCGAATCAATAAAAATATATATAAAGTGCAATTTAAAAAAAATGTTGATCGTATTTTGTCAAAAACTGGGTGCGAGAAAAAATAACAGTTCAGATCCTATTAAAGTCTTTTAACAATGGTTTAATTTGATGTTTTATTTATTAAAATCGGATAAAAAATAAGCGTGATACAGCACCAAAGGTTTTTCGTCAATCACCCTGTATATAGCAGTTTAATACTATATATGTATGTCGGGTTTAGGGTATTTATCCACATGGTGTATGTATTGTTCGCACGGCGTTTCGATGAGCTCTTTGTCATCTTTTCTGATGATTTCACTTAAGGGTGCAAGGAATTACTGAGCTGCTGTCAGCTTTCCAGTTTACTTATATTCATTCAGGCATGGTTTCTATTGGTCGTTGTATGTTCAGGCTTCGACTCGAGTGTGTGAAAGTTATTTGTATTGATCCGGCGTATATCCTAGTTTGTGTGTTATTAACTGCGACTGCGCGTGAGTGTTATGCATTGTTGTAATGCGACCTTATGGATTCTGTTTTCAATTCTATTTTATTTAGTGTGTCCAGGAAAGGCGTTGTGAATAGTCTCTTTCGTTCATACCTAATGGGCGGATTTAAGTTTCCACTGCTTCACATATAGTGCTAAAGATGAGGTTGTATGATTTTGTTCGACAGCATGTATGTGTTATATGCTGTCAAACAATATGAGATAACCTCTTTGTTAGCACAACACCGTCCAGAAACCGGTCACAAAATTGAATTTGATAACAGTCCTATCAGCGACAAAATATTTCGACTCCCGCATTATTCTATGAGTTGTTTAAATGATCTTCCGGTTTGGCCTAAATCTATTGTGGATCCCTACTTATCTCAGATGACCAGCTCTAGCTTTGCCTCTTTGGTTAGTCAAATTAGCCCTGCCAGATGGGCTTGGAGGTGAGCTTTACTCTGCACTTCGATTTATAGTATCCAGCTTTTGATATCTAGGCCCTCGCAATGGCATAGGATGTGGAACGAGTCCTCTTCTTCCTCTAGACAGAATCTGGATGAATTTTAGGGATTGTTTCTTAAGGAACTATTTTGCCAGGCACTATCCCGGTGAGTGCATCCACCATATACATTTGCATAATACCGATCACAGAAAAAAAGTAAAAGCAAAGCATTTTTCTTTTCAGGAACATTTAATTGAAGTTAAAATTATGAAATAATTACTTTATTTGTAGCATATCGCGGAATATTATATAATATCCATCAATCAATATGGCAAATAAATGTGCATATAACAATATATTATAGTATCTTGATTTATTTAAATATACTAATATTTTTTACCAAAACAGGAATCTGTCTATGTTCAGTATTAATATGAAATAGTCTAGATATTTTTTCAGAGCAATATTAAAGTATTATTAAAAATATGAATATTTACAATTTGTATCAGTTTTTTTGCCCCGCAGTGTATATTCTATTCACATTCTGAATTAATAATATAATAGAATAACTGTTCAAAAGCAAATATATGCGTGCGTGGCGCGGCAACGTTTAGACAGGGCGCGCTACACGCCGCGCGCTAAAATTAATTTAATACCTTCTGACTCAAAAGAGACCCTACTTTTCAAACATGGGTTTTTTAGATTAAGAAATAGCGAATACATGGTCTTTTTTTAATTGCATACGTTTTGGGTACAAACAAGAAAACATCATTTGAACAATTCAATTGTTATTATTTTATATTAAATGACATTAAAAAATACTGTCAGCATGCTACTAAAAAGCTAATATAACGAGGTGTAAAATGGTAGAAGAACGAGAAAGATCCGTTCAGTAGAACCGGAGATAATCAATTTTGAATGTAAGAGAATCCAGCAAACTATCAAAACGCAAAATTTACATATTTTGAAACTACACATTAAGGAATGAATTCCCGTTATAGGTGTCGGCTTTTTTCGTGTATACAAGTGATACTAAATTTCCTGGCGAATTCAAATCATGAAGTCAAAATAGGTGTACGATTAATAAAAGAATGACCCATATACTAAGTCCCACACTAGCCTAGATTCGACCTGTATAGTGCTCTTAGTAGCGCCTAGCTGTCGGAGAATATACCTATTTTTGGTGTCTTGTCTTGCACAGTGGTGAAGAGTTATCGCCTCTGCTTGGAACACCGTGGTGTCCTTGATGAGACTGACAAAAATCTTTGTCTCGGGTTTTGTACCGTATATACTTGCTCCTACATCTTTGTCTGTCGTTGAACCGTTGGTGAACCAATTTGATTCGGTATTGGAGGTTTGGCCGTCGGCCTAGTCTTCTCTTTGCGGGATCAGTACCTTGTATTTCCTTTTGAAATTGTATTTTTTCACCATAGCATTACTTGGCATCTGTGATCGCTTTTGCCTTCAGCTCGTCTTCCAGCCGTTGGTGTGTTTTTCCGTGTGATTGGATTATGGGCGTCTGTCCTATTATCAGTCTATATGATACGAACCTGGCCTCTTTTTGTATAAAGATGTGCAGTGGAGGTACATTCAAGATAACTTTTAAGGCTGCTTTTGGAGTGGCGCTTAGAACTCTTGTTGTACTGAGACATGCTAGTCTTTGTGTACTGCTCAGAAGTCCTATCGCCCCCGTTTGTACTGTCCTAGTCCACCACACCACTGCTATATAGGCTATCGTGAGTCTTGTGACCCTAATATAAAACCATAGAGTCATTTTACGGTTTAGTCCCTAGATTTTTTCGCACATTCTATGACACCTTTCCAATGCTAATGATGCTTTTTTGGTGGCTTTTAAGATGTGTGACCTGCACGTAATTTTGACGTCGAGGGATACTCTCAGGCATATAACCTCCCCTAGGTAGGGGATTATCGTACTCCCGAGCGGCAGTGGCTTTAGGCCTTGCAGTGCTCGTATTTTTGTAAAGATGACAATTTGTGTTTTTGGAGATTGATCGGCAGTCAATCCTGTTTGCACCAACTGTCTTCTATGTTTAGGCTCTTTGTGCTCGCTCGAAGGCAGCTGCCGGTTATCCCCGTATCTTAGGCAGTTGATATCCTTATTCGATAGTAGTAGTAGTAGTAGTAGTCATCTTTATTCATAATAGCCACTATACACAAATATGTACATTTGGTAAACATTAGAGCGGATATAAAACGTCAAATAATAAAATATATAGATACATACAGGTATTACCTAAGTACACACAATACATTAATAAATTACAGAATATAGTAACAGATTGAATTTTTTTAATTGAATTAGGATTTTTGATCCTCTACAAATTCTTTATACGTATAATAGCATTTACTGATTAATTTTTTTTAGGTTTCTCTTATAAAAATCGAAATTTCCCTTCATTTTTAAATATTCAGGAATCAAATTAAATATGGTTATACTTGAATATATGGGGGACTTGTTTAATATCTCACTGTTATGAGCTGGTAAAATAAGTTTATGTTTATGGCGAGTATCGTGTCCGTGAATATTTGAATGTTTTGAAAATTGATTTAATTTTTCAGCTGCATATATTGCGCATTTATAAATAGAAATGCCTATAACCGTAAGTATGTTATTTGATTTAAATGTTTCCCGACAGGAATTCCTTTTTTTCAAATTGAAAATTAGGCGAATTATGCGCTTTTGAGAAATAAAAATTCGTTCGACGTTGGTTGCTCTGCCCCGGTACATTATATTATATTCTAAATGTGGATATGCTAGTGCGTAATAAGTATTTATTAAAGATTGTCTTGAGTTGTTAAATTTTAATTTCAGTACTGAACAGAAATTTACTCAACTTTGAGGACACATAGTCAATTTGTTTACCCCATGACAGTCTTGCATCAATAAAACTTCCTAAGAATTTATCGTTCGGAGACTCATTTGTTATTGGTCGTTTTGGAGGTTTCCTATTATAAAACTGAATAGTAACGGTTTTTTTCCAAATTGAGTATTAATTTATTTTTGTTACACCAATTTGCGATCTGAGAGTGGATAATGTGTATTCTTCCCTGAAGACTGTCCGGTGTTTGCGCCGAGACTACTCTTGAGGTGTCGTCAGCGAAATTGATCATATATCCATCTCTAATAAATTCGCGCAAATCGTTAATAAATAACAGGAAGATTAAGGGCCTCAATTTTAAACCCTGAGCCATAATGAATTGGCTCACCGCTTTTATTACTGGTGTTGGTATTTCATCATCTCCCGCGCTTGATTTGTTGTTTAATTTACCGATCACTTTTTGTAGTTCTTGCATTGTTATTGGATGAAGATACATACTGTTCATTAAGTTGACCTTTGAGGTTGTACATGTTATCGATACATTTTTCCAAATTTCTTTTCGCTTGTTACTGTTGCAAAGTATCGTCCAAATTCTTCGGCAACCTGATCTGGATTTTCTATTTTGTTTTCCTCATTGTTTATGATAGTAATGTGTTTTCGTGTTTTAACTCTTCCTAATTCCTCATTTACGAGTGACCATATTTTTTTAACTTTGTTTTTTTGCATTTGAAAGGCTCTGGAGTCTTGAATTAAACGTTTATGTGATTTCTATTCTTTTCTATAAGTGCTAGTCGATTCATCTTATTTTATTTCTTCCATTGTTCTATAAGTTTGTTTGAGATTTTCCGATGATTTTCTAATTTCGTTAATGATCCATTTTTTGTTTCTTACTTGATTTCGGTTATAATTTACCTAGATCATCTACTAGTGTTGCCTATAACAGTGGAGACAGTACTCCTCCTTGTGGGCAGCCTCCCCTGCCTTAGCCTTAATGGTATGACCCCTTAAAGTGGATATGATGGTCCTTTTATCTAGGCTGGCCCTGATCTATTGGAAAAAGCTTAACGGGACTTATTTCCTTGCTTGTGCCTCTACGAGAGAGGCTGTTGTGACGTTGCTAAAGGCCCCTTCTATATCTAGAAATTTGGTCATGGCTATATCTTTGTCTTCTAATGACTTTGTGATGAGCCTCTTTAGTTCGTCCAGCGCCGAGACCGTTGACTGTTCTGGTTTGTATGCATATTGCCTGTTGTTCAGGGTGTCCCATTATCTCATCCCTTATGTGCCTATCTATCAATTTTCCATTGGTTTTACTAGAAATGAAGATAGGCTAGTAGGTCTGTATAACTTTAGCGTTAGATCAGCTGTTCTGCCTACCTTGGGCAGGTAGATTACCCTTACGTCCTGCCATGATTTTAGTATATATCCCCATGCCAGGCAGGCTTTGAAGATTTTTAACAGGTGCGGCACCAGTTTCTCTATGCCCTGTACATTTTTAACCTGCTGATGACCCATTTAATTTTACTGGGCTTTGTGACCTCCGTTGATAAACTCCGGTCATTTTAGTAAGGCGTTTTAGATGTTTGACTGGGATTGTCTGACTTGTTATCTTCTGCCAGAATTGTTGAGGCCGGAAAGTTCCTTCAGACTTTCCTCAATTGTTTCTGTGTAGGTTCTCTTCGTTTTTTTAAAGAAGCCTACCTCTTTGGCAGCACTACCGTCTTTAGCCACGACTTTGTGGATTATTTAACCCTTTCGCTACGGCGGTCGTGTCCGACCAACGAAAAAAGTGAAGAAATAATATATAATATATGATGATTAATAATTTCGAAAAGTTAAGTCGCGATTTTACCTGCATGTCGTATATATCAGGTGTTTCGTCTTCAGAGGGCGATCATATGAATGTCGGATATATCCGGCGTTCGACTCCGCGAGACTTCATGTGGATGTCGGATATTTCCGTCGTTCGGAGCGAAAAGGTTAACATGTCGGAGTATGGTTTATCTCCTCGCAGACCTTCTTCCACGAGTCTCTTATGGCTTTTCGGATTTCTTTTTTATATTGTGTGATTTTTCTTCTTCCACTCCTTTTCCACTCCTGGCTGTTCTTGGTCCTGTTGAATAGCCTTCGAACCCCGATCCTCATTCTTTCAATGTTATTGTTCCATCAGACTTTTCCACAGCTTCTCTGCTTGGCAGTTTTTTCTGGGCAGATTTCAGATATGCCGTCCTGATATCGTCATTGATTTCTTCCATTACCAGCTCTAACCCATCAACCTTTCTTATTGATGCTGTACCTCCCTTGAGAGCTTCTCTGGGGGACTTTTTACATCCTACCCAGTTCGTCATTCCTTCTGTACTTGCTTGTCGTGATAAATGTTACTAGATCGAAACGAATTTGCTTGTGGTCGGAGCACCATGGTTCCGACACATGCCAATTCGCTATACTATCACTTACTTGCCCGGATGGTTAGGTCTAGTAGTTCTTTGCGGTTTTCCGTGATGAACGTGGGCTTATTACCAATATTGGTCACTATAAGTCCTTCTGCGGAGATAAGTTAAGTAAAGACTCACCTCGTTTGTTGATATCCAGAGCATGTTATGCGCGTTGACGTCGCACCCTATTAGAGTTAGTATGTTTTCTCCGCGCAGTATGCAACTGTGTCGCTTAGCATACGCGGAGAGCATACTTTCTCATCTCCTGGGAAGTAGACGGAACAGATGACCCAGCTCCTCTCTTCTTCCTGTATCTTGACCACATGATGCCTGTATTGGCCTTCCTTTACTAGTTTTGCCACTTTTGCTTTTGTGAAGTCTGATATCACTGCCTTTCCAATTTCTTTGTCGGACATGAGGTCTACATTCACTAGGGCATTTATTCGCAGTATCTTTCCGGCCTTGACACGATTCTTGTGTAGTGGTATCCAGCCCTTTTGCTTGGGTGGCCTCTTCACTAGCCTTGTGGGAGGTCCAGTAGCCTTGGGAGTCTCCTGGCCTATGTTTTTCGTTTTTGTGTTTTCTGTGTTTTCAATCACGTTGTTCCCACGAAAAGTTAGGGAAATGTTAGGTCGGCCTTGTCAGAGATCCGCGTGACCAGGTAAGGCTAGATACGGGGGGGTTCGCCCGATGCCCCCTGGGAAAGTCCAAGACCGCAAATATCCTTGCGGCAATTCAGCTCTCAGCACTTTCCCTTCAGTTTAACTTGGGGTTTGTGTTACTCTTCGTTTACCTGCTCACTTACGATCATTGAGGGTACTTACCACTTCCACCACGTAAAGGTGGTAACTCTCACTCGGGATGTGTATAGTAACCAAACAATTTAAATATTTATTATAAATGATAGACCTTAATATAACGTATTTCTTTAATTTAATCATTTATTATGTGTAAATTGAGGTTTTTAATAAATTTGTATTTGTCTGAAAATTGAGTTGTTAGGGCTCGTAAATAATATTTACATTTGCATACATCAATAAAGCATTGCATCTTTAGTTCATCACTTTTTGCCGCTTTACTATTTATTATTATTAAAAATGGCGACGAATAAGACGGACGTGCACGTGGACCTCCCAAGTGAAAAGTGCAAATGGTGCCGAAATATACCGCAAAGTGGACTAAAGTGTCAAAAATGTGGACTTACAATGCACCCCGGTTGTATAAAATACATGAAAAATGTGATCCAAGTTAATAAAGACTCAATAATTTGGTTTTCGGATCCAGAGACTGAACAATGTGACAGCGACAATGAAGACGACCTCGACACGTCGACATCTAGCGGAGAGACCATGATTAAAACGGACACAGATATGGGAGGTGAAATACTTAAAACAACTAATTAAATCTAAGGATATGACTATACGAGATCTTCAGAGCAATTTTTCATTTCTGCAAGATCAGATAAAGTCATTAAATCAGCTATTAATAATACAAAGTACAAATTTGCAAACTGTAATTAATCCACAAGAGGTCACCCGAGCCATCCTATCACCGATAAAGACGACTAGACAGACTAGGTCCCAGCAGACGGCACAACAAAAAACTCACGTTAAGGAATCCCCAATAAAGACCCAAAAAATCAGTACAGCTGATATCAACAGTTCAATGAAACGAAATGAAAATCACCAAATAAAACCTAATATTCAAACTATCGATAATTCAGTTATAAAATCGCATACTGAATCTAAGGAAAATAAAAGCACAGTTGGTAATGATGAGGAAGAAAGTGATATCGTATATAAACACACCAAAAACAAATGGTTTCACATTGGTAAATATAAGCCAGAGTATACCGAAGAAAATATATCATCAAAATTAAAAACAAAATTTCCAAACATAGAATTTTCTGTTCACCCAATAATGTATGAAGATCGAAACACTTTAGAAAAATATAAGTGCTTTAAAATTGGTGTCTCTGAAGAATCAGCCCACGTACTAATGGATCTAAATCTTTGGCCTAAAGGTATTATTATAAGAGAATTTAAGTTTTTTCGCAAAACAACATACAGATCAAACAATAATCCCCACAAAAATATTAAATAACAGCGACAATGCTATCACTAATTTAAAAATTCTACATCAAAATATAAGAAGTGTTTATAATAAAACTAATGAACTTTCAGTAGTATTAATAGTATTAAATGACATAAAAGCAAATATCGTATGTTTAACCGAAACATGGTGCAACAAATATAATTCAAGTAATATGCACCTAAATGGATACACAAAAACTGCAGAATACACTAGGAAACGGAATGAACACGGTGGATGTATGATTTTTCTCGATTCTAGATGTAAATATGATCGAATAAATATTAGTGAATATTGTGTTGAGAATGAAATTGAATGCGCAGCTTGCTCCTTGAAAGAATTTAATTTAAAAATTGCAATAATTTGCATATACCGTCCACCTTCAGGTAACATAAATATATTTCTAGATAATATCACAAATTTAATGGTATATATAAGCCATTACCATACAATTCTTTGTGGTGATTTAAATATTAATTACATGATCAACAACACACCAAAAAGGCGTTTAAATGATTTTTTCTCGTCATTTAATTTTATCAATAAATTAAATGAACCAACCAGAATCCACTTAACGGAAAATAACCATTCATCAACACAAATTGATTATGTAGTCACTAATTTCCCAACTGCTACTTGGAATTGCACAAATATTAATTTACACTTTTCTGATCACCACGCACAAATCATAGATGTACAAGTAAGTGCTCAAAATATACCAAATGACAAAACACAAAATTTAATTACCGAAGAATAATAAATAACTCTACCATAAATGAATTAAGATATTATCTGCAGAACATAAATTGGAATTTCATTAACTGAAAATGTGAATACAAGTTTTGATTTATTCTTGGAGGAGTTTTTGTACAAATACAACATATCGTGCCCTATAAAAAAGAAAATGAGCTCTAATAAGCGCCAAACGTGGGTCAACACTGACATAAGAAACTCGAGCGATAATTTAAAACTGACTTACCGGCTTATGATGGAATCAAAATCTGAAGTTATGAAAATGAAATACCATAATGATAAAAAAAATCATAAAAAGCTAATCGAGGAAACAAAGCGAAATTACTATAGCCAAAAAATACATAATGCTTCAAATAAACAACGCGAAGTATGGGGTAGGTTAGGTTAGGTTAGGTTGGTGTGGCAGCACCACGAAGAGGTGCACACTTAGGCCTAGATAGGCCCGTTGTGATACCAAATTTCCCTTTCCTGAGTTCTTATGGGAACCATTTGGAGCCATTTATGAATCTGGCTATGCTTCTGGCATCGGTTGTCTCGATGTCGGAGAGCTCATTCATAAAGGAACGGCCTAGGGAGGAATCTCTTATTCCGGCCAGCGCGGGACATTGACAGAGGTAGTGGAGTACGTTTTCCTCCTCCTCTTCGTCGAGGCACCCTCTACAAAAGTCGTTGTGGGCTATTCCTAACCTTTCTGCGTGTTTGCCAATGGGACAGTGTCCCGTGATGACTCCCACTGTTAGCGCAATGTCATGTCTCTTTAATGAGATGATGCCATCGCTTCTTTTGCTGTTACAGCGTGGCCAAATCTGCCTTGCTGTGCTACAGCTGCTCTCATTCATCCACCTTTTGTTTGTTAGGTTTAGGATGATATTGCTTAGGATTTCCTTGCTAGTCGCTAAGGGAATTTCTGGGTGATGGTTTATTGAGGACGAGTGAAGCTTCGTTCCATTCTTAGCCAGCTCATCCGCTGTGTCATTGCCCGGGTTGTTGCTGTGGCTAGGCACCCAGATGAGTTGAGCGTTTGTCTGTGTTGCCAGTTCATTTAGTGATTTCCGGCAATCAGATTGCGTTTGTCCTATTGGTCCTTAGCCATTCTACTGCAGTATTTATGGCGATTACTTCTGCCTGTAGTACACTACAGTAGTCTGGTAGTCTGAAGGATAGTCGGATCTTCAGGTCTTCGGAGAAGACTGCTCCCCCAACTTTTGTGTCCTGCTTAGAACCGTCCGTGAAGACGTGTAGTGTCCCTGCTTCATTTTCTTTGTCCACCGCCCAGTC
This sequence comes from Ontholestes murinus, assembly GCA_963969525.1. Classification (NCBI taxonomy): domain Eukaryota; kingdom Metazoa; phylum Arthropoda; class Insecta; order Coleoptera; family Staphylinidae; genus Ontholestes; species Ontholestes murinus. The sequence continues at coordinate 42,169,815 of OZ018392.1, read as the reverse complement.
CTCCTTGGTAGGGATCTGGCAGGAGAACTTGTTATGAAATGCAGGGATCGGTAGACAGCGGTCAATATTCTTAGGGACACCGGGGAATTCTTTGAGAATTCTTGTGTGTCCCCGCGTATTAGTTGTGAGTCGGCAGATTGAGTTCAGTCTTAATGCTGTTGTTAGCGCAATCTGCTTGCCGAGGAGATCCACAGGGGTCAGATTGAGGATTGTTTCCAGTGCTTTCGTGGGACATGTCCTAATAGCTCCTGTAATCATCAGGGTTGCCAACCTTTGGACCTTCCCAAATGCTTGCTGGTGAACCTTTTAGTCCAAAGCAGTCCACCATATGAATACGCCGTAGTAGAGTATTGGCCTTACTACTGCCTTGTAGAGCCAGTAGGTGATGTTGGGTTTCATGCCCCATTTTTTGCCTACCGTCTTTTTGCAAGAGTACAGCGCCACGGTGGCTTTCCGTACTCTTTCCTGGATATTAGGTTTCCAACTGAGCTTTCGGTCCAGTATGATACCTAAATACTTAGCCTGTTCTTTTATCTCCAATTCTACTCCCATTAAGATGGGGGGTGAGAATTTGGGGATTTTGTGTTTCCTAGTAAAAAGAACTAGCTCAGTTTTTTGTGGGTTTACGCCTAGGCCGCATCGTTCACACCACTGAGTTAGTATTAGTAATGCCCGTTGTGTGAGCTGGGACATTACATTGAGATGTTTCCCTGAGATGGCTAGGGCCACATCATCTGCGTAGGCTACTACCCTACATCCGGAGTTGCGTAGATCTAAGAGAAGGTCGTTTAACGCAAGGTTCCAGAGTAGGGGAGAAAGGACCCCGCCCTGTGGCGTGCCCCTGCTCGCTTGCCTACTTATACGGGAGTTCCCTAGTTTGGAACGGATGTTTCTTCCTCGGAGCAACTTGCCTATGAGGTCGACAACTGTTGCCTCAATTCCAGTTGCGTTTAAGGCGGACTCAATGGCTTCAGGGTACACATTGTTGAACGCTCCCTCGATGTCGAGGAAGGTCACCAGCGTGTACTCCTTGTGGCCAGTTCTATACTTTTCCCAGTCGGTTCTCCTTTTGTCTACAAATCTGGGGCAGTCTTGCATTTGAATATCAAGGTTGAATTCGATATATCTGTGGTCAGAAAAGGAGTGTTCAGAGGACACTTTCCAGTTCCTGATAATGTTGAACGATTGTTCGGTGACTAGAGTAATGTCCAGAACTTCTCGTCTATTAGCAGTTATAAAGGTAGGGGTATTCCCTTCATTACATATGGCGAGGTTGGAAGTAAGTAAGAATTCTAAAAGTGACTCACCTCTTGTGTTGGAATCCGAGCTTCCCCAGATGCTATGGTGGGCGTTCGCATCGGCTCCAATTAGGACGCTGGCTCCTTCCCGGTTAGCTGCGTCAAGGAGCCCACTCAGACCCTCGGGGGGGATTTCTTTATCGTGGGCGAAATAGGAGGAGACCAGCCATAGCGTGTAAGACTGGTACTCTATTGATACAGCAACAGTGTCGCTGTTGCTGAAATTTGGCAAGATAAAAGCATTATCTTTTATTTATAAGAATGCAGGAGCGTGGCTTACCCGAGTCCTGCATGTGGAATAGTCTATATTCATTGGAGCCTAGTCCACAGAAGTATGGGGTATTGTTCGTGAAGAATTAAACGGGGTTAAAAAGGACGATTCATGCGCAATAATAAAGAATGGACAACTAATTAACGACAATTACGAAGTATCAAATATCTTTGCAGACCACTTTTCGACCATCACGGAAAAGAAAATAAGAAATCACTTTGGCAATAACATATCGGAAAACTGTACGTCTTCAGAAAACGCTGCTAATACAGTTTATTTAAAGCCAGTTACGTCTACAGAGCTTCACAATGTAATTTCAGAATTAAAGTCGAATGCTAGCACGGGGGAAGATGGGATATCAGTGAAACTTATTAAAGAGATAGCAGCAGATATTACGGAACCACTGCTTTATTTAATTAATTTAATAATAAAAACTGGCATATTCCCAGACTCACTGAAAACGGCGAAAATAATTCCAATACACAAATGGTGATGTGGCCATCATAATACTTTCCCTATTATTTTTGATGATGTTTTACTGATTGGAGGGTGGGATAGAGGCTACCCACCCACCCTACATATACATATAAACTTTAACTCTTTTTCGTCTCGCTGTATCCAATGAAATTAATTACAAAATTCTTTGAATAAAAAAGGAATTATAAAGGTAAAATTTTTGATTGAGTGAATTAGTAAAAATTTGATGCACGATGGGTGGACAGATTTTAAATTTAAATTATATAGTATTAAGTATAGAAATTCATTTACATTTAAACTTAAATTTTGTTTTATTTAATTTTTATTACATAAAAGGTTTGACTGTTTTTAGCAGCAAAATCATCAACGATTAGCAATTAAAGTTATCATGTATATGTAGGGTGGGTGGGTGGCCTCTGTCCCATCCTCCAATCAGTAAATAATAAACCAGGGTTTTAATTAAAAGTTATAAAATATAAATAATCAAAACCTAATTACAATTTTTAGAGATTTATTTATAAAAATTTATTCAAATAATTTTTGATGTTTTACTAATTGGAGGGTGGAATAGAGACAAGAAAACAGCAAGAAAACTACCAATGGAAAATGTCTGTACCTACGGAGATATTTTTTGCCATTTCAATCTATAATTACTAAAATATCGAAAGTATAGAAATTCTAGAAAATCTGCAATAGAAATTGATAAAAATTCTAGAAAGGTATGAAAGGCTAAAAAACAGCAAGAAAATGATGAGAAATTTTAGAATCCTTGCCGAAAATTATTGCATTATTGATAAAAATAACTTCAAAATTTGAAAAATTCTAGAAATGAAGAACATTTAGAAACTTGAAACGAAAATGCTGGACAAATAGCGAAAAAATTACCACCGGAAAATTTTAGAATCCTTGGAAAAAGGTATTTCAACTGGAAAGAGAAATTTCTTCTAAATTACGATAAGAAGCATTGAAACATTTTAGAAATCAGAAAAAAAATCTAGAAATCTGTGCTAATATAATCATATTATTTTTTGTATAATTTAGAAGAGAAATTGCTGGATTTTTTCCGATTTAAATCTTTGGCTAAACATTGCTTAAAAATTTGAAATCCTACAAATCTGAAATGTTACTAAAATTTGTTGACAAATTCTAGAATGGAAGAAAATGATAAAACTAGAAAAGAAAATGCTAAATAGCGGCGAATACACTAGCACTAGAATGTTTTATAACCTTTGAAAAAATTGTTGTAACTAGGAAATTAAATTCCTGGAATATTTCGATAAGATAAAAGAAAGAGAAGCATTGTTGATAAATTACAGAAATCTTGGAGAAATATTTCATAAAAATTGTAAAACCTTTAATGACAATTTCAGAAATTAAAGAAAGGAAGTTCTGTAAGAAAAATTGCTAAATTATAATCATGTTTTTATTTTTAGTAAAATATAGAGAAGAAATTGCTAGAAGAGAAAGAAAAAAAACCTCCATAAGGAATTTTTAGAATCCGTGGAATTTCGCAAAAGAACTTCCGATAATATTTTTATATATTGAAAAATGTTGCATTTAGATAGAGAAAAACATAGAACAGAAAATGCTGGAAAAAAAAAACAGAGAGAAGACAAAAACTAAAAAGTGTTTAAACTTTCGGAGATAACTTTTGCAATTTAAACCTTGGATAAAAATTGCTTTAAAGTTTGGGAACCTAGTAATTCCAGAAATCTAAAATTGGAATTGCTGAAAAATTCTAGAATGGAAGATAATTTAAATAACTAGAAGATAAAATGTTTGAAAAACAATAGGAAACTTACCACTGGAAAATGTTAGAACCCTCGAAGCAAATTATTGCAACTTAGAAAAGAAGTTTCTGTAAGTTTCAAAAAGATCGAATCAGAAGGAACATTGTTGTAAGATTTTAGAAATCTGGGAGATAACTTGCATTAAAAAAGAAAAAATATTTTAAATTTGTAAGGAAAATCGATCAAAATTCTATAAATGTTTTTAGAATCTGTGAAAGAAGGTTTCGTCAGAAATACTTCTGAAAAATTTCGATAAAATAACAATTTCATAAAAACTCTAGAAAGAGAAAAACATAGGAAAAAAACGCTGAAAATAACTCGCTGGTTAAGTTTTGCAATTTTGGTGTTAAGTAAAAATTCTATAAATGTTTTTAGAATCTGTGAAAGAAGGTTTCGTCAGAAATACTTCTGAAAAATTTCGATAAAATAACAATTTCATAAAAACTCTAGAAGGAGAAAAACATAGGAAAAAAACGCTGAAAATAACTCGCTGGTTAAGTTTTGCAATTTTGGTGTTAAGTAAAAATTTATAAACGATTTGAAAACCTACAAATTTGGTGAAAAAAGAATTAAAAGGAAAGAAAATTTTGGAAAAACAATTTTAGAACCCTTGAGGAAAATTATTGCAACACGTATAAGAGAAGTTTCTGAAACTTTCGATAAGATGGAATACGAAGAAATATTTCAGAAAATTTTAGAAATCTGGGAGAAAACTTTCATAAAAAAATCAAAGAAAGTTCTTGCAATTATAAAAAAAACAGTGAGAAAAATTGCTGAAAGTTCTATAATCATCATATTTTTTTCTTGAAATATAGAAGAGAAATTGCTGGAAAAGAGAGAGGAAACACTATCATTAGTAAGTTTTAGAAATCTTGGAAAAATATTTCGCAAAAGAAAATTTTTAAAAATTCCGATAAGATTACATTTAAAAAAAATCTTGAAGCCTCAATTAAAATTCTTGAAATTAAATAGAGATAATTATAAGACAGAAAATACTGAAGAAAATTACTAGGATATTTTGGAATGTTCAAAGATAAAATTCTTGAAATTAAATAGAGATAATTATAAGACAAATACTGAAGAAAATTACTAGTATATTTTAGAATGTTCAAAGATAATGTCTGCAATTTAAATCAAGGATAAAAATTACTTGAAAATTAGTAAACCTAGTAAGTCTAAATATTAAAAATACCAATTGCTGAAAAATGTTAGAATGAAAGATATATTTAAAAACCAGAAGAGAATATGTTAAAAAAATAAAGAGAATTGTATAATCCTTGAGGTAAATTATTATAATTAGAAATCTAGAAGAAATATTTTATTGAAGTTGTAAAACCTTCAATAAAATTTCTTATTCTAGAAATTTGTAAAAAATACTTAAAATTCTATATCAACTTTTTAAATAAAAAAGAAATTCAAAAGGTAAAATTTTTAAGTGATTGTACTTTCCTTATATTTTTCTCGAAAACTATGAGGTTTATGCAAAAAGACTATTCTTAATAATTTATTCACTTTTAAATTTTCTACAATTATTTACTATACAAGTTTCACGTAACCCGTATAGTTTATTAGTAATTGGCTAATAACGTCAGAATTTTTAATTTTGAATTTTTTTCTCGAAAGTTAAGAATTTTATAAAAAATAGGTTTAAATAAAATTTGTTTAGTTTCTAATTTCCTTTAACTTTTGTTTGAAAAGTTTTGTCATATTTTTCATATTAAGAAAAGTATCGGGAAAAAACCAAAAACGGCTTCGAGTAAACATCCACTTCCGGTTTTTGAATGTTCACCAAAAGCTTTTCAGTTCCAACTTTTAAAAATGAAACCTTATGTTTAAAGTTTCATCTCAATCGGATCATTCGTTTTTGAGATACAGCGCCCACAGACATTTTCACGCACGAAAACAATACTTCCCCTATATATACTATATAGGGAAAGTAAAAAGTGGACCTAGGACTGACATAAGCAACTATCGACCAATTGCTTTATTGAATACGTTCTCAAAAATATTTGAAAAAATTGTAGTACAAAGGCTCACTAATTATCTAAACAAATTTCAAATAATAAACAACGTCCAGCACGGTTTTAGGAAACATCGATCTACGGAAACGGCACATGTCGTTCTTTTAGAAGAGGAGGCAAAAAAACATCGATATAGGAAAACATGTGGCTGGTTTGTTCTACGATTTTTCAAGTGCTTTTGACACAATTAGTGCAAAGTTCGTGTGTGATAAGTTAAACGCATTAGGAATCCGTGGTAACGCTTCAAATCTTGTTGAATCGTTCCTCAATAACCGCAAACTTTTTGTGCAAATAGGAAATAGTGCTTCTGACACATGTAGTATTAGTAACGGTGTTGTTCAGGGATCAACCCTAGGTCCGCTGTTGTTTTTACTATACATAAATGATCTTCCTGAACATATCACTGCCGGTTATGTAATAAACTTTGCGGATGATACGGCTGTTTTACTATCGGCAAATAATGATGAGGACTTGCTACGCAAAGTTAAACAGACGAAGGACGAAATGCGAAACTGGTATAACAAAAACAATTTGCTCCTTAACACGGTCAAAACGAATGCAATGCTATTTTATAATAGAAAATCACCTGACATTTCAATAGAAAATCGTTCGTCCTGTATCAAATATTTAGGATCCTATATTCAGGAAAATTTACGCTGGGATGCGCAAATAGATCACGTTGCGTCGAAGTTAAGTAGTGCGTACTATGCCATTTTGAAACTTAAAAATAAAATAAGTCATAGTTTTTTGTTAGAAATATACTACGCCATGGCACACTCTCACATAACTTACAACATACTAGCATGGGGGAGGGGCGATATAACTCATTTATTCGTGGCCCAAAAACGCATACTGAGGCTAATATTTGGCCTGCGGAAAACCGAATCATGTCGAGATATATTTAAGACAAATAATATACTAACAGTAATAAGTGTATATATATACAAATGTGCTGTATATGCCTATCATAATAACCACATGTTTATAAAAAACAATAACACGCATAATTACAACACGAGGCAAGGCTCTAACGTGCGAGTTACCGGACATAAAACGACCCTCTATGAGAGAACAGCAATATATATGTGCGGCGTAGTTCTTAACAAACTACCAAATGAGATTCAACAATGTACCCAACTTAGTCAATTCAAAACAAAATTAAAGGAACATCTAACTGGAAGATGTTTTTATAATTTTACTGAATTTATAACCAGTTGACTTTTTATGATGTGCTAAATCTCATTACTTTTCTTAAGATTTTAATTTGTATCGTATTTGTATATGTATATTGTTTTACGCTAATTTTATTGTATTTTATACTTTTAATTTGTTTCTTTACTTTTACTGATTTTAACCTTTTAATATGTGTTTATTTACTATTAGTATAATTTTATTATTTAGACTAAGATTATTTAATTTCTTAATGACGTTCACATCCACTTAAAATGAATGTTCTACCAATATTGTATCTTTTGTAAATGGTGGCTTACGTGAATAAAGGATTGATATTGATATTGATTAGACTTCGATGGTGATTCTGAAATTATGCCTAAATATATGTAAAGCTGTTATCATGAAAATGAATATTTTTTCTCCATAACGTATCCCTAAGTGGTCACCTTCGGAGATATAAAAAATCATCTTAAAATTGAATTACAGAGTATCCTTGTCGTATTTGCATTTACCGATTCAACCATCAAAGTAGTGTCCCTTCTCAAAATATTTTCATTTTAACTTAGAACGATCCTAATGAGCAGTATATGGGGCAGAAAAAACTGAAAATTGCATTATGGTCAATCGCCATCGATATATTGGAAATTGCTTTCGCAGTTGGGTTGGAATTAAAAACGTTAATAAAAAATTAATTTCTCTATGCATTACTGCACCTTTATCTTATAATTATTATGTAAGAACTAACGGCCAGTAGCTAAACTAGTCACATTTAAGTAACGACAGACATTATATTACATAGCTGATAGCTGCTATCCTTATAAAATAAAGTATATTAACAATAACATCTTTAGATTTTTATAACGATAATATTAAATTTGTAATATATACCCGTTTCGCATAAAGGTGTTTGCTTTCTACCTATTTAATTTAAAAATTATAAATTCATATAATTACACTGGAGAAAGAAAACAGGATCACTTTGTTAATTACCCATTTAATTATCCACAATTAAACACATATAATTACAATTTTAACTTTGCATTTATTAAGAAAAATAATTTTAAATAAAATAACGTTCACTCAACTTCTCAGATATAATATCCCAGGCAGTGATGTATATAAGCGATTTATAGTGTGAGTTTTTGATTGATATTGAATGGGACTAGTTAATTATTCTATTTATAAAAGATTTGTGATTGATGATATGTTGAATCGCTCTCTTGGAATACTCTATTTTCGCCGTTTCTGGCCCCAACGTATTAAAAGGACGACATCTGCCGGAGGTCGAACAATGATTAATATCCTCTAACCGCAAACTTTTTATGATTAGCCAGAAACGATCATTTCTATTGTAAATATTTAAATCAGGGATCTAATCAATCAAATAGTCAAATTATTATTCTGTATTAAATCGTTTGAAAATAATTTAACAACGTGGTCTTACATGATAATGTTATTAAATTATTTTCAAACTATTTAATATCCTATATATTCCAAATATAAATCTTGATTAGTGTAAGCTTATTAAATCAGTATATTGAGCAACCATTAAACCAATATAATTAGAACTTATAGCAGTTCCTTTCATGTAAAATTACTTTTTCATCGATAAATATTTATGTAAAATAATTCAATTAAATGATTTAAATGAATTGAGTAATTTAATAAAATTTATCTTACATAAATGTTTAAATGTGTTTTTATTATTGTGAATTTGTCACAAGTAAAATAACAAGAACTCTTGTTAAAAAATCATATGCACGAAAAATGTTTTGCTTAAAAGAAACACATTTTGAGTGCATGCCATTTTCCGATTAAAAACGAGAGGTCGAGATATTTTTGGTAAGACAAATTCCAGAATAAACGATTGTTATATGAGATTTATTTAATGTCACTAGAAAAATACAATTGAATCGTTAATGTTACTAATACAAAAATATAACATACTGAATTATTCCGAGTATTAGCTGGTATATTGTTTTGAATAATTGCATCAATTTCGTTTGATTTCAAACTGCCGAAACGATTAATTAGTCGAAAGAAATGAATGCACGTCGGAGATTCGATTGTACTGTCACTTTTGACAAGAGCTCAAGAGCTTATTTTTATAGATAAGTTCACATTAAATGAATAATAATAAAATACTGACACTGTGTGGTGAAACATTGTCGTGGAATAAAAAACTGTGTAAGTATTTTATTAAGTGATCTGGAGTTCAACAAGTAACAGTAATTAAATAGATAGTTTTAAATATTTATATTGATATTTATATGGAAATATGATAATACTAAACGCTATTATATAGATGTAATAAACATACAAAAAATATACGGACTACAAACAGGATTGTATTGAACTGATTGAAGTTGGAGGCACAAAGTTTGATAAAATGTTTATCATTTTATTTCCACTGTGTCAAATTCCAATACTTTACGTCAACAGTTTCAATCCGGGAAAACACAAAAAACGGCCGGTCCGGTAAAGTGTTGCTATTGGAAACACAAAATTAATCATGCTACCACTTTAGAAAAACGAGATATGTCAAGATTTTCATTCGCAATTAATGTTGATTTTATCATGGAATATTTCGGCCACAAAGAAGACGCATAATTGCATATTTTCTTAGACTAAAAACATTAGTTCACAAATAAATGTAATCATTTAAATTCTTACCAAATCTAAAAAATAGGCCAACATAACTTCTTCCGTAATTTTCATCACATTATTTTCTGCTTTCCATTCACAAAAATGGCTGAATTGTTTTTGATACCTTTCACCAGACTTAATAGGTATTAATTTCGCACACGCTTCTTCAGATTTTCTTACAATTACTGGAGGATTTACAATTTCTGGGCAATTTGCATAAGAATTCATTTTGACACAACAAATTATTTAAACATTTGCCAAACAACCGTTGCTAATCATGTTACGAAAATGTAACTAGATTTGGAGCATCTGTTAAATTATGTTTAAATTAATTTCAATGTTTCTTTAAAACGCAATTTGACACAGAATGAAATAAAATACATAATGACATTCGTCCGTGAACAGTACTCGTTTCGAATTTCGCCTCGTCTTTAAATGTCTCACTCATACTGTAAAGTATGTGTTCCCGGACTTATAACGTTAATTACTATTACGTACGTTCTTTAAGTTGCTTTTAGAAAATGGTAAGATCCCTATACCCTTATATTTATTGTACTGTGGTCGCACTAAAAATAGAAATTAAACAACACGGCTTTACATCCACCGCATATTCTAAACTAACCATCTGTGCGGTGAAATGCGCAAATTAAAATTGGTTATAAGTGATCTACAATGTGAAATTAATATACAATCAAAACCACATAAAACCGCCACAAATAAGCGAATTGATATAACAAGTGCACCATAAAAAAACAACGGAGTGTATAGAGATTTTCTACTACTAAATCATAATCGATATATGCCGCCTGGACCCAGCGGTCACCGAGGATAAATTAAAAAAAAAAAACTACTTACAATCTAAAAACTTCAAAAATGTTAAGTGTGAAATAATGATATAAAAATATCCCTAGAAGAAAAGGTGTTGATGCTTTCTGAAATGAAGGATGAAATCAATAAACCAGATGGATATCCAAACAATTTTCGATGAAAACAAATTTTGGCTAAATGAAAACACATGTAGGAAAAACACTAAGAATCATCTATCAAAATATCTAGTCAATATGTAACTGCTGTGATCTATTAGGAAAAACAATTCAACCTTTCAATTTTGACATATTCTGTGCTACGGAGCACTGATCAACTTAACAACACTCTCTACAACTTTAACTTTGTATCTGCCTTCTGCAGAGGAGTAAACCAACATGGAGAAATAGCAATCTACTTGGAAAAAATGAATGAATGCACTGCAATAACAGTTACCCACAACACATGTACACTAATAATAATCGCTAAATACCATATGTCTCAGTTAAACACGTATCATAGGGAATTTAAATGTAAAATTTATATTGTTAATTTTGATCTCATTCATTGCGTTAATATAATCGGAATGAAGTTAAAGTTATTATCACTTAATATGGATTATTTTGATGCACATTTTCTTTGTTTTGTTGAGTTTTACTTAAAATATAAATTAAAAATAGTATGAAAAACTAGCAACTAATATCTTATAGTAAATAATAGTTGCCATGAACTGTCATTAAAATAACCATCATGCAATTAAATTAATTTATATTTTAAGTATAACTCAACAAAACAAAGAAAAAATGTTTCTAAATAATACGCATTAAGTGATATAATAAATCTAACTTCATTTAGATTATATTAACGCATTTTATGAGATAAAAATTAACAATATAAATTTTACATGTCATTTCCCTATGATACGTGATCAACTGACACATACGGTATATAGACTACCCAATAGTAACTTTCTCAAACTACTTTAAGAAATCTTAAACATAAACTCAATTTAAAAACAAATGTTAGCACAACTACTAAACAGCTCCGGATATAGTTATCTAATAAATAGTCCAAGAGTAACAAACATATCAAAAATATGCATTGACAACATATTTATTAATAAACCAGATACTTATACAGGCAGCGTTATAAGCATGCACGTGTCTGATCATCTAGGACAAAACATAGAAATACCATTAACAAAAAACACCCTAAAAGACAACATATGCCAAAAAGATTATTCAATAGGAATAATATTCTAAAATTCAAAGATAAATTAATTTGTATAAATTGGAACCACCTGTATAACACATCAAATTTAAACGTTAATGCACAATGCGATGTTTAAAGTAATTTTTACTTCAAATTAATTAATGAATGCTTCCCAGGAAAAAATAAAATTTAAGATAAAACGAACACACAAAATACCACCATCACGAAAACTCAAACAGTGTAAAAGAGGATTGAAATTCTATATCAGGAATAAAGAAATTCTTACAAACGCATGCAAAAAAATACAACCACTTTTAACTTTTAATACAAGACAAATCAATACTCAAAAAGTCGAACTATTCGAATAAATGTAGCTGGGAGCTAATAAACGAAATAAACTGAAAACACATTAAAAAATCAGAATTACAAGTGACATGAACACCAGGAAAAATTGCTTCTGTATCTCACCAACATTTTTAAAAGCGCTCCAAGATAACAATCTCACTCCAAACTGTCTATGAACTATGACGATAATATTCAAGAAACCAATAGAAGCATTTTCATCAATGCTCTAACTATAAGGCCTAAATTTAATATCAAAATTAAAAACGACACTATTCTGTGGATTTAACGAAATACTAAAATAATGAAACAATAATAATAATAATCTTTACTGGTGCCATTACATTAAGTATTACAGAAGTCAAAAATTTGTATTACAATAATTATAAAATCTGCACATGGTAATAGTATATGTCATACGTGTTGAAATATGTTGAAGTATATTAAATAGGATGAGTTTAGACAATAAATTTAATGTTTTAATTGTATAAATAAAATTATATAATGTTCAAGAAAACAAACATTAAACATATTAAATATAAGTATAGAAGAATATATGAACACTATAAAAGTAGGTATTGGGATTTAAAAAAAAATTGATTATATTTTTACAAAATACGTAATAAATAACATTTATATACAATCTCATAAGCATGTACATTATTGTGTTTAAAATAGCTTTTGATATTTTTATGGACATACATTAAACATTGGAATATATACAAAGAAGGTAGCGTTAGTATCCCCAGATTTGTAATGCTTCTTTACAATCTTCTCTGTAGGTCATGCCAGATACTACCCTAATTGCTCTTCTCTGTAAACCGAACAAACGAGTTATTATAGTTGAGTGAACCCATGTTATTATATCATAACTTAAATAAGACTCACACATGGCAAAGTATGCCGATCTCAGGTTAGACACACCGATGCAATTTTTAAGTTGCCTTAGCAAATATATATATTTCGATATATTTTAGATACCATCTCATCACCGTGCGTATTTCAAGATAGTTTATTGTCTAAATAAAATCTTATTTTTTTAAAAATTTAATTGATTGATAATCTGAGTTGTTAACCAGTTATAGTCAATTTATTTGTAGCGAATCACCCAGAAGTATGACATTCGCAAATTTTATTATGATCCAACGCCATTTGTTCGGGATATTTATAGGTTATAGGTTAACATAAGGTATTAATAAGGTGTGTTAGCCTCTCTTGAACTGCGATCTAAAAGATCTATTGTTCTACCCTTAACCAATCACTTCCCAATCAGTGCCAGGCCCTCCATGAACCTAGTAACTTTCTTGGGGGTGATATTGCTCACCTCTTCGTGGGATAATCGGTCTCTACCGAAGTGTGAAAAACACTTGTGAGAAATTGCATAGTATGTGCTCGGTCGTTTCATATGCCGAATCACGTAGTCTGCAGTTTCCACTTTCCTCTTTTCCCATTTTCCACAAATGGTATCGGAGGGCACAGTGCCCTGTCATGAGTCCGGTGAAAGTTCTTAGCTCGTTCCTTGTGAGTTCAAGCACCTTGTACCTGTGATCGAGTTTCATGAGTCGTTTTGATTGACGTAGACCTGGTACATTGTTCCAATGCTTGCGTCTTCTCTCCTCTTCCCATTTTTGCATCGCCTCTCTTCTGTGCGCCATGGGGAGTCCACAAAACGGCGCAGGTCCTATAGGAGTGGCGTTTGCACCTCTTTTTGCGAGTTCATCGGCCACTTCGTTTCCTTTAGTCCGTGAGCCGTGACTATAGGCTCAAATGGCCTTTAATGCGGCTTGGCTGTCTGAGCAGGTGTATATATGTGTGCCATGTAAGTGCCTGTCCATGCATTCTCTAGCGCACATATCAATGGCAATCGCTTCCGCTTGCAAAATCGTGGGCGTCGTACCCAGAGCCATGAAGCTCCTTTGGTTTTAGTTAGGGCCATAAATGCCTATTCCAGTACCTTTGGTATTCTAGGCACCATCCGTGTACCAGGCTGACATTCTTCGTTCTAACTCTTTGAATATCATCAAAGCCGTTTTGGGGTCCTAAACGGTAATTCAAATTCGAACTTCCTGGGCATGATATCCGTCGGTTTGGACAGAAGGACCGGGTCGATTTGCTGCAGTATTTCTAAGGTCCTGTCCAGTCCCCCGGCAGTGTTTTCTTCCTCTGATGTAGTCGGAGGGCTGCCAAAAGTCCCTCTTTTTGTATCACTAGATGGAGCGGTGTGAGACCAATGATTGCCTCCATACTCAGCTTCTTTTGCGTGTCTAGTTTTTGGGTTTTTGGCCACCACACAAGGGCAGCATAGGTGACAATGGGTATCACCGCCGTTTTATACAGCCAATACGTGATCTTGGGCTTTAATCCCCAGGTTTTCCCCATAAGCCGCCGACAGGTCCAACGCGACGTCGTTGCCTTCGCCTTGATTTTATCGACATGCTGATTCTATTGCAGAAAATGATGTGTTATCAAAGGCCCCCTATGTCTACAAATATTCCGATTGCTATTTCCTTGTATAGGATGGCTCGTTCTGCCTCCTTGACGAGGTGGTGTATGTGCTCGTCGATTATTTTCTCCATAGTCTTTAGTAGAAAAGAGGTTAGGCTGATGGGTCGATATGATTTAGAGGTCTATTTCCTATTTTATATGGCTTGAAACTGTTTATGGCCCAAGTCCTTTTGCTGAGCGTGAATATTTTCCCCGCTAAGCAGCGGCTGTCACGATTGGAGCAGTAAGCCACTGAGTCGGTATTAGCCGCATTTGTGTTTTTAGTCACTACTTTCGATCCCGGAAAGTTTGTACCTAGGAATAGCTCTACACTTTCTTGTTGATCTTTGGTGTGACTGCCGTCAGCTCGTTTTGAGATACCGACCGCATTGGTATGATCCTTTAATAGGACCTTCCGGAGTCTATTTGCTTGGGTCAGATTGTCAATCCCCTCGCAGTAGGCCTTCCAAGCCTTTCGTTTAGACTTCCTCAGTTGCTTATTGAATTCAGTCAGAGCTTGTTTGTAGGCTTTTCCGAGCGGAAGTCCTAAGTCGATCCAATTTCTTGTTCCACCAAGGAACATTTCTCGAGAAGTTTACCTTCTTTACCGGGCAGCTTTTCTCATAGGCTGCTACGATGGTATCGCTTAGGTGTAGTGAGGCTTGTTCTAACTCCTCTATGGTAGCGATGTTGTATTGGAAGCCTTGAAGTTCGGACAATAGACACTCGTTATATAATGTCCATTCCTTTTTTCGTGGCACTCTGCACTCTGCTATTTTCGTACTCCCAGCTTCCATATCAAACGATCGTCCGACATGGAGGGCTCTGAGAGTACTCGCCAATTTTTTATCAATTGTGCGCCGTACGCTGTGGCTAAGGTCAAATCAAGTACCTCTTGCCTTATTGCGTTTATAAACGTGGGTTTATTCCCCTTGTTTAAGATGTCTAGATTGCTAGCGCATACATAATCAAGAAGGTACTTACCGCTGTTTTTGACATCTGAGCTGCATCATACTGTGTGGTGCGCATTAGCGTCGCAGCCCATGATAAGATGTTTCCCATTCCTGCGGCACCAGTCCGTGAGGTTCTTTACTGCCTCTGGTGGTGGGTTGTCTTCGTCCCCTGGAAAGTAGGCTGAGGCAAATACAATTTGCCTCTTGCCATCTCCTGTTGGTACGTCCACGACTGCTACCACTAGGTCCTGGGTGACGAACTGTGGAATGGGAGCATAATTAGTATCATTCCTGAAAATCAAGGCGGCCCGTGGCCTGCCGCACGTAGTATTACATACTAGATAGTTCGATGGATTCTGAAGTCCTTTAATCGCCCCTCCGTGAACCCAGGGCTCTTAAATTAGCCCTATTTGGTCGTTCCCCTAGCCAGCCTGCTGCTTAAGGCACTTGATACTGCCTTTGAGTGCTGCAGGTTGATTTGGAGGCACTGCCACTTACCCTTCAATTTTTGGGCCTTTGAATAACCCACACCTCTGGCATCCTTCAGTTTGTCCTGGGGCATAATCCTGCCCTTTGGGCGCACATCAGCCTGCTTCTTGGGTGGACTCTTGATCAGGCGTTCCCTTGGAGCCTTTCTGATCCCTGGAGGCTTATTGGCCTCTCCGGAACCAGTTGCATATTGCAACGGCGGATTTTTACCCTGATCTTTGGAGCTTGAGGCTCCTGCCCCTTTATCAGGCTTCTCCTGCTTCGCCTTAGTGCGAAGCTGTACTTCGCCGTAACGATACCCAACGAGGTAGTTGCGTTTTTCTAACTTCTTTATGCATAGAGTATCCACGGAGAAGGTAACCTCTTGAGTGGTTCCAGCGGTCACCCTTCTTAAGACCCTCCATTCTGGACTGCAATCAGTTGCAGGATGCGTTCGTCCCTGTACTCCTGACTGCCCGGAAAATATTCCACTAGGATATCGTTGTGCAGCATTTCCTCCGCTCCGACGACTTTTAGGTCTGCACCTTCCTAGGGGACGATCTCATCCTGATGCGACTTCAGCCACGTAACCGTAGCTTCGTTGCGGCAGGTGATCCCGATCCACCCAGGTCGCTTGTGAATCCCAAGGAATCTAGAGTCTTCTTCATTCCCCTTTGTTAGGACTATATCCATGATATACTCTAGTATGGACTCTATTTGTTCCACTGACAGGAGAGTAGCAGGATAACCCTTTACCATAACACCAACATTCAGTCCTTTTAGAGCCTCGGGCTTGTGCTTGTGAGGGCCTTGGTTTGCCCTTGCAGCCGCTTGAGTGGTGATATGCCGCTCGTGGAGGACTTTCGCACGTTTGGCTGGCTTACCCTTCGGCGTACTGCCGTCCGAACGGGTACGTTTTTCAGTATTTTGCTTACGCGCTGGACCGAAGGGCTGTAAGGCCTTTTGTGCTGACTCTTCCCGCGTCATGCCCTTGCTGATGAGGTATTTAAACCTCTTCTTCCCAGCACCGCTTAGGCGCGGCTTGCGTGGATAGAGGTCCTTGGACTTTTGCCCAGCCTCATCTCCACTGCTGGCTAGGAGTAGTTCCTCCCTGTCGATCTCAGGCACTAAGTCCTCTCCCGTGGAAAGGATTTCACACTCTATCGCCGTAGTTTTGTCCTTTGAGGGGGACGAGCCCTTATTTGTCGGTTCTTGGTTCATTACTGATCCCACGAGAAGCTAGGGAAATAAACGGCCACCTGCAACAGAGCCCCGCATGCCACAGGATGGCCATTTGAAACCGGAGGTCGCCTGGTATCCGGAGTTCGCATATTAAGACTAAGCTTCCCCTTAGCCATGCAGCCTTCGGCATATGCTGTTCCACCTTGGCTCTGCTTAGTCAGATCCATCATCTAAGTCCTTTCCAGTATGGGTACCCTTATCAGGAGCTGACGCTCCCGCTGTTGTGGCACTTAGGATCATCTGGATATGCAAACTTCCCCACCACGTCAAAATGAGCACACACGGGGGAGTGTTCGGGACAGTAGTATCATCTGAATAAAGAAAAAAAAATACTTTTAGCTATTTAGTATGGTAAGTTATTGATATAAATCAAAAACATTAGTGGTCCAAGCATAGACTCTTGTGGCACACCATACATCAAGTCAACTTCTAATAGTTATTGGCTTAATACTGTAATTTGTTTCCTTTGCGTCTGGTAAGAATTTATAAGCCGACAGCTATTAGGGTGAAAGTTGTAGAAATATAATTTACGCACTAGAATATCACCACAAACGCAGTTGAACGCTTTGCTAAGATCCAAAAATAAGGCCATAGTGTACATTCCTGCCTCAAATCCTTGAAAGACTTCATCGACAAACGCGTTAAGAGCATCCACAGTGGATAGCCCAGCGCAAAAACCATATTGTTTATTTGTTATCAAATTTTCTGTTTCCATAAAATTTATTATTTGTTGATATAGCACTTTATCGTACACTTTTGATAATATAGGCAATATAAAAATAAGTTTGTAATTTTTTACATTCGATTTGTTCCTCTTTTTATGCATCGGTATCACTCGAGCTTTTTTAAAAGATTTTGGTAATATGTTTGAAAATTAGGTTAGAAATTTTTTACATTCTTAATTAAAAATAGTTTAGTTATCTTTATTCACACGTGAATTAAGTTGGACATGTTAATACTACGTGTGAGAATAGTGCATTTCGCGCTCGTCTTCGAACGCAAAAAATAGTTTTTTCGGTGTTCTTCGTCAAAAGTTCTGTCGCACGAGGCGTACGCTGGAGGTTATTGTAATACCTTCTTATTTGGAAAATAAAATTTCCTCGAAGATTTTTCGTATTTTTAACAATTATCACAGTGAAATTTGGAGTTTGAATATCTACAACCGGCGGCTGCCGCATTTAGTTAACACTGCCGTACAAAAATTATTCGTAAGACAATCGTCTAAGAAATAGTTTTCGCTACCAAATAGGAGTAAGTCAATCAAATCCGTATTTGTTAGAATATTTTTCTAAGCCTTTCCTTCTCTTTTTTCAATAGAGCAAAGTAGCAGCTAAGTTTAGCTAAGTTCAGCTAAGTCACTGCTAATTCTCAGCTAAGTCTCCGCTATATACCTAATTAACATCTAATAGGTTAGCTGATACTATATCGGTTTTAAACTACTGGAATCACATTTCAAAACCATATCGCGTTGGAATTGTGGATGTTCGATTCTGTTGCCATATTGCAGAGAAGTATGCGTCATTTACCTCCGTTCTCAGGAGTTTTGATGCAGTAGGAGTTCACCACCAACCCTAAACAAATCGGCAGGAAAATCCCCTAACCGATGAGCATTTTTTAATGTATTTCTTTTATTATCTAATTAACTGTAACACAATCCGGCACCTTTTTTATGTACGTTATTTTTATGTTTGTCTTTTTGTGATAATTTTGTTCCTAACTAGTGAGATTAAGCTTTACCGTGTTGATGAATTATTAAATGTTCCATCCCTAAGTTAAGAGTTAAGATTTTCTAGTTGAGTAAAATTTTGGATTTTCGCCGTGCCGTGATTTTCATTATAATTATCCCCATTTTTAAGTTAATTGTTCCTTATGATAATTTTGCGCTTACTATTTCTTTTATTATTAGTTTCTCCGTGTTACTTAAGTACTTTGTTACGCCTAAGGTTAAATTATAATTGAGTATTTTCGGTGTCGAATTTTGTAGAATGTTTAGTACAAATAATCGGTTTTTGACTTGTGCATAATAAATTAGTTGTTTATGTTTCTAAAAGATATACCACCAAATCTCTATTTAATTTCCTTTTAATTACTACATACATATTAATGTATAAAATTTATGTAATTGAACACTGCAGTTTTAAAATTATGAAGTCACTCTGTATTGTTAAAAGTGTGAACTGTAAGACAATGAGACCTTATTTGGCTTAAGTTTGTTTAAGACAATAACGCATACCTTAAGTTTAACACCATTTAGCTAGCTGAATGGTGATTTGATTTATTTTCATTACTTTATTTGTGGGCGTAATAAGACTTTTATTGTGTGCATTAAGATCTACATAAATTAATGAAAATCACACAGTAATTAGTAAATATATTTCATGTACGAGTATGTGGTTCGATTTCTGGTTGGTTCTGGTTCTGGTTTAAATCGATGGGAGGGCAGAGAGTTCCGCCGCACGTAGACCCCAATGGGCCCTCTGTGCGTCCTCCCATCTGAGAGCTCAATCCTTGCCACGGTTAAGCCAACCCAAGTCATTGGCAAATGCCCTGACTCTGAGGATGTCTGATGGATTTAGACATCCCTCTCCCATTGTGGATTTACGTAGGTTGGATAACACGGGGCAGTCTAGCAATACATGCTCCGCGGTTTCCTCTTCTGCTCCACACCCTCTGCAGATAGGACTAGATTGTAGTCCCAGTTTGTACAGGTGTGATCGTAAATTGCAGCGTCCTGTAAGAAGCCCTACCACCTTCCGTAGGTTTTCTCTGGACAGTTGCATACAGTATCTGGCCGTTTTGCTGTTCATTGCTATGAAATTTTTTGAGACTCTACAGCCAGGTATGTTGTCCCATCGCTCCTTATGGCATCTGATTGATGCAGTTTTCAGTAGGGTACTCAGATCTAGCAGAGAGGGCATCAGGGAGGGGTTCAGTTCGCTTACCATTTGTCCGGATGCCTTCCTCGCCAAACCATCTGCAGTGTATATGTGAATGTCTTTGTGCTTGCTTCCTATTCCTGAGTTTTCGAATCTCAGGTCTATTTGAAGCTTCCTGTTGAAAATGTATTTTCGAGGAATGTCCACCGGCATCATATTCTCGGGATTACTTTTCCTTACATCCTCTAAGGTTATGTGGTGTTTACCTCCTCCATTGCTTACAAGCCATGTCTTTGTTGCTCGAAGCCTTATTGCCGCCGCTGCTGCCTGTTCTCTGATAAATATGTCCAAGGGTGACAGGTGCAGCAGGGCTTCTAAAGACGCTGTTGGTGTTGTTCTCATGGCTCTTGTCGCGCTCAAAAGGGCGCTACGTTGAACGTTGTCTAGGAGCCTTGCGGCTGATTTCGTGGTCGTTTTTGGACACCATATTAATGATGCATATGCCAACACTGGCCGCACTATGGCTGTGTAGATCCATAGTGATGATAAAAACTAAGACAACTGTCAATCAGATGCAACTGAGACTGTCCGAGTCAGAAAAACAGCATTGGTGTGATGTATTGGAAAGAATTATTGCCGTTATAAAGTTATTATCACGTCAATGTCTGGCTTTTCGAGGTTTTTCGAAACGTTTTTTTAAGCACGATAACGGCAATTTTCTAAAAGCAATAGAAATGATAGCATCTTTTGATTCAGTTATGCGGGAACATATTTGCAGAATTGAATTGAAATCTGATTCTAGTCGGAAGGGTATGGCTCACTATTTAGGGGATCAAATACAAAATGAAATTATTGAATTACTCGGCACAGCGATAAAATGTATTTTGGGCAAAGTTAGAGAATCAAAATATTTTTCTGTCATATTAGACTGTACACCGGAGGCAAGCCATACGGAACAAATAACCGTAATTCTTAGATATGTTTATCTAAACAATACAGATAAAAAAGTAAAGGTATGCGAACACTTCATTGGTTTTTGTGCAGTCACCACTTCAACTGGCGTGGGTTTATTAAATTTTGTTTTGAATTTATTTTCACAATTAAATCTTGATATTCAAAATTTGCGCGGACAAGGTTATGATAATGGTTCTAACATGCGTGGAAAACACAATGGGTTGCAGAAAAAGATTTTGGAAATCAATCATCGTGCATTTTACGTTCCATGCTCAGCTCATAGTTTAAACTTAGTAGTCAATGATGCAGTAAATATTTCGCACCAAATTATCATTTTTTTCAACATAATTCAAGAAATCTATGTTTTCTTTTCATTGTCTACAAAAACATGGTCGATAATTTGCAAACATTTACCAGAATTAAAATTAAAAGTTTTGAATACTACGCGATGGTCCAGCAGAATTGACGCGATCAAACCATTACGGTATCATCTAGAAAATATATTTGATCCTCTGTTTAAAATATCTGAAAATACGTCTGAGTTGGATAGTGCCACAACACACAAAGCGCATTCGCTCGCTTCAAAGGTTAAAAATTATAAATTTATATGCTCTGTTGTAGTTTTGTACGAAATTTTGAATGAAATTAAATATTTAAGTAAAATAATGCAAAGTCCTACAATGAATATTCCAATATGTATACATTTGCTAAATAATTTGATCGATAAGTTAACAAATAATCGCACGGATGAACATTTTGAAATTATTTTACAAGAAGCTACCGAAATTGCACAAAAGCTAAATGCTAAAACAAACTTCCCACCATTAAGTACACTTCGTCCAAGAAGAAAACCGAATCAATTACAATGTAGAGTTTTTTTTTAGAATTTTAGATCAGACATTAACTTCCTTAAAAAATAGATTTGAAGAGTTAAAAACTTTAGACAACGTGTTTGACTTTCTTTGTAGTTCATTATTTAGTAGCCCCAAGGAAGAATTGATGAAACATTGTAAGGATTTACATCTGAAACTCAAAGACGATTCGAGAAATGAAGCTGACATTGAAGGTATTGATTTGTACAATGAAATGAACGTCTTGAAGTTACATTTTATAGAAAATGAGTCTACCGATCCACATACAATTTTGCAATATCTTTACACAAATAATTTCATGTCAACTTTTCAAAACACATCAATAGCATTAAGAATATTCCTTACTCTACCAGTTACAGTTGCATCTGGAGAAAAATTGTCATATTTAACAGACAAAGTGCAAATCTTCCTGAAACGATTAAACTGCATTATGAAGTGAAAAAACCGACCAACTCAACAAAATCCCCTGGGGCCATCATAAAACTCTTAGTTATTATTTTCATACATAACTTACATTTTTTAAAGCCGGCCACAAAAAAACATGTATATGTACATTCTATTTGATGGAACACTAGATTTTGTTTTTACTAGATAAAAAAATATATTATATTTTTTTGTGGGAAAACCGTATAAAATATCAAATAATATTAAGAGATGAAAAAGTTTTTAAGGTAAATAATCTCCTAAATTATATTTTTTTAATTTTTATTAGATCTACCAATAAAAAAATATTTTAGTTTTTAGTGGTGGTACAACTGTTTTTTATACTTCCCATTAATCAATAGTGGCCATAAGTAATGAAATGATGTATTATGCAGTTAAGTGAAGCGTTCAATTGTTATAAACAAAAGAAATAAAAAATTTTGGAGACAAATTCCGGCTTAACCGTCAACTTTTGGATATAGATAAGTTGAGTAAAATCCACATATTTTGGCCCCAGAAATCGATGGTCAGATATTTTCCCTCATTAATGGGACACCCTGTATATACAGGGTGACTGACAAAAAATCTTTGGTGCTGCATTTCGCTTATTTTTTTATCCGATTTTAATAAATAAAACAACAAATTAAATCATTTTTAAAAAACTTTAATATGAACTTATATTTTTTCGTGCAGCCAGTTTTTGGCAAAAGTTGATCAACTTTTTTTTTAAATTGCTCTGTATATATATTTTTTGTTGATCCGCAAGGAGATTTTTATGTGCGGTGGCAAGTGCGCACACGTCAGATGACATGTGCGTTCGCATTTTCGCGAAACTCGCAACACTGAACTTACTATAAATGTTGTAGGAAAATTTTATGTAGTCATTAATTTCTCTTTTAAATGTGTTTTAAATAACCTAGACATTGGAATAGAATACATATCTGTAAATTAATAACCATTTTCAGTTCTTTTGTGTGAAACACAATCGGGGAGAAAATATGAATGCGCCTTGTTTTAAACCGTCGCGTCGGAGCGAAATCGAATCATAACTCTCTGTGCCTTTAATAAAAAGAACAAGCGGCGGACATTCGTTATTGTTAGTTACATTTATACATAAATAAAATCAAACGTAGTCCAAATTGATTTTCGCAGAATATGAGATTTGTATATCAACATAATCAATACGCGTCGTCCACATGCACAAATAAGAATATTGACTATTAACCTTAGAGCGAATAATTTAAAATATTACAGTAAAGAGAAATTTTACTGAGATTCAAAAATGTTTTCAACTTAGTATTAGCACATACAATACCATGTAATTAGTACTAGTGAATTCTCATTTTCCGTTAGAGCATAATAAATTAAAATAATAAAACGTATAAAATGTATATATTAACGTCATATTCAGTAATTGTTTTTATTTGAATTTAAAATTCATGAATTCACGAATATCATGATATTCATGATAACATCTCAACTCATATGTCAACAAAAAACAAAATTCAACATACGCGAATCACATGCTTGACAATAACCATATTCCATATGCAAATCCGTTAGAAATATTACATTTCGCTGAAAAGGCCTAAGACTTGACTACCTGGAATCGTTGGAAATCCATAAAAACAAATCTAATCCGAAAAACCCCCTAATGAACGACCAAACAGATTTTATATACACGCCATTATTTAATGCGATTTTGTGTGTTTACCTGCGCCACCCTAATATATAAGTACCAAATTGTAATTGTAATTTATTGTATTTGTTTGATAATGTCCGAATAGGACAAAACTAGTCACAATAAAAAATGTAAATATTCGTGATACTAGCAAAGTGTTTCTATTTCTTAAGCAATTTGAAATTATCAAGTTTTTGTTTAAATATTTCTAAAAGCTCACCGACCTTAAAACTAAATTCTTAATAAATCGTTGTAATACCAAGCTTTAGTTCATAGTAATAAGTAGTAGCGCATTCATATTATAACTTGTTAATATTTTTGATATTTTTATATTTCAGATTAATACCGTTCCTGTATAATAAGCAAAATTTTAAAATAAATATAAACATCACATTTCAATTTGGCCAGTATTCACGCATTAATTTAATACAATACTTAATACAGTAATTGTCACAACATACGGCTAATTGGAAGAGTAGCACCAAGGTCTATTATATAAGTGCCACCTCCTTATTATCCCTCCCCACATCATTTTCATTATCAAACATTTCCTCTTCTATAGATCCTTAAAAGTCAAAATCCATAATTCATTTTCTCCTTTCTTTACACCCGAACAACTACTCCCTCAAGGCTCTCCTCTATTACCTTTGTTATATAACATTTTTTGTGCTGATGTCTACAACCCTGATTTTCTCTACTTTAACCCATCCAAATACCTCCTGTAATTTGCAGACGACACTGCCCTAATCAAACATGATCCCACACTACCAAAAGCCATTCAATCACTCCAAGAGCTTATTGACTCCCTTCAACGATGGTTTGCAAAATGGCACATTAAAATCAACCCCACAAATCACAGCTCCTAATCCCTTACCATCACGCCAACAATTCCCCTCACAAAGTTCATATTTCCCAAACCATAGCTTAAAAAATCAATTTTAAAAAACATACAATCATGCTAAAAAGTAAAATAACTTATAGAGCAAAATGCTTTAGAAGCTTAACACATAAGAATAAGGGCGGGCATCAATACAAAAACAGCTGTAACAATGCATAAGATGATCTGCCGCTACTTGACTATGGTTGTGCCCTCTATCCCAATCTCAGCAATTTAACATCCCGCAACATTATCCGGCATCCTCATAATCCTCTACACAATCCCTCTAACCAGCTCCTCTATACACTACTTTAGTTATCCCCATCCAAGGATGCCTTCGATTCCTATGAGAAAAATTCTCCAAAATTCTTTTTAACTTCCATATATTATCCCTTTAATGTCATCTTAGAAACCCTAGTATAAATTCTAAATTTAAAAATCCTAATTCAACCATATTCGATTTCATATGATCATTTCATCCATACGATTAATTAACTTCTCACTTAACCCGTGGTGAAACATTTTTATGTTAATAAAAGGATTAATTAAGCACTTGGTTATGTTTCACTATTTTAAAATAGTGAAACCTAACCAAATGCTTAATTAATCCTTTTATTATCATTTCATCCTTTGACGCATTAACGACTGACACCATATGTCTGCACAACACAAGGCAGAAAGACCTCTAGTCGATAACTTTTTGACAGATTGAAAAAACAATTTTACTCTAATTTGATAATAACATCTTCCAATATTGTAAAAACTACATGGAACATTGTAAATAACCAAACAAAACATTCATAAAACAAAACCATTCAACTCGATAAAATTTAATAAAATAAAAAATATCCATTTTAATAGAAAACTATCTACTTCCTGTACCTTGGATTCTACCGATTGTGCAAATACTGCATAAATGTTTTTTGAGTCTGTCACCGAATCTGATATTATCAAAACAATTCATGAGTTAAAAAATAAACACACTACTTGCCATGATGAGGTACCAGTTATGTTAATAAAAATGCAGCATTGAATAACATTGGGTCAGTTTCCGGATTACTTCAAATTATCTACGGTAATAACAATACTAAAAAAAGGAGATCCAGTAGTTCTTGATAATTACAGACCCATTTCTCTTCTTAGCATTGTGAGCAAAAAGGTTGTAGCTTTTATTGACAAAATAAACAAATTCAGCAGTAATCAGCACTGTTTTCGGATTAACAGATCCACAGAAACGGCTACAATTGATTTTGTTCAACATATATATGATATGATTGATAGAAAACATAAAGTTGTTGGTACGTTCTTTGACCTATCTAGAGCATTTGATAGCCTAGATTTTGATTTTATTTTGAATAAATTAAATGCATCAGGTATTCAGGGGCCTATAAACGACTGGTCCAAATCATATCTAAATCATAGAAAAATTGCTCTTGAAGTAAAAATTGAACTATCAAACGGTTATGACATAGTTTTAGGGGTGCCGCAGGGAAGTGTGGCGGGTCCACTTCTTTTTATACTCTTTATTAATGATCTGCCTAAACATCTTACTGACTCACATGTATGTATGTACGCGGACGACACATCTATGGTAGTAAGCGAACCAGATGCAGACATATGCAATATGAAATTAAATAATATGCTGAACCAATTCAATACATGGTGTATTAGAAATAATCTTATGATAAGTTATTCAAAAACTCTGTGCATAGAATTCTTCAACAAACATGATTTACCATCTGGCTTCACAATTAATTTTAATAATATTACATCAGCGATCAGCAATGTTACTTCTTTCCTGAGAACACAAATAGATAAAAATCTGTTCTGCGAAAACGACTCACTTAGACGGAACAGCGACATGCACAATCATGACACACGATACTCCTCCAACATCCATGTTAACAAATCTGCCCTGGAGTTACACAAAAAATCTCCGATACATGCAGGCAGTCTAATATATAATATGATTCCAGAAGACTTATGGCAACTTAATTTAAATCGTTTTAATAAGAAACTGAAGTCGATGCTAAAAAATGTCCATACTCGGTACAAGAATTTGTTTTACCTCTATGAGCAAAATGAATACACCTATTTTAATGTAAACTGATAAGTGTTAAAAATTTTATTATTGTTATTACTTATTATTTGAAGCAATTTTATAGTTTTTATGTTGACGAATGTATCTATACAATGTATGTATAGCAAACACATAATAAAGATATTGTATTGTATTGATAACTCACTAACACATCATTCATTATTCATTATGTTATTCTAAATATTGTAAAATTTGTCAATAAATCTGGAAGAAAAAAACACTTTAAAGTTATAAGATGTGTAAATCGTTTTAACCTTATGGTTAGTACAAATTATCTTTATCTTTAGTTTTGCAATTAATTGTGTGAGTTATATTAAGTTTCCTTATTATTGAATGTCTCTAATAAATAAAAATAAAAATTTTAATATTGCGTATCTCAGTAACAATTATATAAATTAAATTATAAATAATAATTGTATAGCACATATATATTATTATATTTTTTAAATAAAGTAATTTTATTAGAATGTCTTAATCTATATCGATATATCTAAAATATTTATACCAACTATCTAGAAATGCGATAACCCAAACAGAATAATAGCTGCTAAATTATTAAAAATATATGATATCGTTGACTTTTAAATAAACTACCTTTGTATAATTATATAACTTATATGGTATATTATTTTATTTTAAAATTGTATTAATATTTATGTGATTGTTTGGTTTGAAAGTGCCTTAGATGTAATAAAACGGATTCCTTTACTCGAAGAGTCGAGATCTCTTTATATAAATATCACGAGTGTGGGGATAAAACACGTTTAAATTTTCTCGAGCGATTACAATAAATGGAAAATAAAAGACATTAAACTCACATTAAGGCACCAAATAAATTTAACGGAAAATGTTTAGATAAATGATAAATCAATGCAGCTAAACAATGAAGATTTAATGTACGGTGAAATTAACACATCAAACCACACCACACTTTTATATCTAAAATTATAGCCATACACGCAAATGTATATTCCAAATTTCTTAGTATATTACATATAATAATCATATTACCCTGAGTATACCGTGTATACAATTTCAAGACGCATCACAGGGAATTTGCAGGTAAAATTTTCAATTGCAGTTTGTTTATCTATTATTGAACGAAAATGATCAGAATAAAATTAGAATAATCCCTTGGTTTCTTTCACAATTTTTTTTTTATTTTCAACTAATTTCGGTTTAAGAAACAAGTATATGATATAGAATAATCCATTTACCTACTAAAGTTATATTGGTCGTTTTATTTTTCTTTCATCTATAGTTTTATTCGAAATATAGCTTAAAAAGTCTGAACAAATATTCGATAATAAAATCCTCAAAATATTAGTTGCTGTGAAAAGTCAGTGTTTGTCATCTGAATTGATTAAGTTACAAACAAATAATTCAACTAAAAATGAGAACACGACTTAAGATTACCATTAAAAAAATCAAGTTACCCATGATTGAAATTTCTTCTTCGTTTAACCCAAAAAAGTTTGGATTTGACCGTCCAGCGTTTTCTAGTACATTTTATGATTAGTAATATTGAAGAGTCACGGCTTTCTAAGTTTTGTTATGGTCCTCAGGAGATTTGCAAAATGGGCCACTCATCCAAGTTCACAAAGTTTAAAACGTAAAAATAATCATAAATTGAAAAGTATCAATTAAGGGTTAATAAGGCGTGAGAGCGCGTTATCTAAGAGCGTGCGAGCGCCTTATATACAACGCACAATTTATCATTTATATAAGTAAAGTGTAACATTGTAAAATAATTAAAGTAAACAAAAAATGAATAGAAAAATATAAAATATATATAAAAAGTCTAATTATGGTTATTACACATCACCTCCCTCATCTTGGGGTATAACCCCTGATGGGGAAAACCTCAGCATACAATGGTTCTTTTTGGATGGGTCTAAAGGTTGTCTTCTCTCTCTTAGATGGTCATAAGCCACGATCGCACGAGTTAGACGGCAATAGGACGGTCTTATCAAAATTGCAGGTGATAATGTTCTTAATTGTCGGTGCTCTTGTTTCCCTATAGGTATTGGTATGATAGCAGCACAGCTTCCTCAAGAATTTTAGACATCCGTATCGTTTACATAAATTGCAATAGATGATTAACAGTACGACTCCTCCGATTAATGATAGAAGGATGGAATACCAATGCTCAGAATGGATGGAGAACGGTTTGTGTATTTGATCAGTTATTACTTCGTCAAATTAATTCAACTTTTTACCTGTATACTTCAACTCGGACAGGTCGATGTTTGAAAGCTTAATTCGTTTCAGGGCGATGTTCTGAAATCCTGAGATCTTATCTTCAAACAGGCAAAATCGTCTATAGTGATATCGATAGTATGCAAATAGTAGGTAATAGAATTGCTCTTGTTGTTTAGAGGACATACGAGTCGGTGTAACCCTTGCAGAATTTATCTGAAATATTCCGTTTTTTAAAAGAACCAAGTCTTCGATGTGGTTGGGCTCGCATACGACGGTGATTCTTGTGGATGGTTTTAGGACGTGCAATCATTTATTATATCACAAACTGGCAAAGTAGGATTTGGTATTTGATATTAGGAGGAAAGTTTGTTGAGGTTCTAAGTAGGTGACTAATGATGTTGAATGGGTAAAGGAATTTATGGTGTTTATGTATTTATCGTATTCGTTAGAAACTTTCACGGTTAATATGTTTAGTGTAACTAAATGTTGATTAATTATGGTTGTAAGTTGCACTTGGTTAACTTCATTATATACATTATTGGTAAATTTTTCTATCAATTCAAAATTAGCGTTAAATATTTCTTTGTTTTGTTTTAATGCTACTACTTATTAAATTTTTTAATCGTACTAGAAATAATCTGTAATTCAGATTTTAGTAATGTCTGTGTTTGTTTATTATCGCTAACGAGATTATTAACATGATGTTTCAATAAGTTAGTGTGGTAACGTTTTATTTTTTTAAATTTATTTCTAAGTCTACAGTATTGTTTGAATAAACTTTTGCTATTTTATATGGACCTTTAAAATTAAGGGATAGTTTTTTTTGACAAAGATGGTTTTGTTTATTTGTTATTGATATAAACTAAATCAATAAATTTATAATTTACAGGGTGGGTTTTCTTATCATTGTATTTTTTTGAATTTAGCTTGGATGAAATTATATTTTCTCGCGCTACTATGAAGAATGTATTTAACTTATTTTGTAATAATTTTACATAATCATCGTACGTGTAAATTAGTTTTGGTTCACGGGTTATGCTCGAGGGCAAATATTGTTTTCGACCAAAGATTATTTCGTTAGGTGTATATTTAGTGCTAAACATTGCAAATGATGTATACTTGTCCCAGTCTGTTTGGTTTCGTTTAATATAGTGTTTCAAGTAGTCTTTAAATGTTAGATGCGAAAGTTATAATGGACCGTTTGATTGAGGATGATAAGGTATAATAGTGGTATATTTTGTTTGGAATATTTTTGTTGGTTTCGACATAAAATCTGCACCTTGAGCGAACAATATACTCTTAGAGACACCAAATTAGGGAAATATTTTTACGAGAATATTAGCAATGGTGGTTGCTTTATGATTTGGTTTAGGTTCAGCAATGCTAAATTTCGTTAAATCATCCTGATAAGTTAAAACGAATCTAATTCCGTTTTCTGTTATTGGCAAAGGACCTACGATATCAATAGGCAATCTCTCAAATAAAAGTTCTGATGTTGAAGAAATCTCCATTGCTTGTTTAGTGAGCTTTAAGTTTGTTTTTGACATTTGACAAGATATACATTTTTTTTACATTTTTATTTCCTTTCGTCTGCTTTGATTGAGGGCGAGTAATATTTCTCTTTGATTTTTGCATTAAGTTCTGTGATAACCACTGTTACCCGATAATTTGCTATCGTTTTTTTCAGCAAGTATATTTTCGATTTTGAATTTGGATTGGTTTTGGGTATGATTTTCTCTGAGTTAAGTAATGTTATAACATTAGTTGAAAACAAGTATTTTAACACCTTACTTAATAATGCAGATTTAATACTTTACCTTTTCAGATGGTATTAATACAAATTTATTTAATCGTTTATCTGTCATTTTCTTTAAGGTTCCATAAATGTCTTTATATTGTATTTTGTTGAAATGATTGTTGAATGGAAATAAAATATTGATTGTCTGTATTTCATTCGGGTTTGAGGTGTGAAACGTTAAATTTGTTGAATATATATTCTGAGTATTTATTTGATTCGTCCAAGACTTGAGACCAAAACATAATTATGGGATCATTAATATTAGAAATCACGCTTTTGTCTTGTTCATATGAAATTACATTCTATTGGTGTAATGAAATTATATAAAATCTTCAAATCTTACATTTGATACAGTTATATTATTTACAGAAACTTCAGTGTCCAAAAGACGTGCTAATCCATCTGTATTAGAGTTAATTATATTTAATTTCATATTAGTATTCTGATAGTATAAGTCGCCATCTAATTAATCTAGAATTAGGATTATTACAATTAAGTAACGATTAATGAGGTCGGTGGTCAGTATAAATTATATATTTTTTTTCCATATAAATATGGTCTGAAATGTTCGACGGAATTGATTATAGCTAACAAATCTTTTTCAGTGGTTGAATAATTTTATTCGGTTTTGTTAAGCGTTCTCGAATAGTAAGCGACAGGTAAGTTGTTACCATCATGTAATTGGGATAAAACTCCCCCTAAGCCAACATTGGAAGCATCTGTTGTCAATATAAATTGTTGTTCAAAGTGTGGGTATTGGAGCATTGGTTTTTCAGTTAACTTTTATTTTAAGGTAAGAAATGCTTTTTGTTTGTCATCTTTTCAAGAGAAGAAAACAACTTTCTTGAGTAGAATTGTCAGTGGTTTCGATATAGTGGCATAATTGGGTATGAAACCGATAGTATCCGGTCATGCCAGATTCTAATATGTTTTTTATTAGTGATTACAGGGATATTCTGAGTGCACTTAATTTAATTTGGATTCGGTTCAACTCCTTTATCGGATAAAATATGACCTAGATATTCGCAAGTTTTCTTCAAAAATTCACATTTGTCTACCTGGAGTTTGGAATTATTTTGACGTAAGAAAACGTCTGGCAGTTTCGAATTGTGATCGATAAGAGTACCACCATAAATGACAATGTCATTAATGTAGCCAAACACTGAGTATTCGTAAGACTAATTAAAACATTATTTCAAATCATTCTTTGAAAGCAAGGGGGCATTCTTAGGTCCAAATGACATCCGAGTAAATTCATAATGACCTTGAAGAGTAGAAAAAGCAGTTTTTTAACCGTCTTTGGGTGAAATATTAATCTGGAAACCGCTAGCAAGATCAAGTGTAGTAAAATAATTGGCATGTCCTAATTGATCTAAAATTTTTGGTAGAGGGTATGCGTAACCGATTGTTTTCTCATTTAGTTTCCGGTAATCGATCCTCCATTTCTTTTCTCCTGAAGTGTCGGCTTTCTTGGGTTCAACCCAAAGAGGATTAACCAAGGACTTATTGAAGGTTTTATAATACCTTGTTTTAACATTTTATTTATTTGATTAGATACTTGATGTTTGTGAACTGGGGATACCTGTATGACTTAGTGTGAATAGGTGTATTATCAGTTAGTGGTATTTAATGTTTTACTTTAGATATAGTGGTTAGGATATCATTTGGCAGATAAAAAATATAGTGAAATTCTTCACAAATTAATTTAATTTCTTGTTTCTCCTCATTATTTGAATGATTCAATCTAAGATTTTCACGTAGAAGATTAATTAGATTTGAATTAGGTTTGTTAAATTAAATACTAGAGAATTAGAAGGATTTTGAGTAATTTCTACAGTTGGGATTTCGATTGTTTTTCTTTGTTGTGAAAGATTTATTCATGTGACTAGATATTCGTTATTTTCATCGACTTTTACGATTGCGCTAGGAATAAGAATTTGTTTATCAATTGTTGTGTTATTAATAACTCCCTCTGTTAGATTTAAAAGATTTGATATTTTGATTCGAGCAACCATTTCGGTTCAAGGAGTTAGAGATATATTCGATTTAGAATGTTGAAGTGGGTTATTATATAGTGGAATTAGAAATGGAAGAGATTGATTAGTTTTTGATTTCGTAGAAAGCCTGTACCTGAAAGCCCGCCGAAAGGGATATTTGTGTCATTATCAATTATGTGAAATTTATTGTTGAAAGATAGATACTTGACTTTTAGATTTAAGCTAGTTTCACCTAGAGTTTGAACTGGATTATTAGTTAATCCGTTAAGAATAATTGAGTTAGTTGAGAGGTTTGCGAAAGATTTTAAAGCACCTGTGTCAACGAGAAACTTAAAATTTTATCAGGTGATTTTGCTTGTTTCGAATAAAGTATGTGTGATTATTGCTGGCTAAATAAGTATTTGCTATAGTGTAAAATTCGTGAATTGATCGAGGACGTTCTTTTCTGGGGTGTTGGAATTTAACGGGTTTTTCCGAAAATTCGGATTATTAAAATTGACATTTCTAGATTCATTATTTGTGTTTTGTTGTTGTTGTTTTGATTATTATTATTATTATTAGTGATATTTCGGCTGGTTGATGGATGATTATGATTAAAAGATTTTGGTTTATAATTAAGTCCTAATGCTTTTTCTTCGTCCAAAGCTTCGTTCATATTTTTTAATTCTCTATACCTTAACATCTGAGAGATCTGCGGGTGTGAATGGTAAATAAATATATTCAAACACATGTCATTAATCATTGAAAGTGTTCAAATTAATATAATTTTATATATGCACTTTCAGTAGTTGTCAGTCTTTGGTAAAAACTAATTACTGATTCACTGTTGCTTTGCCGAATTGTATTTAATTTTTCTAATAACTGATCAACACCCTTTTGTCTTGATATAAATTAATCAATAACGATGAAATTTCTTCCCAAGTTTGTAAATTACAGTGAATATCGACTTGTTCGGGAGCTTAGATACTAAGTATGATACATGAAGTCTCTTCAGAATTGACACAGCAATCCATTGCAAAATCGCATTTTTTAAATGGTTCTATTTAAAAAATGCGACTTTTATATGAATAACAATTGCAATTCAGTAGAAAATATTTTTAGGTTGTAGCCTTAAAAATGTACGTTAATAAACCCAAAACCTTCCAGTTACGTGCTAATGGCACACCCTGTATATACTAAAACATTATTCATAAAAACAATACTTTAGACCTGAGATTATTAAGGAATAACAATTATTATTGTAATTTCATAGATTTGTAGACATTGTAAAATCAATTAATAATAGCCATATTTCAAAGTTGTAGTTATCTTATAAAATACTAGATCAAGAAAATAAAAATTAATTGAACATTACTCAATAAAATTAAAATATTCGAAGGTACAGAAAAAACATGCATATATTTCTAAATAATAATAGATCAAATAAATGTAAAATATAATATTATTTGTTCTATATTTTAAATATAGGGAAGTAATGCTATTATTAATTATTAGCTCAACATATTTGTATTGTTAGTTTAGGAACAATAACATTTTATGTAGAAATATACAACTCTGTTATTTATAAAGTGAAACATAATTTTCAACAAGGCAATTAATTGTAAAGCGTACGCTAATGTGAGCACTAATGTAATAAATTAATAATACAAATTGTTATTAGCTGGTGGAGTTTAATCGGATTATAAATAAATGATACATATTATCTGGCTTTATCAACAAAACTCATAAATTCCCGTATTTAGAGGCAGATAACATTTAATTCAATTTTACAATTACTGCAAAATAAAGTTAACGTCCGGGTGTGCTCATTTGAAGTTTCATTCTAATTGCAACTTCAAACTAGGAATACGTACAATACAATGGGAGATAGAAAAACTGTTAAATAGGGAAATATGTGTAGTTTTAAGAGATAAATAAAATTGCATGTTTAAGGTTTTCAAAAAATTCTAGGGTACCTAGATCTTTTCAGAAAGTAAAAACTATTTTAAAGTAACTAAATATGTTGGCAAGTATCCATGCTGCAATTAAGATTGAATACTAGTTGTATTTGTTTTATATATTCCAAAAACCTAAATAGGCTGTCTATTAAATATTTAGTATATATTTTCTTTATTTGTATCTTTATTACAACTATTGGAATAGTATTTTTAAGGTATCTATATTAATTTCAGTCACGAACGGATTAATATATTAGCGCAAATTACATTATTGAAGTTTTACCAATTTAAGGATTGAAATAGTTATTATTTGATGTTTTATATATTATTTATTAGTAAATATATAATTTTTAGAATGAAGATATGTCAATCTTATTTTATCACTATATTTTTCAACTATTATATAGACATTATCAAATGAGCAAATAATTTTGCGTTTTTGATAATTTAGGGAATTAATAACAATATTTGAATCTGTAAAAAACGACGAGAATACAAAAAAATTACAATACATTTTACTGATTGTGATTTCATTTATATAACGACATTAATAGTTTCATAACGTAATGTCTAACAGTGCCTAGAAACCCATGTTTCAATGAATAACTAATTATTACACAATTGTAATATAACGGTTCAGTAATGTTGGAAAAATATTTTTTTCTTAATCATATTTTTAATTTCTATATTAAATATATAATGTAAATGTATACAAATTAAAAACACATATCTTTAAAAATCTAAATACGAGACTAACATTAAATTTTAATTCGGTCAGTGTTAAAAGGACCTAAATCAATAAAAAGTACAGAAACTTTTAAATTATATTTTTTTTAATTATGCCTTAATCTGCACCGCCAGTTAATTTCCTGGCGGAGCTTCCTAAATTAATTCTTCTTGGTAAATTCCAAGAACGGGAAAAATGTCGAAAAATACAAGTTCCGCTTGAAATTTATTTCAGAGATGCCGGAAGCTTAATAATATGAGAGATACAGGACCAAGTTTGTATAAACACGTTTCAGATTCCGGGACGGATGTTCAAATAAATGTATTTAAGCATGAAATTTAAATATTTAATATCCTATAGGGATGCTAAGGAATGAATAATTATAAACTATGATATTATTTGAATATCAAATAATATGAAAAACTGAATCTGTTTTAAATTTAGTGTTGAAGAAATGCGACAAAATAAATTAAAACAATTATTATAGAAAACGTCTATTAGCTTGATAATTTAAAAATAAGAGAATATTATAAGAACTTAAGGACGGTGGCTACCTTTCCGAGGTGGTAATCCATACTTTTAAAGGGAATTTATTTTTTATTCTTGTTATCTGTGGTCTTCTTTTAATATATGATTGTACGCTGCCGATAACGTTCCACAGTTCAGCTAGAATGCATATTGTTGATGGTTGATTACTTTATTTTGCAATAGATGTTCACATAGTTGAATTTGAACCACAATTTCGAGTATTTTATTTAGTGAAGATAGAGATAGGGATATCGGTTTGTAGTTTTTGGGTTTGTTCTATCCCCTATTTTATGTATAGGTATAATTATAGGTATTTTTCATTTGATTCGGGTATATTTCTTCCTTTAATACTTTATTTGTTATCCTTATTAATATCGGTATTAGGATATCTTTATTTCATTCCCTATATAGTAGATATAGGGGGGAGTATTGTTTTATTGTTTTCGTATTTTTTTGCGGAAATATGCGTTTTGAGGTCCTCTGAGTCCATTGCACTGATTTCTGGAAAAAAAATGTCTGTGTGTGTGTCTGTCGGTGGGCGCTGTTTCTCAAACACGAAAGATCCTATTGAGACCAAACTTTAAACTTAAGGTTTTATCATTAAAAACTGGAACTGAAAAGCTTAAATATTCATAAACCGGAAGTGGATGATTACTCAAGTTGTTTTTTGGGTTTTTGGAGATATTTTTCTTAATATGAAAAATGTTAAAAAACGGTTCAAACCAAAGTTGAAGGCATTAAAAAACTGAACAAGTTTTATTCGAACATGTTTTTTATAATATTTTTAATTTTCGAGAAAAAACGTAATAATTGAAAATTTTGATATTGTTTGCCAATTGCTAATAAATAGAGAGCGGATTTCTAGCATTATGCTTATCCATAATATTAATAGCATCGAAAAAATTTCTTAATATCTATACGAATCTTGAAGAATGTGACTACTTAGCGCTAAGTTTTTTTGGGCTTTTTTGCTTATTTTGACTTTTTGTGCTTATTTTGACTTTTTATGCTTATTTTCATGCTTTTTTTAGATTTTGATGCTTATTTGGAGCATTTTCTTAAACATTTAAAAAACATTTAATAAAAAATTCACGCTGATATTAAATTAATGTGCTAATATAGAGAATTTTCGTAAAAATCTTTATCCCATCATTTATAGATTATATTTGTATTACATATTTTCTTCGTGTCTTTTGACAACATAATTGTTAAAAATCTTCATAATATGATACAATAATTATAATGAATTTTATTATTAATAAATATTAGTATAAATTACCAATTTACAATGAATTCGTTTATAAATAAGTAGATATAATAGACCGTCTCATTATTCAGATAATACAGACGAACGCTTCATAGGAATCACACCTATGATATTCCGGATCTAAACGTCGTTAAAAAATAAATAGGGGCCCCAGTAAGTATTAAATGTAAACAAATTTAAGTGATAGCTAATAATCAGGTGTTCTGCAACCGTATCAATTTCCTTCTCTCGGCAAAAGTACCGATGGGACGACTGGCGCATATTTACCGTTTTCGTTAATTTTCATATTCAAACTCGCATTCATAAACTATTGAATTGACATTCCAAAAACTTTCTTATTTATCAAAAATTACTATATGCGTGATCGTATTAACCTGGGGAATCACAGATAAATTATATTATATAATTCACATGTATATTTAACCCATAATACAAGAATTAATTAGAGGCTATCCAGAATTAATAAGTGAAAATTATACATTATTTTGTAAGGCATGTTTAAAAATAGTAAGTTTTATTTTAGTTCCCAACTGCATCCTAACTAGTCAAGACTTGTATGTAAAACATGTTATAACAACACTATGTCAAGAACGTTTGAAAAAGTTCAAAGCTGAACTAACAAAACAGCACAATTTCACAATCTTCTTCAATTAAATCATTAAATCATCTTCAATTAAATTCACATTTGTGCAAAATACTTTTACATTCTAATATCCCTTTAAGAAAATTACAAAATAATGCATTTAAATCTTTCTTGAGAAAATATTGTAAAATACGCATTCCCGAGAAAAAATTATGTAGCTCTTAGATACTATGAAACCATACAAAAAATTAAAGATATTATTAACAATAATTATATGTGGTTTGGTGTGGATGAAACCACAGACTTGTTTAATTTAATAATATGAGTTTAACATGAAGACATCCGACCAACAGTATTTTGATATATACAAAAGAATTGAAGAAAACTGATAATAACATTATAGCAAAATTCATAAATGATGGACTGACAAGCTTATTTTTGCCGTAGACAATACCAAGTTACAAAATTTTACTAATAATGCATTTTGTGCATTGTACAAGTTTAGCACATGAATAGAAACGAATTTCTGAAACTATAAGAATGAAATTTCCATTTGTAGATTTAATTAAATATGGAAAAATAGTTCTTATATTCTTCTGTGAGTACAATTATTCAAGAAGTCATTATCTGATATCTCACTGCCCCATAAACTAGTGCTAACAAAATGGGGAATTTGGCTATATGCTACAATGTACTATGCGAACAATTTTGAAGAATTTAATAAGGTTATATACAACTTTCCCGAAACGACAAGCAAATCAGTTAAAGACTGTTAAACAGTTCTTAAGAAACAAGAGCTTCCTTCGAAACAATAGAGTTACATAAAATCGCGTTTAAATTTTGTGAGCAACACAATCAAATCTTTATAAAAGCAGATTCATTTTAGAAAATACCTGCATGCATTGGCCAAGAAATCAAAATAATATCGAAAGAAGTATTCGTTGAAAATGAAGGATTTTTAATATTAAATAAATTAAACTTGATTTTGAATGGCAATTTTCAAATGGATCCAGCTATAATTTAAAATAAAGAGAAGCTTTTCTACTTTCAAAAATTTATTGAGCGTCAGAAGTAATAATTTTTACAATTAAACCCTTAGAACAACATTTAATGATCTACTGTTTTTATGAATAGATTTTAGTTATTTTGAAACGTATACAAAATTACAATTTAATTTTTAAATACTTACATGATATTATATATTGCGTAAAGAAAGTATGTTTATTTTAGTTTTAAGCCAAATTTCTTTGTAAAATATGTTGATAAACGTGTAACATATCAAAAAAAAATATAGTTTTCTTTAGTGCTTTTTTCGTGTTTTTATGCTTTTTTCCTGTTTTTATGCTTTTTTAATGCTTTTTTCTCTAAATTTTGTGCCTTTTAATGCTTTTTTAGTGCTTTTTTCGTGTTTTTATGCTTTTTTTCTGTTTTTATGCTTTTTAATGCTTTTTTTCTCTAAATTTTGTGCCTTTTTAAGTGCTTTTTTTCACATTTTTTAAGCTTTTTTATCCGCTCTCTAATTATGACAAAGTATTGCGTATGCTATGTTATTTAGGCTTGATTTGGTTTTAATTGACTTTGCAACTGACATTTCATTACTGATGTAACTACTAATTTTTGTGCCTTAAAGTTTATTCTGTTTCTACTGCTATTAATTTTATTTGTTTGTCAAGAGCTAGTTTTGCGTTTCTAACCTTTTTCTAATAAATCTACTTTGTTTTTGCTAAATTATGTATGGCATTCTTGATTGATTCTTGTGGTTGTGAGTGGATTTTCTTTTTTCTTATCAATCGTTTTGGTTTATTGTTTTTGATTAATTGACAACATTAAACATTGTTTTGTGAACTTTTTGTCTAGTATAAAATTGTAATAGGCCAATAGTCTCAAATTGAACACAGTAAAGTCTAAATGCTAATTCTTTATGACATACCTTAAGGTAGGCTGGTAGTGTATCTCGTTTAGCATTTTTGCGACTTCTACAGCTTTCTAGACAGCAGACGATGTAGTCCACTGGCCTTTCGATCTCTCGGCCCACCTTCGCTACCACTCCTCCAGTATCTAACTCCACGCCGCGCCGTCCGTTTAGCCTCGGTCTTAGAGGTACCGCTCTTTCTCGTTCTGTATGTCCGTGCCCTTGCTATTATCATCAGATCCGCGGGGGGCAGGATCTCCGCCGCATTTGTTGAGACGGTGTGTACCCCCTAATTATTCTAAGGACTCCCAATCTAATCGCCATTTGGAGCCTGTCCGCGTTTCTACGGCCCTTTCCCATGCTGGCACGACGTATAGCAGTCTCGCTGCCCTTGCCACCACTAGCAGTCTCCTGTATTGGCCAGCAGCTCTTCCACTGCCTTGATGGCTCTTGTATCGAACATCGGGGTTTGCTTCAATGGTGACTCCCAGATAGTTCGAGGTCCTCACCGGCACATCCTACCTTTCTGTTAGAATCTTCTCCCCCTTTGTTTTTCTTATCCTCCTGTTTCCTAGCCATGCCGCCGTGATTTTCTGGCTTTTTTTCCGGGGACCTGTTGGCCGCGCACGACTAACAGTGCCCCCCTGAACTCTGGTACTCCGGCGGAATAGTATCTTCGCCCGGAGTACTTGCTGCGCCTTTATTTAACATAAATACAATTACAATACAATATTACATTTACATATTCACTTAAACAGATTATCTTATTACTACTTGTCGTGCTGCGAGGTCTTCCTCCTTTCCACATATCACCGCTCTAGCAAACACCGCCACCGCCTGCCACTTCACTTCACTTTCCAGCATTCTGGCTGTTATCGTCTCTTCTCTGAGCTCGCCCAGCGCCACCCTTAGTGTGTGCCTTTCAGCCTCCCATCTCTCGCACTGCAGGAGCGTATGCCTGGCGTCATCCCTAGGTGCCGGGCACCACCGGCCCCACTAGCGGTATCAAGGCTCTCGTCCACTGTCCCTTCAACCCCACTGCCCATCTCTGCTGCCACTTCTTCATGATCCAGCCCTGAGCCGTCCGGTTAGCCTCGGCCTTGGCAGTGCCGCTCTTCCTCGCCCGGTACACACGCGCCCTAGCTCTTAACGTAAAATCCGCCGGGGGGCATGAGGCCAGAACCTCCGCCGCGTCCGTAGATATGGTACGGTACCCCCTAATCACTCTAAGCGCTCCCACTCTGCCCGCCCCCCTGATCCATCGG
The DNA here is from genome assembly GCA_963969525.1 of Ontholestes murinus. Taxonomy (NCBI): domain Eukaryota; kingdom Metazoa; phylum Arthropoda; class Insecta; order Coleoptera; family Staphylinidae; genus Ontholestes; species Ontholestes murinus. The sequence continues at coordinate 42,128,634 of OZ018392.1, read as the reverse complement.
CGTTCCTCTGGGATTCCACTGCTCTTTACCACGCCGGCGTGGCGTATAGCAGTCTCGCTCACCGCCACCAGCAGTCTTCTAGAACCTTCGTTCGGCCCTCCTATGTTGGCCAGCAGCCCTTCCACTGCCTTTGTGGCTCTGGCGGCCCCCGCTGCTGCCTCCATAACCTGCCTCGAGCATCGGGGGTTGGCCTCAACTATCACCCCCAAATAGTTTATTGATGTCCCCACCGCCACCTCCTGCCCCTCAACCAGGATTGTCTCCCCTTTACTCTTCCCGCCCTCCTTCTGGCCAGCCACGCCGCCACAGTTTTCTGAGCCGCCACCCGGATTTTTCTTGCCTCTAGCCACTGCGTTACTTGCTCTACCGCCTCTTGTTCTCTTTTTTTGAGATCGCCAATCTCCCTTTCCCTTCCTATCAGCAACAGATCATCCGCGAACCCTATTAGTTCCACTTCTCTTGGCAGAGGCAAGCTAATGACGCCATCATAGGTAACATTCCACAGAAGGCGTCCCAGCACGGATCCCTGTGGGATGACACACGTCAGCTGCACCTCCCTTAATATACCAGTCGCCTGGCATCCAGGAAGCTGTCCACCATGTCGACGAGGTACCCCGGAACCCCCATGTCAACCAAAGCCTCTATCTATGACCGGCCATGGGAGCGAGTTAAAGGCGTCCTTTGCGTCTAGCGATACTGCCAGGCAGTGTCTCCTGCTCCTCAGGGGACTCTGGTTGGCCTCGTCTGCCAGCCTCCTCACCTCCGTCTCAAGGCGCCTCCTGGATCGAGGCCCTTATCCGCTCAGCCAACAGCCGTCCCAAGACTTTCGCCTCTCCGTCCACTAGGCACACTGGCCTATATCCTCCCGGGTCCGTCTCGTTCTTAACGTGTCCTGCACCTTACCCTCCCTGGGGTCCCGATTCATCAAATCCGTGACCGCCTCAGGGTCGCCCGCCGCCGCCGCTTTGATCGCCTCGTTCGGGTTACTCCCCGGGCCCACCGCCTTTTTCCGGGGAAGAGCCCATACCGCTGTCATGATCTCCTCCTCTGAGAACATCTCCTCTTCTCGCGGAATCGCCCTCCTCTCTCTTGGTCTCCCGGACACCTCTTGCCTCAATTCCTTCTTTCACTCCCGCCCCCACATTAGTGCGGCCAGCCCCTAGCTTTTTAGCCACAATTTTGTAAGGCCTTTCCCATATGTCGCCCTCAACCTCCTGCTGCAGCTGGCGCCACTTCTGCCTTTTGCTCCTGGTAATTATTTTCCTAAGGCTTTCCTTGGCCTCAAGATTTACCTCCTCCAGAGCCGCCACTTCGCCCCCTCCTCTTCTGCATCTGGTGACATCCCTGCGTGCCTCGTGATTTTCTGGCCTGCCACCTGGATGTTCCTGGCTTCTAGCCACCGCGGTCTTGAGGTCACGAATCTCCCTTCACCTGGCTATCAGTATCAGGTCATCTGCAAACCGTATTGGGTCTACCCCTTCTGGTAGAGGCTGGCTGAACACTCCATCGTACGCCACCTTCCAAAGGAAGGGCCCCAGTACGTATCCCTCTGGGATGTATCCCGTTAGCTGCACCTCCTTACTAGTCTCGCCGCAATACTCGTAGACAAGCTCTTACCCTCCTATCAACCAAAGCCTATATGATGACGCGTCCAGCGCCACGGCCAAGCAGTCTTCTACCCCTCAGAGGCCCGGAGTCGCCTTCCGCCACTGCTCATACTGCTGCGTTGAGGTTGCCCCCTGAGCCAATTCCCTTTTTCCTGGGAAAGGCCCTTACTGCTACCATGACCTCCTCCTCTGTGAAGAGCTTCTACCTCCGTGAATAGCTCTTCCTCCGTGAATGGCTCCTCCTCTCGAGGGGTCGTTCTCCTCTCCCTCAGCTTCTCCGACGCCTCTTGTCTCGGGAAAAGAGTCCCAAATACGGCCTCTATTCCGCCTTTCACTCTCGCCCCCACATTAATGTGGCCGCCTCTATCTTTTCAATTTGCTAGAATTACCTATATCCAAAATTTTCAATTTACCATAATTACCAGAATATCCAAAATTATGCCTGTTAATCCTAAACTTTAAAAATACCCTCACTTCAATTACTAAATTCTTAACCCTATAAATGTACTTTCTTATTTGTTTTCACTTAATAATGACCATTGCACGTCAAAATTTAGGTCGTGAATTTTTATTTGTATATGTGTAAAAAATACATACATAATAAACAATTTGCGGTAAAAAACAAACTATGTCTATGTATTGACTTGATAATTATATGGACTTAAAGTTAATATTCATAAATCTCTATTAATATTTATAGAAGAAAAACATGTATATCTACTTTACAAACATTTCTACTACTATGATGATCACCCAACTTAAATACTGTAACTTGTTTGTTTGTAGGTGTAGCCTAATTATTAGTGGAGATTGTGCTAATCTCAACCTTCTTTGAGTGTCCGAATTTCCGGGGATGCTTGTCTGGAGGTCTTAAAACATAAATAAGGTTGCGACAACGTAAGTATGGGATGTAAAGGCACGAATTTGTAGCAACTCTAAGAATAACAATGAGGGTTTAAAAAATGCTTACTAAATTGATCCGTACAAGGTTTATAACTGTAATAATAATATTTACAAATGTACAAAAAACAAGAAATTTTGTTGGAGGTCCGAAGATCGTGTCCCATTAGTCCGCCTTTGTTCTTTGTTTCAGGTTGTCCAGACAAAGGGCTGCTGACAAGATGGTGGAAAGTGAAACTGTTTATTAATATTAATGCGCCCGGCCGGTAAGTCCTCCATGTAAGGATTGATAATTATCCTTTGATTATAATTAAAGGATTCGCCTTAAAACATACAACATATTTTTATTACAGTTTTGACTGTACACTTGCACAAACCGTCCAAAATCTTGCACGAACTGCAGCTAGTAACGCAGTGACCGGCGCACAGTGGTTCCAAATGCCAAAAAGCTGGCCAAAAATCGCAAAAATGAAAGTTTGCTTTAGGGTCTCTTTAGTCTACAGTTATGTATATTGGTACCTGCCCTGTCGGAATCCGCCGGTTTTATAGAGTCTAATCTGAATAGGTGGCTCTGGCACCCCATTTTTCCCGCGCGCCTTTTACCGCACACCACTTACGTACGCATCATATACAGGGTGGACCAAAAGTTCGTTTACATTTCAAATGATGATTTAAAAGAAACTAGTTAAGTGAGTTAAAAACTTTCTATTTATTATTAAAGTACACACATGCGGATTTTATTAAAAAAACATTACATTATCCATATATGATCCTTGACTCTTTTGACACTGCTGCAACCTGGAGCGGAAATTTTCAATGACGGCCTCACAAGTGTTTCGTGAAATGTTTTGCATTTCCTCTCGAATATTTTCCTTTACTTCCTCTAGGGACACTGGGTTACTGTTGAAAACTTTACTTTTAAGGTATCCCCAAAGAAAGAGGTTACGAGGTGACCAGTTAATGGTACCTCTTTTGGATATCACTTTTCGTCCAAAAATTTCGCGAACAGCACTTAATGAGTCATTGGAAGTGTGGCATGTTGCCCCATCTTACTGAATCCACGATCGTTGATTAAACCCATCGAAATCCTGTAGCGCTGGTGTAAAAAAGTTCTGTAGTATGGCAATATACCGCTTTGTATTCACTGTAACAGCATTTCTTCGGCGATCTTCAAAAAATTATGGACCAATAATGCCTCTCGCTGACAACGCTGTCCATACAGTAACCTTGGGTGAATGCAGAGGTTTTTGATGCTTCAATGTAGGATTAGTGTCACTCCAGTATCTGCAATTTTGCCTATTCACATGTCCATTTATATAAAAGTGTGCTTCGTCTGAGAAAACCATGTTGGTAAAGCTGGTGAACCTCTCTAACATTTCGTTTGCAAATTGGAGCCTGTGAGAATGATGTAGAGGCTTTAATTCCTGTACCATTCGGATTTTATACGAATGTAAATATAAATCTTTGTGAAGAATACGAATCAAAGATGTTCTGTGCACATCTAAGGCGTTAGAGCACTACCGAGTTGAGAGTCCATGATTTTCACGAATAGACGCTCTTACACGCTGGACGTTTTCGAGATCTCTTGATGTTCTAGGTCGGCCGGATCGTGGTTGTTTCATTGTTAAACCTGTCTCCTCGAACTTCTGTACCCATTTTCGAATCAATTGAATTGATGGAGCTTCATTTTTACGCCTTATGTTGTAATGAGCGCAAAATTTTTGTTGCGCTAGAGTAAAAGAATCGTTGTTGCGGTAGTACTCTCGTACACAGAACGCAAATTCAAATTTAAACGGACTTTTGGTCCACCCTGTACTTGGCAGAGTGACCCGGAATCGATTAAAATGGACTATCCCAATACAACTAAGTACTTTTTAACAATTTTACATGTTTATAATTCATTTCTCTTATTATTTAATTAACATATCTTGGAAAATATGGATTTTTGACTGACAAGTAAATGTTCATAACTAAAAAGTCCCACAACATCCCACTCTTAAATCACTTTTCTAGCACTATTTTACCCTTCTAGAATGAAGTTTAAAAGAAATCAGCTGCCCAAACTTGCCCCATTTTTAGAAATTCAATTTTGAAAAAATTGTGATGTGGCCATCTTTCCCTATTTTTCTCGAAAACTATGAGGTTTACGCAAAAAAGGTATTCTTAGAAATTTGCTCAGTTTTGTATTATTTACAATTACTTGTTATATAAATTTAATGTAGGTCCTTTAGTTTATAAGCAATATGAAAAACTGTCAAAACTATTAGTTTTTATTTTTTTTTTTCTAGCAAGTTAAGAATTTTATCAAAAAAATTTTCAAATAAAACATGTTCAGTTTTTAATTACCTTTAACTTTTGTTTAAAAAGTTTTGTAATATTTTTTAAATTTAAAAAAAAATCGAGAAAAACAAAAAAAATGCCTCGAGTAAACATCCACTTGCGGTTTTTGAATGTTCATCAAAAGCTTTTCAGTTCCAGCTTTTAATGACAAAACCTTAAGTTTAATGTTTCATCTCAATCGGATCATTAATACAAGCCTATATACAAGTTTTCGCGAAAATAAAGCAATTTTTAACTTTTTGTCCGCCATATTGTATCGGTTATTTTGTTTTTCTGAAAATTTTAATTAAGATTTTTTATCAGAGTCGTGAAAAAGCTATATACATTTTTTTATGCAAATCTGACAGTTTATAAATTTTGGGTCCGAAATATTGGATGCGCCATTTTGACTTTTTAAATTTTGAAATAAAATTTTTCTTTAGTTTATTTAAGAGAACCTATGTACAAATTTTCAATAAAATCCAACGATATCTTGTATTTATGACCACCTTTTCGGCATTTGGAACCACTGTGCGACGGTACAACAAAAATCCTATTCCGCGTAAGGGCAGAAATTTTACGAAAATTACTTTCTTAAACCGAACAATTATTATTGATCAAACTGTTAACGGTGAAGGCTTCTACTTCGTTATACATTATTCTTCACAAATAAAAAACTTTTTAACTTTGTTTTTATAACACTGACTTTATTTGTGAATTATTATTGAAATTCAAGGTACAATTTTAACTTTATATAATAAAATACTGAGACAGTATATGGTTTCAAAAATGTTTTTATTATTCTTAAACAAATCATTTTTCATCTACCTGACGAAGCCACTATGTCGAGAAACATTGTCATATAACAATAAAAACATTTTTGAAACCATATACTGTGTTAGTATTTTATTAATTGATAAGGAGTTTCAACAAATAACAACCTCTTCAATCCAGTATTTAAAATTTAATTAATTTAATTTAATTTTAAAGTTTTATTTATGTACAGCTTTATCATTGTGGTTAAAATTTATCATATAACAACATTATCAGACTCAGTACAATATATAAACCAACGGACACTTACTTCTAAATTAATCATTTCTAAAGGAAATATCATATTTCCTAATATTAATCATAAATCTACACGGTTGCCGTTATAATTTCATTTGTTTTGTATTGTAGATAAATTTAATTATTTTAATATCATAATTAAATCAGTATATATTTGTGTATAATACAATACAATCATTTTATATAAATAATTTATTTTTGGTGGTGAAAAGATGAAGTATTCAATTTAAAATTTCAAAATGGAAGTCTCTCCCTGCTTAAATACTGAATAACCACTAAACTCAAAATTACTAATAATATTACCCCACAAAATTTCGAGTTGATATCTTAGATAATAAATTAACTTTAGGAGTAAGCATGTTTTGGATTACAACCGGTATAATAAAACGTATCTAAACCCACAGTATTAGTCCTTCAATTTGCTACATAAAATTAGACCTCCATAAACAATAACCAAGCAAATTAAAATTTAAATGTAATACTTTGTACAAAATTTATAATCCAATTTCCAAAACTTCAAAAATTATGTGTGGGTATGCGGGAGTTTGCGGTCAATTACTCTCTTCGTTGAATTTAATAAAAATGGTAATAACTTCACGAGTGTGTTGAAGGCTGGAGTTTTGTGTGATTACTCAGCGTCAGGTGTAAAGTTGTTCTGTTTTCGCATACAGATTAGGGCTGGGTTTACTGGTAAATATTTTCCTTTCCGCTAGCAATAATTTTTCCACTCCTCACGCACTGGAAACTGTGAAACCCGTTATTGCGGTGTGGTCGATACATTTTCTGGTATAAAATAATTAAGTTAATATTTTGTAAACAGTATTTATAAACAAAGTGAACATAGTCATCTACCGAATTAAATTAAAACATGTTTTATATTGCATTGGATTTGAACTTCTCGTGCGTCATCATATAACCATGAAATATCTTTAACACAACTATTATAGTTTGTATAATTTGTAATAAAGATAATATCGTTCGTTTTAAAATTGTTGCACATTAAGTTATATTAGTATTAAAATTATTCAAATTTATAAGCAACATTTAGAATTGAATTACATAAGGTAAAACAACTACTCCTTGTACTAAATCATTGCCAGGCATTAGATTACATACCTATTAGCTACGAAAATTAATTTCAACAGGAATGTTTCAATTTTATTAAAATCGATCCATTCTCGCCAGATCTTTTACTTGGAATAAATAACATTTAGCACAATATAATATTTTTATACTGTCTTCAATTTTTAACAGCCTCGCGATATGTATTATTTAAGAGCTGCATGCAGATGTATTTTCTTCCTTCACTAATAATGTATTTTTCATACATTTTAAATTTTATTATTTGTTTACAATTAGTGTGCAATATAATTATAATTTTCATTTAACTGATACAACTGTTCAAAATTCAAAGTACACTACAGAGCAGACCGTAAATAAAGTAATATAAATACGTACATTCATTTATTTTAAGTATAGATCAATATAAAAAATACACTACTACCCACGTTTCTAATATCCTTTTAACATTATTAATATTCTTACTATATAATGGTAATATATATTTTCTTAAACTAAAAATAGAACGTAACCAACCAAAAATTTAATAATTAACATAATTTAAATAATTGTTTCGTATTTTTGGGAATGGTACAATGAATTTTAGTTTATATATGTCAGGATCATATATAGTTTTCTGAATATTTTAATATTTGTTATTACTAGTTACTTTTTATAAATATCTTGTAACCTGTATGTCGTTCATTAAAAAAACATATTGTATATTTGTATATGTATTTAGTATAGAAATAAAATACATACCAATAGCCCCGGGATTGTCATATTTCGTGAAATATGTTTAGAATTAAATATTTATTTTTAGAGCGCAATAAATGATAATAAACTGATCATGCTATGAAATAAAGAGGAATAATTCCATATTTTTGCACGATAAATACATGATACCAGTATGTATCAACATCAAAGGATTTATGTAGTTTTTTTCACTTTATATGAATAAAACTATATAAGTACTTTCAAAAATATATTGTAAAACGCTACAATTGTTTCGCCACACTGTGGCTTCTTCAGGCGAAGAAATGGTATTACAGATTAGTCGGGTCGGGTATATATACAATTTTTATTGGGGGGTGGCTATTTCAAATGAATTTAAATTGAAAAGAGGTGAATTTGTTAGGTCCGTTTGATTATTGAGGAGATGTCCGGTGTGTTTCCTTTTATTTATTTCCATGCACTCCAGGATGTTAAGTTTGCGGCCTTTAGTTTCCCGGTGTAAAATTTGGAAATTTTCATTAAATTGGTGGTTGTCTTTGATGAGGTGGTTGGAGTACGAGGAGTTAATTTTGTTTTGTTCAAAGCTGGTTTTATGTTCTTTGATCCTCTCTTGAAACGATCTTCCGGTTTGCCCCACATACACTTTTGGACAGTCTTTGCAACTTAGTAAATAGACGCCACTTTGTTGAGTTTTATTAATTTTGTCTTTATTGTTTTTGATGATTTTTCCTAAGGTGTTATTTGTTTTGTAAGCTACCTGAATATTTAATTTTTGCAACATTTTTCCTACTTTGGTACTGTATTTTCCTGTGAATGTTAATGCTGTAGAGTTTTTCTTATTGTTGTCTATTATTATGGGGTAAATGGAATTAATTAATTTATTTCTTTGTTTTTTATGTAATATTTTTTCAATAATTGATTTTTTAAAACCGTTTTTTATTGCAATTTGAAATATGATCTTTAATTCTTTTTCAAAATTATTTTGTGTCATTGGGACCGCTAATAACCTATGTACCATACTATGATAAGCCGCTAATTTATGGGATAAAGGATGATTAGATTTGTAATTAATTGTCGTGTCTGTGTGTGTAGGTTTATGAAATATTGAAAAGTCGTGTTTATTATTAATTCTTTTTATTGTTAGATCTAAAAAGTTAATGGCATGATCTACTTCTATTTCTTTTGTAAATTGTATTTTTTCATGTTGTGAATTGATTAACTGCAAAAATGAATCTAATTGTCTGTCAGTGCCATTAAATGCCAAAATCACATAATCGACGTACCTATACCAATAAACACACTTTTTAAAAACCGGCAATTGCGATAATCCCTTTTCAAAATTATCCATAAATATCTCCGCCAACAGGGGGCTTAGTGGGTTTCCCATTGCTAAGCCTTCCTTCTGGCGAAAACATTTATTATCGAATTGTACATAATTCTGTGACAGGCAAATTTCCAGGAAGTTTAAAATTTCTGATTTTATTATCGGGTTTGTGTTATTTTTTATTAGCCTATCTTTAATAATTGTGAATACTTCGGTCGGAGGCACGTTCGTGAATAAATTTTTAACATCAAATGACACTAGTTTTGTTGAGTTGGTTAAATGTATATCTTTAATATTATTTATTAATTCCAAGCTATTTTTAATTGAAAATTTTGGTTTGAATTTTGTATATTCTATAATAATATTGTTTAACTTCTTGGCTAGTTGGGTACATGGGGCATTAACGTATGACACTACTGGTCTTATTGGCTTGTTATCTTTGTGGAGTTTGATTAATCCATATAATTTAGGGGATTGCGGGTTCATGTTTGTTAAAAAATATTTTTCTTTATCGGAAAAAAGTGCGTTAGAATTATTGATTGCTGTTTTTAAAATTTTTTGAAACTGTTTTGTTGAATCTTTACTAATTTCTGTGATTCCATTATTAGAGAAAAACGTCTCAATTTTTTTATTGTATTCAATTTTATTTATAGCTATTACCGTGTTTCCTTTGTCAGCTTTAGTGAAAATTAAATTATGTAATTTTGAAAGTTGTATAATAGATTTTGCTATTTTAATATCGTTATTATGATAATCACATTTAGTATTTTTAGTGTTATTGAGATAATTAGCGAATTTGTATTTTTCTAAGAAATTATTATCTGTTTTATTTAAAGCAAGTTCAGTTTCAATTGCTAATAATTCAATTTCTTTATTATTTTGATTTTGTTTTATGTTATATTTAAAACTAAGTTGGCGGAGATATTTATGGATAATTTTGAAAAGGGATTATCGCAATTGCCGGTTTTTAAAAAGTGTGTTTATTGGTATAGGTACGTCGATGATGTGATTTTGGCATTTAATGGCACTGACAGACAATTAGATTCATTTTTGCAGTTATTAAATTCACAACATGAAAAAATACAATTTACAAAAGAAATAGAAGTAGATCATTCCATTAACTTTTTAGATCTAACAATAAAAATAATTAATAATAAACACGACTTTTCAATATTTCATAAACCTACACACACAGACACGACAATTAATTACAAATCTAATCATCCTTTATCCCATAAATTAGCGGCTTATCATAGTATGGTACATAGGTTATTAGCGGTCCCAATGACACAAAATAATTTTGAAAAGAATTAAAGATCATATTTCAAATTGCAATAAAAAACGGTTTTAAAAAATAAATTATTGAAAAAATATTACATAAAAAACAAAGAAATAAATTAATTAATTCCATTTACCCCATAATAATAGACAACAATAAGAAAAACTTTACAGCATTAACATTCACAGGAAAATATAGTACCAAAGTAGGAAAAATGTTGCAAAAATTAAATATTCAGGTAGCTTACAAAACAAATAACACCTTAGGAAAAATCATCAAAAACAATAAAGACAAAATTAATAAAACTCAACAAAGTGGCGTCTATTTACTAAGTTGCAAAGACTGTCCAAAAGTGTATGTGGGGCAAACCGGAAGATCGTTTCAAGAGAGGATCAAAGAACATAAAACCAGCTTTGAACAAAACAAAATTAACTCCTCGTACTCCAACCACCTCATCAAAGACAACCACCAATTTAATGAAAATTTCCAAATTTTACACCGGGAAACTAAAGGCCGCAAACTTAACATCCTGGAGTGCATGGAAATAAATAAAAGGAAACACACCGGACATCTCCTCAATAATCAAACGGACCTAACAAATTCACCTCTTTTAAATTTAAATTCATTTGAAATAGCCAGCCCCCCATAAAAATTGTATATATACCCGACCCGACTAATCTGTAATACCATTTCTTCGCCTGAAGAAGCCACAGTGTGGCGAAACAATTGTAGCGTTTTACAATATATTTTTGAAAGTACTTATATAGTTTTATTCATATAAAATGAAGATGAACTTTCAACATCTGTCAGCCTCATCAATCAATTATTTATGTAGTTGTTTTTGCCAAAGCAATAACTCTGTATTTTTATCAAACATATAGATTTATAAAACTAAATTAATACTATTAAGTTTTAATTCACTTTTATAATTTTATATATACACCGAATTGGCCCTAAGAACACAACTGGTACTTTATTTAAGAATAAATATTATTATTTAGAAATGTGTTTATCATGAAATTGCGTTAATTGTAAATTATAAACTATATTTTAATATATTTCATAATTCATCTGCACTAAATACATTTGAATAATTCATCAATTGTGATGTAGTTGTTTCTTTAATATGTTATGAATTTGGGTAGAATAAATTTCATATTTTTCATGATATAAAATATAAAAATCATTACCTCAATAAAAGTATCGAAACATCTCTACTATTATTTTTCTAGTAAAACCAAAATCATCGTATATTCCTACAAATATTGCGTTTAATAATTTTAAACTGTTTATTTACTATCATATACATTAAGGAATATAGCACACTTCTATTTATGTGAGTTTATTTAGTATTTTAAATAAAACACTTTATAACTTTGTTTTACCACTATATTTTTTATAACTGTGACTAGTTTCGATCATAAGCTGATCATTATCAAACATAAAGTACCTAAATTTATTACAAACGTTGCTTATATACTATCGAAAAGAGGAGAATACATTACGTCGGTCTGGTCATTAAGAATGGAAAAACCCGGATTAATTTTGGCTTTATGAATTTCGAGTGCTTCCAGTAAATCCATTTTACGACCTTTATCGGTAAAGTGGATTACTGAAAGTACATCCTTTCCGAAAATATGATTGTTTTCTAATAAATGGTTTGCAAAAGTTGAATTGTTATATTTTAAGCGATAAGCTCGTTCATGTTCTTTGAGACGCGTTTCAAAATTCCGACCAGACTGACCAATGTAAATTCCTTTACAAGACCCGCATGTTAATCTATATATTCCTGCTCTTTTCATTATATTAATTTTGGGTTTTGGATTGTAAATTAAATTTGATATCTTATTACTACATTTGAAAGCTACATTAACGTTACATTTTTTAAGGATTTTTTTGATTTTGATACTTATTAGGCCAAAAAATGTTAAACATTGAAATTTTTTGTTGTTAGTGGGTGTAATTACTGGATATATATATTTTTGGAATTGTTTTAATTTATGTTTATGAACTAAATTTTCTATTAATTTTGCTGAGTATCCGTTGTTAATGGCCATTTGTTTTATTGTCGCAATTTCATTTTCAAAAGAAGTTTGGCTTAAAGGTAATTTGACAGCTCTGTTTATTAAAAAATTGAATGATGCCATTTTTAGTTTAAAAGGATGTCGGGAATTGTTGGGAATTATAGTGTCGGTGAAGGTAGGTTTTCTGTAAATATCATAAGTTAGTATGTTGTTAGATTTATTAATAGATAGGTCAAGAAAATTAATTGTGTTGTTAGATTCTGTTTCAACGGTGAAATTAATTGAAGGGTGAAGGGAATTAATAAAATTAAGGAATTGTGTTATTTGTCTACTGGTACCTTCGAAGCATGCTAATACATCATCCACATATCTATACCACCACCTAATATGTTTTTTACCTAAAGGAGAGTTTAAAATTTTATTAGTTATTTTATCCATAAATATTTCTGCAAGAAGGGGACTAAGGGGTGAGCCCATTGCCAAGCCTTCTTTTTGCATATAGAACTTATTATTGAAAGAGAAATAGTTATGTTTTAGTATAGTATCTAAAATATTTAAAAAATCTGTTTTTATACTAGGGTTAACATTATTTTTATCTAGATGTTGTGTTATTAAATTAATACAATCTTTAGGTGGGATGTTGGCAAACATATTAGATACATCGAAGGATACCAGTTTACAATTCGAATTTACTTTATTATTATTAAGATTAGATATTAGTTCGGACGTGTTTTTAATAGAGTGTGGATCTGAGAAGTTTGTAATTTCTTTGAAAATGTGGGTTAATTCGGAAGATATATGTTTAGCTGGTGTGTTAGAATAGGAAACTACAGGGCGAATGGGTTGATTATTTTTATGAATTTTAATAAAGCCGTATAATCTGGGTGCTGTAGGATTCATGGGGAGTAGTTGTGATGTTTTGGAACTATTAAATAATGAATTTTCGTTGTTTAACAATGATTTTAAAAATTTTAAATGAATTGTTTTAACATAGTGAAAGTAATAAGGGTTATTTCTCGAGGTTCTTTGATTTAAGAGCATATGTTATAGTATTATATGGAACTAAGTTCAGTATATACCCTAAGCAAAGTAAGAAATGTCCACACCCCTGCTACATTTATAATACTGCAGGTTTTATCTTTAAAAATAAATGCGATTTTTAATTGGTCCTCTAATTTAAGCTTTTATGAGATATACGAGTTCTGTTTAATTTATGAAAATTCTAAGTTAAATAATTTTAATGTGTACACAAAAAGATGCTGATTCACTGGTTGTATTGATTTTAGTTTCGTCTTCGTATTCTGAAGTTGTGCGTCGATATTATTCAGTTTGCTTAATTTGATGCCATCTAATTAAATCGGGACGATTAGGATGTTGAGTTCACTAGTATCCTCCTCGTGGGTTATTTTGATGTTGGATAGATTGATATGTTAATTTTTTTTATCGTAGTTTTTTAATATTGTTTCTTCGATATGTAATTCACATGAATTTGGAATTGTTACCAAATATGTTCCACATTACACTAATTTGTTGCCATTGTTTACACATTTACTTGTTAGTTTGTTCCCTAGAAATTATTATCCACTTATGATTGTTCACTTTCTGAATTTGCATCACTGATAATGTTTTTTATTTCACAGTTTTTATATTGATTAAAAATCGATTACACGGATTGTCTTTAGTTATCAGGGATGTCATTCCTTCTTAGACTAAGTGGTTATTCTAATTGATCTCTTTACATAGTTTGTTTGTTTGAGCATAATGTGTCTCACTTATAACAAGGTATTTGTATTGAATACTTGCTGCCGAAGACGGATATTCGGACATTGTGGCCCACGTGGCACATTATAAAGATCAGCCGTATAACCAGAAAATTGGATATTATTTCGTGGGAAATGTTACATAAATTTTATCAAAAAATAATTATATACTATTTATATTATACTAATTTTCCGGGCATTTTTTGAAAATTAATTTCGGATAAATAAACATTTGCAAAAAAAACAGACATAACACCTTTTCAAAATGAACGATATATTTATCTTTATTTATTTATTCTTACTTATGTAAAGTAAGAAAGCATTCTTTCTAAATTGTAATTGGAATTTAACAGGTTACGGTTTTCAAATTTTGTACAGAATAAATAAGAAATAGTAAAAAGAGTCTTATTCTGCTTATCAATTAAACTTTTAAGTTAACTTGTTTTAACAAGATTAAGGAATTTGTGCCTTTGAACTCGCCATCTGTAATATTAGATCTCATATACTTTTAAAAGCACTGAACTTTTACTTTTATGGTGTAAGCTTGTAAATCTCAAATGGTATATATTAGAAACCATTACTCCGTAAAGAATGTATGTTATTTATATAACAGATGTGCACGGCAAAAAATCTATGCGCATCAATTTGTTCCGCTCGAAAATTCAAAAATATACCAGTCATATTTTCTCATTTGACATTTCACTACAGTTGCGCCCTTTAGTATTTTATATACAATTTGAGTAATTTAAAATTATCAGTTTTTTTTAAGAATATAAAAATTAAATAATGTAACACATAAAAATCTATAAAATGGCTATGGACTATAGATCTTTTAGTCATTTCATTATTGAATTACATAAGGTAAAGCAACTACTCCTTCTACTAAATCATTGCCAGGCATTAGATTACATACCTATTAGCTACGAAAATTAATTTCAACAGCAATGTTTCGATTTTATTAAAATCGATTCATTCTCGCCAGGTCTTTTACTTGGAATAAATTACATTTAGCACAATATAATATTTTTATACTGTTTTCAATTTTTAACAGCCTCGCCATATGTATTATTTAAGAGCTGCAGGCAGACGTATTTTCTTCCTTCACTAATAATGTATTTTTCATACATTTTAAGTTTTATTTATTATTTGTTAGCAATTAGTGTGCAATATAATTATAATTTTCATTTAACTGATACAACTGCTCAAAATTTAAAGTACACTACAGAGCAGACCGTAAATAAAGTAATATAAATACGTACATTCATTTATTTCAAGTATAGATCAATATAAAAAATACACTACTACCCACGTTTCTAATATCCTTTTAACATTAATAATATTCTTACTATATAATGGTAATATATATTTTCTTAAACTAAAAATAGAACGTAACCAACCAAAAATTTAATAATTAACATAATTTAAATAATTGTTTCGTATTTTTGGGAATGGTACAATGAATTTTAATTTATATATGTCAGGATCATATATAGTTTTCTCAATATTTTAATATTTGTTATTACTGGTTACTTTTAATAAATATCTTGTAACCTGTATGTCGTTCATTAAAAAACATATTGTATATTTTTATATGTATTTAGTATAGAAATAAAATACATACCAATAGCCCCGGGATTGTCATATTTCGTGAAATATGTTTAGAATTAAATATTTATTTTTAGAGCGCAACAAATGATAATAAACTGATCATGCTATGAAATAAAGAGGAATAATTCCATATTTTTGCACGATAAATACATGATACCAGTATGTATCAACATCAAAGGATTTATGTAGTTGTTTTTGCCAAAGCAATAACTCTGTATTTTTATCAAACGTATAGATTTATAAAACTAAATTAACACTATTAAGTTTTAATTCACTTTTATAATTTTATATATACACCGCCCTGAGAACACAACTGGTACTTTATTTAAGAATAAATAGTATTATTTAGAAATGTGTTTATCATGAAATTGCGTTAATTGTAAATTATAAACAATATTTTAATATATTTCATAATTCATCTGCACTAAATACCTTTGAATAATTCATCAATTGTGATGTAGTTGTTTCTTTAATATGTTATGAATTTGTGTAGAATAAACTTCATATTTTTCATGATATAAAATATAAAAATCATTTCCTCAATAAAAATATCGAAACATCTCTACTATTATTTTTCTAGTAAAAACCAAAATCATCGTATATTTCTACAAATATTGCGTTTAATAATTTTAAACTGTTTATTTACTATCATATACATTAAGGAATATAGCAGACTTCTATTTATGTGAGTTTATTTAGTATTTTTCACTGTACGAGGTACCGGAAAGTATTTGTATCGTGTTTTTTTCGGATTCGTAATTTCAATGAGATTTCAATGTGTGGTAGTGCATGTGTGTCGGTCTTTAGATGCTGCGTATTTAGAAACTATCAGTGACCCACAAAAGTAATAAGGATAATGGTTGCGACCATTACTACGTGGTCATCCACACTTACACGGAATTGTAATAAGGGTTATTTCTCGAGGTTCTTTGATTTACGAGCAATGTTTTATAGTATTATATGGAACGAAGTTTTGAGTTATCAGTATATACCCTAAGCAAAGTAAGAAATGCCCACACCCCTGCTGCATTTATAATACTGCAGGTTTTATCTTTAAAACTAAATGCGATTTTTAATGGGTCCTCTAATTTAAGCTTTTATGACATATACGGGTTCTGTTTAATTTATGAAAATTCTAAGTTGAATAATTTTAAAGTGTACACAAAAAGATGCTTACGTAAATGGTTTGAGAATAATTCACTTATATTTTAATAATGAAAGTTCACTGGTTGTATTGATTTTAGTTGCGTCTTCGTATTCTGAAGTTGTGCGTCGATATTATTCAGTTTGCTTAATTTGATGCCATCTAATTAAATCGGGACGATTGGGATGTTGAGTTCACTAGTATCCTCCTCGTGGGTTACTTTGATGTTGGATAGATTGATATGTTAATTTTTTTATCGTAGTTTTTTAATATTGTTTCTTCGATATGTAATTCACATGAATTTGGAATTGTTACGAAATATGTTCCACATAACACTAATTTGTTGCCATTGTTTACACATTTACTTGTTAGTTTGTTCCCTAGAAATTATTATCCACTTATTATTGTTCACTTTCTGAATTTGCATCACTGATAATGTTTGTTATTTCACAGTTTTTATATTGATTAAAAAATCGATTACACGGATTGTCTTTGGTTATCGGGGATGTTATTTCTTCTTAGACTAAGTGCTTATTCTAATTGATCTCTTTACATAGTTTGTTTGTTTGAGCATAATGTGTCTCACTTATAACAAGGTAATTGTATTGAATACTTGCTGCCGAAGACGGATATTCGGACATTGTGGCCCACGTGGCACATTATAAAGATCAGCCGTATAACCAGAAAATTGGATATTATTTCGTGGGAAATGTTACATAAATTTTATCAAAAAATAATTATATACTATTTATATTATACTAATTTTCCGGGCATTTTTTGAAAATTAATTTCGGATAAATAAGCATTTGCAAAAAAAACAGACATAACACCTTTTCAAAATGAACGATATATTTATCTTTATTTATTTATTCTTACTTATGTAAAGTAAGAAAGCATTCTTTCTAAATTGTAATTGGAATTTAGCAGGTTACGGTTTTCAAATTTTGTACAGAATAAATAAGAAATAGTAAAAAGAGTCTTATTCTGCTTATCAATTGTACTTTTAAGTTAACTTGTTTTAACAAGATTAAGGAATTTGTGCCTTTGAACTCGCCATCTGTAATATTAGATCTCATATACATTTAAAAGCACTGAACTTTTACTTTTATGGTGTAAGCTTGTAAATCTCAAATGGTATATATTAGAAACCATTACTCCGTAAAGAATGTATGTTATTTATATAACAGATGTGCATGGCAAAAAATCTATGCGCATCAATTTGTTTCGCTCGAAAATTCAAAAATATACCAGTCATATTTTCTCATTTGACATTTCACTACAGTTGCGCCCTTTAGTATTATATTTTATATACAATTTGAGTAATTTAAAATTATCAGTTTGTTTTAAGAATATAAAAATTAAATAATGTAATACATAAAAATCTATAAAATGGCTATGGACTATAGATCTTTTAGTCATTTCATTACTTAATAAAGTGTAACATATGTTTTCCTTCCAAAAAAATCAAAAACATTAAATACCCCCAATGTTTATTTACAAAACGTACAATTGTTTTTGGCAGCTTTATTTTGTAAGTAAAATTGTATAAATTTGTTAAGAATACTGTGTTACCGTTGAGTTGACTAACCCTTAGTCAACTATTGATAATGGATCCATAGTGTCTGAAATGTACATGTAGTGCTTAAATAAAAACAGCGAAGAAAGGAAATTAACCGCGTTTTTATTATTAATATAATCTTCACAAAATTCAAGAACAATACAATTTAAAAGTTGATAGTGATTTAAGTTCGAATGTATTTACTTTAAATGACGAAGAAAAAAAAACATATTAAAATAAATGTACGCGTAAATAATAAAAACCGTGAAATAGAAATAGATACGGCGTCAGAAATGTTTGCTATTTCGGACCAATTTTACAATAATTACTTTAAAAATTGCAAAATGTATACCATAAATTTAACATCATACAATGAGGATAGAATTAATACTATTAGCTACCTAAATATAAATGTGTCCTACCGGGAAAAGTCAATTAAAAATTCAAAATTGTTTATCATTACTCCTTTTAGAAATTTTAATTGACAATTTCTTTAAATTAGAGAAAATTCAAAAACAAACAAACAGTAAATAAATTAATTAAAGAATTTACGGAAGTTTTTAATGACGGTATAGGTAAATGTGTAAATCCTTGCTAGACCTTCGCAGTTGCATAGGATGTGGAACGAGTCGTCTTCTTCTTCTAGGCAGAATCTGCATGGTGCTTCTTCCACCAGGCCTATTTTGCTCATATGTTTGTTGAGCTTACAGTGTCCTGTTATTCGACCTACTATTGTTTTGACCATTTTTTTGTCTTGGTTCAGAAATTCGGTCGTGAATTTTGGCGATTGTTTCTTAAGGAACTGTTTCGCCTGTCTCTGTCCTGATGAGGTCGTCCTCTAGGTATGGGCCTGTGTTTCCATCCATCCATTTTTTATGTTTGGACAGTTCGTCTGCTTTGTCATTCTTTGGATGTCCTCCGTGTCCTGGGACCCATGTGATTGTTACTTTTTTGTGACAGCCAAGTTCATTAAGAGCACGTATAGTGACCCACACTAGCTTATATTCGATCTGTGTGGAGTTTAATGCTCTTAGCAGCGCCTGACTGTCGGAGAATATAGCAAGTGACTTACTTTTGGTGTATTGTCTTGCAATTTCTCTGCCCATTTTCTTCTTTCTTCTTGTGTAGTAGTGAAGAGCTATCGCTTCTGCTTGGAACACTGTGGTGTCCTTGGTGAGACTGACAGAAATCTTTTTCTCGGGTTTTGTGCCGTATATACCTGCTCCTACCTTTTTGTCGGTCTTTGAGCCGTCCGTGAACCAGTATGATTCTGCTTTGGTAGGCTGGCCTTCGACCCAGTCTTTTCTTTGCGGGATTAGTACCTTGTATTTCTTTTCTAAATTGTACTTTGTCACCATGGCATCACTTGACATCGCTGTGATCGCGTTAGCCTTCAGCTCGTCTTGTAGCCGTTGGTGTGTTTTTCCATGTGATCGGATTATGGGCGCCTGCCCTTGCATCAGTCTATATGATACGGACCTGGCTTCTCCTTGAATGAAGATGTGTAATGGTGGTATGTTCAATATGGCTTCTAGGGCTGCTGTTGGGATAGTGCTTAGGGCTCCTGTTGTACTGAGACTAGTCTTTGTGTACTGTTCAGGAGTCCTATCGCCCCCTTTTGCTTTGTCCTAGTCCACCACACCACTGCTCCATGCACTATCATGGGTCATATCACTCTGGTGTAAAGCCATAGGGTCATTTTAGGGTTTAGTCCCCAATTTCTTCCGCACATTCTGCGACACCTGCCCAATGATATTGTTGCTTTTTTGGTAGCTTTTGTGATGTGTGGTCTCCACGTCATTTTGGCATCAAAGGTTACTCCCAGGTACTTTACATCCCCTACAAAGAGGATTTCCGTACCCCAGAGCTTCTGTGGCTTCAGGCCTTGCAGTGCTCGTCTTTTTGTGAATATGACAATTTGTGTTTTTTGTGGATTGATTGCCAATCGCTCCTGTTTGCACCAATTGTCTACTATGTTTAAGGCTCTTAGTGCTCGCTCCGAGACAACTCCCGCGAACCGGCCCCTGACGACAATGGCTAGGTCATCCGCGTACCCTAGGCAGTGGATATCCTCTTTCGGCAGTTTTCCTAGAAGATCATCTACTAGTGTTGCCCATAGCAGCGGAGACAGCACTCCTCCTTGTGGACAGCCTCCCCTTGCCTTAGCCTTAATGGTATGGCCCCCCAAAGTGGATATTATTGTCCTTTTCTCCAGGCTGGCCTTGATCCATTGGCAAAGGCTTGGCGGGACTCCTTTCCTTGCTTGTGCCTCCACGAGAAAGATTGTTGTGACGTTATTAAACGCCCCTTCTATATCCAGAAATGTGGCCATGGCTATATCTTTGTCTTCCATTGACTTTGTGATGAGCCTGTTTAGGTCATCCAGCGCCGAGTCCGTTGACTTACCCGGCTGATATGCATATTGCCTGTTTTAGAGGGGATCTTTATGTGCCTATCTATCAATCTTTCCATTGTTTTTTGTAAGATGAAGATGACTTTGGCGTTAGATCAGCTATATATGGTATATATCCCTATGCCAGGCAGGCTTTGAACATTTTTGACAGGTACGGCACCAGTTCCTCTATGCCCATTTGTAATAGAATGGAATAAATCCTATCCGGTAACGCGGACTTGTACGGTTGGGACCTGCTGATGGCCCATTTAATTTTAGAGGGTCTTGTGACCTCCGTGGCTAATCTGCAGTCCTTTCTGTCGCGCCTTTTAGGTCTTTGGCTGGATATGTCTGGCTTGTTATGTTCTGCCAGAATTGTTGATGCTGGAAAGTGTACTTTTAATAGTTCCTTGAGACGTCCCTCTATTATTTTTGTGTAGATTCCTTCTGGTTTCTTAAGGAAGCCTACGTCTTTGGCAGCACTGCCATCCTTAGCCAGGACTTTGTGAATTCTTGAACATGCCGGAGTGTCATTAATCTCCTCGCAGAAATTCCTCCACGAGTCCCTTTTGTCTTTTCGGATTTCTTTATTATCTTGAGTGAACTTTCCTCTGTAGGTGTCCCAGTCCTGGTTGTTTTTAGCTTATTGAAGAGCCTCCGAACCTCGATCCTTATCTTTTCGAGGTTCTTGTTCCACCCGACTGTTCCGCAACCCCTCTGCTTGGCTGTTTTTTCCGGGCAGATTTCCAGATAAGACGTCCTGATGGCGACATTAATTTATTTCACTGCCAGCTCCAGCCCATCCATTTCTCTTGTCGATGTTGTACCTCCCTTGAGAGCTTCTCTGAGGGACTCTTTATCCTACCCAGTTCGTCTCCCTTGGGTTTCTGTACTTGCTCGTCGTGAGAGATTTGACGAGATCGAAGCGAATTTGCCTGTGGTTGGTGCACGATGGTTCTTCTGACATATGCCAATTCGCTATACTTAAATTTGACGCTAAACCGATTTATTGTCATGCAAGGCCATTGCCTTTAGCACTAAAAGAAAAAATGAAGGATGAAATTAATCCATTGGTAAATTTAGGAATTTTATCTTCAACAGATCACAGTGAATGGGCAACTCCGGTTGATCTTGTAGTAAAAAAGCACGGAAACATACGATTGCGTCATGTTTTTCGCATAACCGTAAATCCGCAATTGCATATAAATAAATATCCAGTCGCTAAAATTGAAGATTTATTTGTAAACTTATCAAGCGGTATATTATTTTCAAAAATCTATTTATCACAAGCCTACACGCAGTTGAAGTTTCAAAACCAATTGTAACAATAAATACAAGTCTCGGATTATTTAGATATATAGTCAACTTCCGTATGGAATTCCATCCGCAACGGAAATTTTTCAGTGATTCATGGAACAACTTTTTGTCAGTATTTCAGGGGATACGGTGATTCTAGGTGGTAACCGGGAAATCAGAAGAAGAACATTTAAATACCCTAAACTTAGTATTAAATAAATTAAAAAATCAAAATAAGTAAAAATTTTTCATATCATATTTAGGTCATGATATTGATAAACATGGTATTTATACCAGTACTGATAAAACAAATGCTATATTAGAAGCTAAATATCCAGAAAATATAATGAACTGAAATCCTTTCTAGATTTAGTGAATTATTATACAAAATTCATTAAGAATACTAGTACAATATTGAGTCCGTTGTATTCTTTATAAAAAGAATTCCAAATGGAAATCGACAAAATCATGTGATCAATCCTTTAACGAAATCAAGAAAATATAAACATTACCAAAGGTTTTAGCCGATTATAATTTGGAGACACCCATCACCTTGCATTGTGATGCGAGCTTTTATGGAACAGGTGCAGTTATTTCACATACCTTCGCTGATGGATTAAGTAAACCCATAGCGTTTGCTTTGCGCACCCTTTCGATTCATGAAAAGGGGTCTTCCCAAATAAATAAGAAGGCACTAATGATAATACACGGAATAAGAAAATTTAATTATTACTTATACGGTAGACACTTTACATTATTCACAGATCATCGTCCGTTATTAGCATTATTTGGCAGCAAAAAGGAGACCTCAACGTTGGCAGCAAGAAGAAATGCAGGTGGAGGGGAGGGACTACATATATAAATAATAACTAGACGGCAGACCAGTATTACCTTGACCACACAAGAGTAAACACTTGAAAAAGATGGCAGAGAGACCATCGAAACGTCGTGAATATAATTTACAAACCACGCGGAGTATAACCCGAAAACCAGCTACAACATATACATATATATATACTTAGGTTAGGTTTTACTCTTCTCTAACTGTAAATACTCTACTGCAAAAATACATGAGACTATTAAAATGTTTAGAGATACAAAGCTAGATTTACAATTCGCAGTATACGGTAAATCGCAAACTTATGTTATGTTTAAAAGAACAATAACATCTTCTACATAATAAAAAAAAAAATAGAAAAGTTAATTATAATTACATACTATTCGTCCCTAGAAAACTTTCGCCCAGAAAACTGACTGGCTACCTGATCCGGCCGAAGGGTACGGCACGTGTCAGCCTAATTTTTTATGATCTTTTGGTAAATTATTATTTAACACAACCACAATCGCACACAATAGGATTTGTAATTGAATACATTATAAGAAATGGCCAGGTCCGAAAAAATGCCGAGCCACCCCAAATCCATTCCAGCCTAAGAATTTTTTTGACTTGTTTACACCATTAAATACATGTAACTAATTTTATTTATTTTTAAGGCATCTACTTCGTTATACATGTAACTAAACTTGAGATGAAAAATATTTTGGGCCTAAATGCCTTCGTCGCCTTGCTGCGCTAGTCTCTTGATGGAACAAGAGTTAGAATAGGGAGCACTGTAGTGTTGTAAAGTGCGCGCACGTTCGCGAACCGTGCGGGAACGTGCTCGAGAAATGTGCGCGCACAGTTCTCTAGCCGTGCTCGCACCGTGCTGTCCCGTTCTCTTTGGTCCGAGAGCACGGTTCGAGAACGTGCGGTGAGATTTCGATCTGCCCGCAAATTTCGCGAGATGTGCGGTCTGATTTTGGATTGCAAAAGAGCTACATCTTTTAGTGCAGTGGATTTACAAAATCCCTTCCACCATGTAAGACTCTCAATACTTTTGGTGGAATTCCAAATAATTTCATTCTCACAAAACCCTGTTTTTCCCAGAAATTGTCCCATTTCTTTAACAATTTGATCATATTTGTGGGAAAATGCAACACAATTTTTAACAAATTTATGAATAAATTCTAATCCTGATTTACTCTCGTCGGGATTTAAATTATCCCCACAAATAGTAGGATTTAGGAGAGAGCTACATAAATGTAGTGGGGTTATGGCCATTTCCTTTCTTCTTTTTATTACATTTATAATTTCACTTTTTTCTGTTGGCAGTAAAAAATCTAATGTATTACTAAGAATGCAGTTATTGATATTATTTTCTATTTCCTTGAAAGCTATTGTAACTCTCCCCAGAAAACAACCATCTCCTTCTAAAATAGTAATCCATTTGATTGGAGATTTCAAAATTTCAACAGTGTTATTAGTGTTTTTCCAAAATAGATTATTTGATGTTAATATTGGTCTTAAATGGTCGGCTAATTTACAATTAAAATTTTGATCTAATAACATTTCTAATAATATGGGTTTTGCTTACTTAAATCATGGATTCAAGTGAAAATAAAATTGAACCCCACCTTGTTTTCCGCGATTTTTTAATGTGACTTCAATGTTACTGTTTTTTTTTAATATTATTAAACAAAGATAAATTATAATGAGATAAATTAACAAATTTTGTAATATCTTTGCACATAGTCTCAATAGGTTGGAAAGATTTTATTTTCATTATATCCTGAACTAAAAGATGTAGGGTATGCGCAACACATCCATAAGAATTTACAGTTTTGTATTTTTGACTCACTAAATTACCTCAATCAGAAAATTTATTACATATTGGCTTAATTAAATGAGTATTGCAAGTGTTTTCGAATTTCCATCTAAATTCTGTATCACGTCTAAATGAAACCTTTGAATTTGTGGTATTTGGTATAACTCATATATTCGTTTAATCAAGTTTTATTAAATTCGACTTATTCAATATTATTAATAATTATCTAAAATTATTATCACTTATAGGACAATGGCAATACAATTACTGGAAAGTGAGTGAGAAAATAATGGATGACAATGCAGAGTTTAAAATCCTGGATTTATTACCACATCGGCGTGGACCAATTGCAAATATTATAAGAATGTAAGTACAAGGAAATGATGGACTTACTTCGATATATGTAAACGTAACATCATGACTTCCCGCCTACACAAAATGTAAATGAACAATAAATTTTTTTCTACTCCTATAATGAAATAACATAATTGTAGGTTACTTTTTGATAATACAAAGTAGTACATTGTATGTTATGTATATATTATATATTCATTGTCATAGCAACCATTGTAGCACTAGTGCTACAATATGTATATTGTAGCACTAGTGTTACAATATTTCCATTGGAGCACTAGTGCTACAATAGTTAAACAAGAGAGGGATATTATAATAACATAGTATTAATAATATTAATATTGAATCAGACTAAACGTTTTTTATAATTAATACAGGTGAAAAATTGTTTTATAATTTATGTGATGATATTATGTAAGAAATAGTACTTTAAGTTTTATTTTGACGCTTCCAATACTATAAATGTATATTGTGTACACTATATGGTCTACGGAATAAAGATTATTATTATTATTATTTCCTTAAATACAAAAAATAACGTTTATCAATTACACGCAAATATTATACGAACATTATAAAATTTGATTTTTGAGTTGACGTTTCTGACGTGAAATTAAACGTCAAAATAAAATTGCGAGTGAGTTGAAATTTACGCAAAATAATGGTAAGTAATAATAGTAAGAGTAGTTTTGTTACAAAATTAAACCCTACGGTAAATTTTCCATCATATACATGATCTCCAAGAATGTTTCATAACTGTATCAATATCACGTATATTTTTAATAAATAAAAATTTGTTCAATGTCAATTAGTAGAAATCTATATTTGAATTTTTTAATTCATATGTATAATCGTAGAAAAAGTATAGTGTACAATTCGCATACAATGACCATTGCCCACTCGTATGAATTGCTGCACTCGCCTTCGGCTCATGCAGCAAATTTCATACTCGTGGGTATCATTGTATGCTCATTATACAATATACTATTATGTAATGTATATACTTAAAAGATTTAATGAATAGTATGAATTCTGAAATGTAATAAAGTTCTTAGGTTGTTATAAAAAATTGACTAATAATTTAAAAATATGTAAATAAAATGAAAAAATATTCCTTAAATCTACAACAATGAGTCTTATTAAGACTATAAAACAAATCACTTATTAAAGCAACCACTTCTCTGGTTAATTGACAGATATTGAATTATACAGAAGTAATTTGCGTCTTACAAAATATGCAAAGCTACCAAGACAACACTAGTTTGAATGTATTTATTTCTGTCAAATAAACTGAAATATTCATTAAACATATAAAGACTCAATGGCTTTGTAAAACTTGACAAATCAAGTTTGTTAAATAAAATAATATTTAATATTTATAATAAATAACTTTATTATATAGCCTAAATATTTTGTTATAATGATGGTTGCGACCGTTACTACGTGGTAATTCATAATGAACACTGAATAAAACACTTACTATGTTTTTAACCACTATATATTTATATATTATAATAAATATAATATATAATAATATATAATAATATTATATATTTTAATAAATTATAGTGGTTAAAAACATAGTTAGTGTTTTATTCAGTGTTCTAAATATTTTAATAATTCCAATAAAATTTTCACATAATTTGTTTGATACTTAGAAAGTTAAAAGTTTATTATATTTTCTAAACAATGTATGATATCTTGAAGTAAAAGCCTCTATAGCCAGATATTTTAGTAATAAAATATAAGTTAATTTTTTGAACTAATTACTTTAGGACTTTAGGACAAAATATTTTAAAATATTTTTTTTCTATTTTGTATTTGGGTATGAGTTATTTGTGAATATATCTTATTGCGATTCGATGTTATGCAACGTTTTCTTTAGAATCTTCCTAAACTATAGAAGGATGTGTTGTTCAATGTTTAGTGTTCGTTGTAAGTTCTATACTTCATTTTAATATTGTTAAAGTTTATTGTGGTTAGCATTTAAAACATGTTAAAAAAGATATTTATGTTTACCGCTAATATAGAATTTCTGCGACAGGCGCCGTAAGATTGGTTTATTAAATTTCCTTGCAATCTGCAGATAAATTTTTATACATCCAATGATTTTATAATTTTGTGTAGTTCTTTTATAGTTTTAATATATGTTTTATCAGATAACCTTTATTTTGTATATTTAACTCTTTGCTGTCTATATTCTTCGCTGTTCTTTAATTTAGCGATAGGTGTTGGACTCTTTGAAAATTTCATCTTCTTATAGATTTAATCGTGGAGGGTTTTATTAACTATAATATGTTCTGTTGATGTACTAGATAATAAATATAATTATTATAAAAAACAATTAATCTATTTAATTAATTATAAAGGTTCATAGGCCTAATTATATCCGTACTCAAGACTTTTAATTTACATGTCAAAATGTTTATAATACTTAGTACGATATTTCCTATTATTCTAAAAAGTAAATTAGGCTAATTCTATCTTTCATGAACAGATATGTTGATGATCGAAATATTCTTCTAAGTATCGCTTACTATTCTTTAATTCCCGATTGTAAGGTGTTTCGATTATGTGCCATGTCTTCGATAGTATTATTGAAATGTTGGTTAATTATGGTGTTGTTTGAACTTTATTTTTTGGAGTTTACTTTCGTTTTCTGCGATTGTTCCTTGTATCTTTCAGAAATTCGTATTCAATATTTAGATTCTCAAATTTCTTATAGACAGGATCTAAATTCTAATGGTGTACTAGTGTGTATTTAGATATTTCCGATTTGGCAGCTCCTTAATTTGTGGGTTTATTGTAATATTCTTAATTGTAAACCCAATCACAGTGGTGAGAAGGAGTAACCTAGAACCAGTCTAATATTTTTAATACTTCATTTTCAAAAATTATTTGCACTGTTAAACCATCAGGTGCCAATGAAGATCTCAATATTGAAATATCTATTTTAGATTGACGAAGGTAAATACAACCTCTGATAATAAAGTCCTGTGAATAGTCCTGTAACATTAACGTAAGAGAAATATTAACAATAGTTGTCTTACTGTCCTTTGAAATAATTACCTCCCATAACTATGCATAGTTGATACCTGCTATACATGCCCTTAAAACTTTTTAAGAAGGCTTGTTTTAGGATGGAATTCAAAATCCTCACCACCTTTCGTTAGATGTCAGGAATATAGTCAAATATATTTCCTTTCAAAGAGAGTTTGCGTCGTTTTAATTTAAAATATTGTTATTTAGCATTACTATTACTAGTTATATAACCGTAAAAAAATATAAATAAATACTGACTATTCTTACCAAATAAAACACATTTGTTTTTGAGTTACACAGATTTACTGTTGAAAATAATGCAGAAATTATTTTGTCAGATCGTGGCTTTACCCTGCAGATAAACAATGGTTACAAAAATTTTACAAATACGACTATTACGTCCTTACCTGCACGGAGGTGCATGCACCGTAACGAATTAACATTTTATTAGGGGCAGCGAGTGTACGGCCGGCACCGGCTTAAAATTCTTCGTCGAATTATAGATTATTGCGAGTATAAATGATATCCTAAGAATTGTAAATGTAACGATAATAACATCCGTGGGCCATAAAGGGCTTAGCGGGTATTTTCACTATTTGGAAGCCATCCGAAGACGCGATGAATTTTTTGGCAACAGGGTGCAGAAGAGAGTTTATGCAGCTAATCATCCTAGTTTGCAGACCACCACCTACCCTTGGGCTAATAAACCTTACCCCTTTACGTGGTATGCAGAAACCATCGCTCAAAAAGGAAGAACATATCAGTTTGAAACATCAACAAGCAAACAACATCGGCTCTTACGAATTTTAATTGTACATTTTTTGTAAGGTATTTGTTATCAATATACTTATTAATTTAAATGTACATTTCAACATAACGATGTCACATTTTTGGTCCTTCGAACAGGATAGAAGTCGACGTTACATTTTGGCCCTTCGAACCGGATCGAAGTCGACGTTACATTTTTGGTCCTTCGAACCGGATGGAAGTCGACGTCACATTTTTGGTCCTTCGAACCGGATCGAAGTCAACGTCTCAATTTTGGTCCTTCGAAACCGGGATCCAAGAGTTTTTTGGATCGAACTACGTTGTCGAGTAAAAATAAAATATCAACATCATTGTCAACGGCAGGAGAGTGAAAGAACATCGAAGTCATCACGAAACCTTGGCGGTGTTCAGGAGAAGCAGTGTCGCCGCAGAATAAGGAAGCAGCAGAGGCGATCTGGTCACATCGTTATCGTTATAGAGCCGCAGTCGTACCTGGGAGAAGCAGCTTCGCCGTATCCAAAGGGAGCCGCAGACGTCCTCAGGTCAAATCATTATCGAAATACAGGACAAGAGTAAGCGGAGTAAGCCCCAAGTCGCAGTACCCAGCAGCAAGTCGCAAAAATAGGCTTTCCCTTGATCCTAATTTTCATTTGTATTCCATTTTCATTATGGCAGAACCTCAGCTGTCTAAAGAGAGCGAACGAGCTCTTCGTACGTTAAAGAAGCATCGCGTACTTATAGAGTTAAATATCGCTAAAGATAATTTTAATTCCTTAATAGGAAACAATTCAAACATGACTAACTTACAAAAGTGGCAATACTAAAGTCTTCTCTTAAAGGGGACGCAGCAAAAACAGTACAAAGTTTAGAGATCACTCAATTAAATTATGAAATTGCCCTGCAACTGTTGTGCGATAATTTTGAGAATAGTAAACGTAAAAAGCATGAAATTAAAGTCTTATTGGATTCTGGCTCACGAGTAAATCCAATAACAGAAAAAGATAAAAAATTAAAATTGCAATCTTATTCACAACCAAACGCAAATTTAAATTGTCATTCGGTTACACATTTGGAATTAAATTCAAACAAACCAGCAATTTCATTGATATCAAAGCAAGAAGTACAATTCAAAGAACATTTTAAATCAGTAGAATGGGATGTAGATGGGTATTTTATTGCCGCGCTACAGTGGAAAACCGATCCTTCTACGTTAGGTGATTCTTTCGGCAGTGCGAAAATACGATTATTTAATGTGGAAAACAAACTCCTACAGAACTTAGAATTGCGACAGTATGTTTCATTTATAAATAAGTATATGTATTTGGGGTACATGAAGCTCATTTCATTTTCGAGCGATTATTATTTACCTCGTAATTGCGTAATTGAAAATTCTAGTTTAACGTACAATGAGTTCTGGACGTTATTAATTCAGATTGAAGCCATAATGAATTCCAATGTCCAATGTAGAAGCAGTCGAGAGGTCAGCCTTTGGAAGATGAGCAGCTTGTTGTAATCCACGAGAATGTACCCAGTGCAGGTAATTTCAATGAAATTACATCGGTACATAGTGAATAGAGTTAAAATATCTGCGTTCCTAGTTCCGTTAATGATTTGGCTTTCTTTATTAGAAAGCTTTATATATACCGTGTGACCCGTTTGAAGACGCATCATAGGGAATTCACATGTAAAATTTTCAATTACAGTTTGTATCTCTATTACTGAACGAAAATTATTAAAATAAAATTAGAATTATTCCTTTATCTACTAAGATTATTTTGGAGGTTTTATTTTTGTTTCATCTTTAGTTTTAATCGATATATAGCTTACACCACAAAAGAAAAAGCTTAGATCATCAAATTTAGTTTTGGCGGACATTTGCGACTTATTTAGTATAAATTTTGAAACCTGTCCAGTGCCGTGTCAATCAACAATTATTATTATTGAATTTAAAAATGGCATTGTTAGTTTTATTTTTATTGAAAGCAAGTTAAAGTAATTAACAGTTTCACTTTATGTTTATTCTTTACATAAGCATTCTTTCTAAATTTGGAATAATATAAGAATTATAATTTAACTGGAATCGGTTTTGAAATTTTGTACTAAATAAATGAAAAATACTAAAAAGAGTTTAATTCTGATTCGGGAAATTGTACCTTTAAGTTAACTGGTTTCAATAAGAATAATGAATTTGTGCCTTTGAACTCGTCATCTGTAATTTTAGATGTTATACACTGACTTTTTAAAGCACTGAACTTTTCCTTCTGTGATGTAAGCACTCATTTTGAATGTAATTATTTATGTGTGGGTTATACAATTTAGATGACAAGCACTGACTTTTCGCAGCAACTACTATTTTGAGGATCTTATTATCAAATATTTGCTTACCCATTTTAAGGAATATTTTGACTAAAAATAAAGATGAAACAAAAATAAAACCTCCAAAATATCTTTAGTAGGTAAAGTAATCATTCTAATTTTATTCTGATCATTTTCATTCAATAATAGAGATACAAACTGCAATTGAAAATTTTACATGGGAATTCCCTATGATGCGTCGTCAAACGGGACACACGGTATATATATATATATATATATATATATATATACTCATTCATGCTTAAAATTAGCTTCATTTATTTTCCCCACCAATGTTCCCTTGTGTATTTACGTCAGCCACACTGAAAGACCCCAGAATGTCAAGCGAGTGTCCCTGTCAACTTTCACAGTTAAATTATACTTTATTGGTATAAAAATCATATATATATATATATATATATATATATATATATATATCCCTGCAATAAAATACTCTGGACAATGTCTATTATGGTGTCATATTAAAAGCGATAATTGCCCTGAGAGAGACACAGCATATTACAAGTTCGATTAAAATAAAAACGCCGCAAGATGGATTTGTCCAAGATGCAAAATTCCAACTGCTGGTCTAATTAAATCGATTTGAATTTTCCGCGTTTAAGGTTAAATTTAATGTTAGTATCACAAATGTTTTAGAAAGCATATCTACGTTATGCCCTAGATAATGTCCTATAAGAAGACTTATGACCAGTCCTATCTCGCTTTTAGTGAGGTGCAAAAGCTATTAAGCTCTACTTTTTCAGATGTCAATTCCAGTGCCCTGTTTTGCACCTTTTTTTTCACTCTTGGACAATGACATTATTTTACCTTTCGTGTCGAACTAATACCTATTATTACAATTCACATATTTAACTTAATCTATATTTTAATGTTTCCTTCTCCATTCTTGATCCTTATTTTCCATTCATCCCTATTTTTTTAAGCATTCTGGCATTTTTCCATATAATCCTTCTTTTCTCTGCTGCTTGTCTAGTCTGTTCGTTCTATAATAGCCGTGGTTTGTTTTACTTTCACCTTTTTCATGGCTACCCATTTTTTATTTATAACAAAATTTAAAATGACTATAACTTACTTATTTTTAGAAATAACTATGTCTTATGCCATATTGGATTAAAGAGAAAAACATTACTTTTTGAATGAGGACACAGCCAACTATGGTTTCCATTTAAAAAAGTGTAGGTTTGGGTCATATCTCGGAAAATAATGGCGATACAAATTTTCTGATTATTTTTTCTTAATCTGCATAAAATTATCTAAAACATTGTCCTTTACAGTTTTTTTCTGTCTGTTACAATAACCGAGATATATTGATTTGAAAAAAATTACACTTTTTACTTTTTTTTTTTTTTAAATATATAGTTCACTTCACTTTTTTGGAAACTTTGAAAGTTGAATTTTATTCGTCTCGTAAATCTACAATTCTTTCCCAATTTAACCGTTTCACTATCTCTTATAGTTTCCATTATTTGTACTTATCTAGATTAATAATAAATATATAACCCAATACGCGTAGATAAAAGTATAATTTTTAGCAAATTTTTAAGAATAAACTAGTACTCAAATCGATTGTAATCACTTCAACAAGATTTAACAAGATCATTTTCAGTTGTAATAAAAAATGATAATATTACTAATGTGTAAGTTAAAACCAAATTTAAAGTCTTTAAAGTTATTTAGTCTATACAAAACTATGCATTATATACTGTGAATATATATTACATGCGTAAATAACATTATAAAAACTAAATGGACTCCATTTTTTTTAAACTGAACTCCTAGAAATATATTTTCTAGATTACAGATCACTCAACGTGATAATAACCTTCAAAATAAAATATAAAAAATGTATAAAAAAATAATAATGTTTTGTTTAAACAATATGACAAACAAAAACTGTGTTTACATTTTTCGTTGTATATCCACTCATATAATATCAGTATAAATTATACAATTTGTAAATAGGTAATAAATATGTTATATTTAAATACTCTTTTACTGCATCGTAACACTATTGTGACAATTAATTTTATGTTTGTGTATATTATACAATCAATAGTTGTATAAAAACACCGAAAGTACTTTTAGATTTAGTTCTTTAAAATAAACTTCCACATAGTAACGGTCGCGACCATCTTTTTAGTGAAAATTAAATATAACTTAAACAAATTTTGAGTGAATATGGTATGAGAAAATAAGGAAATGAATTCAATTTACGCAAATTTAATTATAAAGATCTAGCAAAAGTAATTAAATAATGCAATAATCACCAATGCAGCTTTAACATATACTTTATATTAAATTCAAATAAAAACAATTACTTTAAATGAAAGGTTATAATCTTATTACGAAATCATGTGGACTGAAGGTCCGAATTTATTTTCACTTGGAGCTTTATTTATTAATAAAATACATTAAAGTTATTAGGACATTATATAAAATTAACAAATAATTTAAAAATACAAAAAAAAATTGTACTTTTATTAAGACTCATTGTTGTAGATTTACGAAGTGTTTTCGTATTTTTAAATTAATTTTGTTCATACCTAGATTATATTGAAGTCTCTAAATTTTCTGTTAAATAAATATATACATAGAAAGAAATGTATACAACCGATACGTCATATTCGATTAGTAATTAATTCCAAACAATTAACTTAATTAGTAGGGTCATTCAAGAGCGCTTTAATCTAATTAATCAATGACATTGACATTTCTGCTTGCTCAACGTGAATTAGCAAACCGTGATTTATGGTTATATCCCAATTATAATACGATGTGCAAATAAAATATTAAATGAGAAAATAAAATTTTAAAAGAGAAAAAATAAAATTCTATGAGCAATACTGCTCATAATGTAAAAATTAACAGGTAATAGTTAAAACAACTTCTCCTTGTACTAAAGCACCTCCAGGTATTGAGAGATGGATTCATTAGTTCATTTAGTTCCTAAATTTTTATTCAGATTTTAGTCCAATAAATAATAATTTTATTTTAAGATATTAAGGCTCCAAATTCTTCTGTATAATTGCTTTAAACTTAATACTAGTATCCATTATATCCATGTAAATGAAACTTAAATCTCCTTGTTCTTTACTTTTTGTCCTAAGCAAGTTGTTTCTGAATGTTTATTATATAATATATTTTGTTATGGTCTATATAGAACAAACCATCTGTACTTTCATTCCATAATTTACCGAAGATACGGCTCTACAAAATACAACTAATAACATTAAGTCATGGCGACATTTCCTTCTTTAATTTCCTACTTTTAATTACCTTTTCAAAGCCCAAAAATATACCACTCTCCATAACTATTAACAATACTAATTAATCTCGTGTCCGTGCTGTGATTTTGACTGACTAATTGTTTTAAGTTTACTTTCAATACTAATAATTGAATCTTGTTGGTGTTTTTGTCTATCTCTCATCTAGTTTTAAGTTAATATGTTAAATATCTAACTAAAGCTAATTATAATATTTTATTAAGTCAAAAGTAAAATTATTTTTCTCTTGTAAAAACATACTTTATTTTGGCATAGCCTTACTGACGATATGTTATACTCATGTCTGTCAATTGCCATTAGGTAATAAAACGCGATTATAAACCATTAAGAGCACAGAAAACGTCGTTTATTGTAATTTCAGCCATTAGATATAAATAAAAAACAAAAATATATTTAATTGATCTTTATTTTAAACTTTTTAATTGACGAGAAATATCGTGTGCAGTATTTCGTATTATTAGTAGATCTCTATTAGCAACTGTTTAAATGTATGTTTCGTATACGTTATACGTATTCAGATTAGAGTTTTTATTCAAGATGAATTTCCCTACAGGAAATAATAACTACAGTTATTGGACCATAAATCTCAGGGAAGATGTTCGAACTTAGTAAATACCGTTTGAAATTCCCCCATGCTAATATTTGCTAATCGTTGGTGCGTTTTAGATGGTTTTCATGGACACCCTGAAATTACTTTTTAATGACCTTACTAACTTAGTTTATTTCCTAGAAATAAATACGTTCAAACTAGTGTTGTTTTGATAGCCCAGCTATTTTTAACACGCAAATTACTTTTGTATTGTTCAATGTCTGTCAAGGTATTAGTCACTTGTTGTTTCAACAGTGATTTGTTTTTGTATTCTTAATAAGACTCAGTCGTTGTAGATTTATGAAATATTTTCGTGTTTTTTTTCTAATTATTAGACCTTACTTACAAGTATATTTATATTTTATTTAAAACGTAGAGTCATTAAATAATTCTTCAAACTTTACAAAAATAAAAGATCTAATTAAGATGCTGTCGTTTTTATGCCGGTACCTTCAATTTAATTCGCAATCATTTTATATATTTCGTTTGATAGAAAACAATAGATGTACAATAATAATAATACTTCATTTGATTTAAAATAGATATTCTTAGATTATTACGCCGTAATTATATTTATGTTTAATTTGTTGTTTTTCTGCTTATTGAACTATCAGAGTGTTATGGCCGAACATCTTGTAGTGCATTTATTTGTTTATGCTTTTAAATGGGTTTGTTAACGCACAATCCACAGGATGATCCAAACTCCCGTAAAAATTTGGTGGCCACATCATAATTTGTTTGAACTTTATACCTCGATTCAATACAATTTATTTAAATGTTGTTTCATTATTACTCGCTTTACCTTCGAACATTTTTTTTGTTGCATAGTGTATATTTAATTTTTTTTCAAAAACATAAATCCTATGTTTTAATCATTTCATTAACAGTAACAAGTTAAATTGAATAAAAAACTTGAGCATTCGTTTTTAATAAATGCATTGATTTTAGGAAGCGTGACATTCATTCATTTACGTTTTCGTATTTTCATTTTAAAGACGTGACCAGTTATTTATTTGTAATGTATATAAGTAATAACTAATTGAATGTCTAATTTGAATTATTTAAATTATTAGGCAAGTTGTAAACTCAAAATGATTTTCATTTTAATTAATTTCGTTTCTATTTTTGCATCTCGGCAAATACAGTGCCCAATTAGCGAATCCAAGATTCCTTACGGAATCGAAATTCATTTGCATCCCAGCACCATGGAGTGTTAACTGTCATTCGACCGCTACCTACGGCTACGTTTAATCGAGGAGCTACGAGTATTTTCCCTACCCAACCCATACACCATGTCTCGAAAGCGATTTCTTGAAAATCACTGTGATAACCCTGTCGTAACAAATGCGTAATTATATTTGAATCTATTTTATGAGCTACTCATTGCTCCTGTTAATAATGTGCATAAATTCTAAGAAGGGTGATCGACGGACTCATTCAACAGGTCATCTTATTTGTGGATAAGTAAGAGCAGGAGCCCCAAGCTCTGAAATCCTCTGGGTCCGGGCGAATCTCCGAAAACAGCAATGCATTCGGAAGATAATCCGGCGCTCCAAACCGCAAGTGGTTCCTCGGAGGTCTTCAGGGATCAAAAAAGTTCCCAGTGACTGCTCGACCAAGCGACCACCCGAGAAGCAGGCTGATGCGCGTGAGCAACAATATGCCCCAGGACGAACTGAAGGTTGTCAGGGGTGGTGGCTATTCGAAGGCCCATAATAAAGGGAGAGTGGGAGTGCCTCCAAATCAACCTGCAGTACTCAAAGGGAGCTTCAAGAGCCCTAGGTTCATGGAGGACTACAGAACCCATCGTACTATCTGGCATATAACACAACGTCCGGCAACCTCAGCGGACAGCCACTATGTTATAGTGGAGTCCGCTGATGCCGGCCCCAAGCTCGAGCAAAGGAGGACGGGCATACTCTGAGATCACACCTTGTTTCAACTTGTCTTGGGGGGTCATTTCAGGCCTATCTATTCTTTTTCCCTTTGATCTGTCAGCCTTCCTGGGCTAACTCTTGTTCCCTCAGACCCCGACGCTATTAGGTTTTGAGGACTAGGGGTCTCTCACTCTTTCTCATAAATCTCGCCTTGAGGTGGAGCTCAACACCATAAACAGCGAGCAGGGAGGCTGGCTGCTAGTAGAGGAAAAATGAAAATAATTTTGTGAAATGTCGAATGATAATACACGTATACCCCAGGTGGGTGGTGGCTTAGCTGCGAAATCCCTTTTTTGCCAGTTAAAAGGTGAACCTGGTGGTGGAGCTTGCAAGAGGTGTAAATAGTGAGGAGGTGTTGAGAAGCTTCGCAGACATAGTGGGAGCTCACCCTCCCCCGTGTGTGCTCACCTTGACGTGGTGGGAGAGCTTGCGTATCCAGATGATCCTAAGTGCTACAATAGCGTGAGCGTCAGATCCCGATAGGGGTAGCCATGCTGGAAAGAACTTAGCTGATTGATCTGACTAAGCAGCATGCACACCCTACTCAGCTGTCGTGTCATGGCTTAGAGCTTGCACAAAAGGGTACGATGCTCTGCTCTAACTGGCTGTAAAGCTACCAGGCAGATTATATCTATAACTCACTGCTGTTCGTGGTCAATTCTCGCTTAACTTTGTTTAACTGTATAGACCAAGTGAAAGGAGAGCCACAATAAAGAACTTCTCAAGCTAACAGCATATGCCGAACGATGGATAGCCAAACGTGCGAAAGGGACTATACAGTCCTCCACGAGCGGCACACCACCAGTCAGGGGCAAACCAAGGCCCTCACAAGCACAAGCCCAAATGGCGTCACAGAGGGGAATCAAAATCCCTAAAAAATCATACAGTCAGGCTGTACAAGGACTGAAGGTTGGTGTTATGGCCAAGGACTATCCTGCTACTTTCCTGTCAGTAGAACAAATAGAGTCCACACTGAAGTATATCATGGATCTAGTCCTAACAAAGGCGAACGAAGAAGACTCTAGATTCCTTGGGATTCACATGCGACCTGGGTGGATCGGGATCACCTGCTGCAACGAAGCTATAGTAACGTGGCTGAAGTCGCAGCACAATGAGAAGGGAAGGTGCTGCCCTAAAAGTCGTTGGAGGGAAGGAAATGCCGCACAACGATATCCTAGTGGGATATTTGCCGCGCAGTCAGAAGTACAGGGACGAACGCATCTTGCAACTGATTGCAGTCCAGAATGGATGCGATGCCTCTAACTGGAGGGTCTTAAGAAGGGTGATCACTGAACCCACTTAAGAGGTTACCTTCTCCGTGGATGCTCTGTCCATGGAGAAGTTAAAAAACGCAATTACCTCGTTGGGTATCGCTACGTCGAAGTACAGCTTCGCACCAAGGCAAAGCAGAACAAGCCTAATGAAAGGGCAGGAGCCTCAAGCTCCAAAGAGTCCCTGGATCAGGGTAAAATTGCGCTATTATAATCCACAACTGGTTCCGGGGAGACCAACAAGCCTCCAAGGATCAGAGGGGCTCCAAAGGAAAGCTTGACCAAGGGTCCACCCAAGAAGCAGGCTGATCTGCGTCCAAAGGGCAGGATTATGCCCCAGGACAAACTGAAGGATGCCAGAGGTGGGGGTCATTCCAAGGCCAAAAAATGAAGGGTGTCAGTGCTTCCAAATCAAGCTGCAGCACTCAAAGGCAGCATAAAGTGCCTTAAGCAGCAGGCTGGCTACGGGGAACGTCTAAATAGGGCTAATTCAAGAGCCCTGGGTTCACCGAGGGGCGATTAAAGGACTTTAGAACCCATCGTACTATCTAGTATGTAATACTACGTGCGGCAGGCCACTGGCCGCCCTGATTTTCAGGAAAGATACTAATTATGCTCCCATTCTACAGTCCGTCACCCAGGACTTAGTGGCAGCGGTCGTGGACGTACCAACCAATCTTAAGCAGGGGGAATAAACAAACGTTTATAAACGCAATAAGGCAAGAGGTACTTGACTTCACCTTAGCCATACCGTACGGCGCGCAATTGATAAAAAATTAGCGTGTACTCTCAGAGCCTTCCATATCGGACCATCAAACGATCGCGTTCTATTATTTCATTCTATTATTCCGCAGAGTGCAGAGTGCCACGAAAAACGGACTGGACATTATATAACCATCGTAGCAGCCTATGAGCAAAGCTGCCCGGTAAAGAAGGTAAACTTCTCGAGAAACGTTCCTTGGTGAAACAAGGAATTCGATCGATTTTGGACTTCCTCTCTGAAATCTTTCAACAGAGCTGAGAAAAGAGGCAACTGGTCAGCCTACAGATATGCTCTGACTGAATTCAATAAGCAACTAAGGGAGTCTAAACGAAAGGCCTGGAAGGCCTACTGCGAAGAAATCGACAATCTGACCCCAGCAAATAGACTCCGGAAGGTTCTATCAAAGGATTATACCAATGCGGTCGGCATCTTAAACGGTGCTGAAGGCAGTCACACCAAAGATCAACAGGAAAGTTTGGAGCTACTCCTAGGTACTTACTTTCCGTGATCGAAAGTAGTGACTAAAAACACAATTGCGTCTAGTACCGACTCAGTGGCTCACTGCTCCAATCGTGACAGCCGCTGCTTAGCGGAAAAAATATTCACGCTCAGCAAAATTACTTGGGCCATAAACAGTTTTAAGCCATATAAATCCCAGGGAATGGACGGTATCTTCCCCGCGCTACTGCAGCGCGGATTGGATAGAATTGCTCCAGAACTCAGGGAGATATATAAAGCAAGCTATGTTCCGGGGTATATAGCCCGGTTGTGGTGGGACGCAAAAGTGGTAATTATAACTAAAATGGGCAAAAGGCCTTTAAATGAATCTAAATCATATCGACCCATCAGCCTAACCTCTTTTCTCCTAAAGCCTATGGAGAAGATAATCGACGAGCACATAGAGGGTGATTCACTTATAAAAACACAAATCAAAGTCAAATTGGCAGAACAAACCATCTTATACAAGGTAATAGCAATCGGAATATTTGTAGACATAAGGGGGGCCTTTGACAACATCTGATTCCCTGCAATAAAACGAGCGGCTATTTATAAAGGACTATTTTTTTTTTCACGATAAGATGAGTGGAGGCAATGCTTCAATGCTAGCAGGATCTACAGTATCCATATCTGTAACAAAGGGGTGTCCTTAGGGGGGAGTTTTGTCCCACACACTATGGTCAATAGTCGTGGATGGATTCCTGTATGAACTGCATGTTAAGGGCTTTATAACCCAAGGCTATGCAGATGACATCGCTGTTATAAGCAGGGGCAAGTATGTAGGCATTCTTACAATCCTAATGCAAAAAGCACTGAATAGCATCAATAACTGGTGTGTTAGGGAAGGGCTAAGTATCAACCCGAATAAAACGATCATGGTTCCATTCACGCATAAGGGCTCCCTCGCTGAATGAAATCGAGATAAATCTCTCCAACGAAGAAAAGTAACAGGGTATAATTCTGGATACCATACTGACTTGGAATAAGCATGTCGATAAAATCATGATAAAGGCGTCGCTTTGGACCTGTCGGCGGCTTATGGGGAAAACCTGGGGATTAAAGCCCAAGATCATGTATTGACTGTATATAACGGCGGTGATACCCATTGTCACCTATGCTGCCCTTGTGTGGTGGCCAAAGACCCAACAACTAGACACGCAAAAGAAGTTGAGTAGGCTTTAACGTTTAGCATGTCTAAGCATCACAGGGGCTATGCAAACGACCCCAACCACGGTAATGGAGGCAATCATTGGTCTCACACCGCTCCATCCAGTGGTACAAAAAGATGGACTTGTGGCAGCCCTCCGACTGCACCAGGAAAAAAACACTGCCGGGGGACTGGGCAGGACAGCAAATAGACCCGGTCCTTCTGACCAAACCGACGGACATTATGTCCAGGAAGCTCGAATTCGAATTACAGTTTAAGGTGTCAATCGAGGACCCCAAAACGGCTTTGATGGTGCCAAGAATACCAAAGGTACTGGAATAGGCATCTATGGCCCTAATCGAAACCACAGGAGCTTCATGGTTCTCGGTACGACGCCCACGATTTTGCAAGCGGAAGCGATTGCAATTGATATGTGCGTTAGAGAATGCATGGACAGGCACTTAAATGACGCGCATATATACATCTGCTCAGACAGCCAAGCCGCATTAAAGGCCATTCAAGCCTATTGTCACGGCTCATGGACTGTCTGGGAATGTCGAAGATCCCTCTCGCAACTGGCGAAGAACAACTCGTTAACCCACATGTGGGTCCGAGGGTACGGGGGTATTAAAGGGAACGAAGTGGC
Source organism: Ontholestes murinus (assembly GCA_963969525.1). NCBI lineage: Eukaryota > Metazoa > Arthropoda > Insecta > Coleoptera > Staphylinidae > Ontholestes > Ontholestes murinus. The sequence goes on along the minus strand of OZ018392.1, from coordinate 42,087,238 downwards.
CGATGAACTCGCAAAAAGAGGTGTAAATGCCACTCCTATAGGACCACAGCCGTTTTGTGGACTCCTTATGACACACACAAGAGAGACGGTGCAAAAATGGGAAGAGGAGAGAAGGCGCTGGCATTGGAACAATGTACCAGGTCTACGTCAATCAAAACGACTCATGAAACTCGATCACAGCCACAAGGTGCTTGAACTCACAAGGAATGAGCTAAGAACTTTCACCAGACTCATGACAGGACACTGTGCCCTCCGATACCATTTATGGAAAATGGGATAGGAGGAAAGTGGAAATGGAAACTGCAGATTATGTGATTCGGAATATGAAACGACCGAGCACATACTATGCACTTGTGTCGCAATTGCTCACAAGCGTCTTTCAAACTTCGGCAGGGACCGATTATTATAGATTAAAATAGATTATTTTACGTGCCAGATATTGGCGCGAAACATGGAATTTCGTGCCTATCTACTTCGAATTGGCAATGCGGAGGACGACTGGTGTGGGTTCTGTCAGCGGGGAAAGGACACGGTAGAGCATATGGAATGCGTAGCATAGAATGAGAAGAGGGACTAACTAGCGTTGGCACTGGTCTTGGCGGTTAGGGTGGAGACCCTGGTCGAACGTGTGCTGGAGACACCAGAGAAGTGGAGGGCGGTAGCCAAGGGGGTATTGGGAAGGAAGGGCCCGAGGTCAACACTGTAGGCGAGAGGAGGAGGAAGGGGACTCAAGGTACTTACGGTGTAATATGACGGAAACTGAATATAATTGTAAATATGTAATATATATTGTAATGTAATGTTAATAAATAAAGTAATAAAGTAGACTGACGAGGAGAGGCACTATGTGAGGTATTCTATATAGTGATGCCAACAGTGTCCGGTTTCAGAAGGACCACTGGTAGCGGTTCGCGGCCAACACGTCCCTGGATAAAAAAAAAAAGGTGACGGGCCGCCCTAATTTTCAGAAAAGATATTAAATATGTTCACATTGCCCAGTTCGTCACACAGGACCTAGTGGCAGCGGATATGAACCTAACGACGGGAAATGACAAGAGCCGAATTGTAATTGCCTTGGCCTATTTTCCGAGCGACGAGGACAACCCATCACCAGAGGCAGAAAAGGACCTCATAAATCGGTGTCGCAGAAATGGGAAACCACACGAGGCAGCTCAGATTTAAATAATAGGGATAAGTATTTTTTGATTATGTATGTGCTAACGGTCTAGACATTTTAAATAGGGGGAATTGATAAATAATTGACGTGTAATCCCAGAGCCCTCTATGTAGGACCATCAAACAATTGCCACGAAGAACGGATTGGGCTCTATATAATGAGTGCCCACACTGCCAGCTTCTAGGTCTCCAATATAACTAAATAACCACATTTTTTTCAGAGAAGGAATACTTTACGCACGTATTTTCTAACAGATGCCATATGATTATGGCACTAGCAGGATCGCCATATGATATGCCGGGATCGGTTGGTTAACTGCAGACTCTTCCAGTGGTACAGCTCAGCCTAGGGTTGGCATCAAATATACTCGGATATTACAAATCAGTGGTACTTTATTATACATAGTATAATATACACAACTATATGGACGGGTACATGGTCGTTCTTATTATAGCGTAGTCTATATCAGTCTCTAACAGTATATATCTATCTATATCTTAATCTAATACAAAAATGTCTTCTATAATAACTATTTCTAGGGCACGAGCCTGATGCAAGTAAACATACTTGCATTAGGTCGTTATCGCCGGTTCATGGGAACCAGGTATTGACCAACTCAGCATTGTTTGTTGGAATGTTTATTGCTGCGTCAATACCTGTTTACTATTATATTTCATAACAATAACATTATGCGTATATTTACTAAACACTATTTATAATAGTAAACGACAAACGGATTACATTACATATGTTGGACTCCTCCTACTCTTTCTGAACAGGCTCTATCTCTTTTTCTTGCGCTTTTTTGCCCAAGCATCCTCATCGCAGTGTACGCACGTTGCGGTAGCTGCCTTTCCAATTCTGATAGGTATTTCCCAAAACAGCCGTGATCCGTGAGTAGCTGGGCCATGTGGTGGTCTATTTCGCCGTTCCTTCTTATGAACCATTGTTTAATGTTAGAATGAGTCTCCTGTGAGGCCGCCTACCTCACTTGCCAACTTATCATTAGATCCTCCTCCTTATTCCTCTTGACTTCGGGCTTAACGTTTTTGGAATTAAGCGATGCGTAGGTCTTCCCTCTCGCTTCAACCTTGCGGTCAGATGGCACCACCGAGGCGAGGACCTCCGTAGCATCAGTGGACACCGTGCTGTATGCCGTTCATGTGAAGAGGTATCCTTCGCCCGTCGTCTTTATTTATTTATTTACATAGTATATACCTGGGACTTCAGCAGCAATTCCACCAGATTTCTCCGCTCGATCTCAATCCACAACTCACTCCTAGCTACATATGGGCCACCCTTGGACCAGTGCTGTTTCCGCAAGGATCGCCCCTCTCGCATCCTGGGTGGATAAACCCTAGTCCAACGCCTTAGCATTTAAATCCCCCGCCTCCATGATTTTAGTCAAGCTGCTTCCAGAGGGACTGGTCCTAGTCCAACGCCTTAGCATTTAAATCCCCCGCCTCCATGATTTTAGTCAAGCTGCTTCCAGAGGGACTGGTCACTTCCCGGACGATCACTTCCTCGAAATCCGAGAGGGTCGAGTTCGGGGAGAAGTACCATGAGCAGTAGGGTATACTTCCCACCTGCGTCCAGGCGAATCCTTTCCCTGTTCCTCGATGTTTTATCTGCCTCGGGCCTAAAACCACCACTGCCGCGCCGTGGCTGGGCTCAAACACAAGGGTGTTGCCAAGGGGTCTGCTCCAGTTCGGCTCGCCGATGAGCAGGACCCCCACTCTCCTCTCCTTGGTAGTCAAGAAGTCTTGGGCTACTCGCGACCTATTCAGGTTTTCCTTAAGAATCAGCTCCGTCAGTGAGATACGGGCCTCCGGCCCCTTGACTACCTTGCAGGATTTTGTTCCTGCTCTATGACCGTTTGCCCTAGACAGGGGGCAGATAGCCTATCCCTGGCTACTGCTTTACATGCACTAGCGGTGTTCTCCGACGTATTCTTCACCGATGTGGTAGAGTACCCGGACAGCCCTTTTGCTAGACAGCCAGAGAGCGCCGGTTTTATGTGCTGCCACCTCGAGTCCTGCTCCCGTCAGCCATGACGCCAGTGTGTTGCTGCCTCCCTAAATGCCGCTTACCGATAGTACGCGCTTGGAAAGGCAACCTCACCTGTAGCACATCATCATTGGCAATTCCACAGGAGAGGACCAAGAGCTTCATATAAGCCTACCTTCTGGGACGTCGTTGAGGAATACCCAATCGATTAGATTTCACCCGCAGCAAGTACTCCGAAACCCTTATCCTATCGACCGCCTCTACGGTAGTGAGTTGTAGTCTCGTCTGCCATTTTCGACGTCTACTGTGGAGCGCCCCTTTATGAACCCGGACTGGTTTACCGACAGGTCTTCTTCCTGCTCTAATCTTCTAACCTGCGAGCGAGAAGCTTTTCGTATACCTTGCCTTCGGCACCCAGCAAGCAAATCTATCTGTAGGCGACGGGTTTTTTTTTGATTTCTTCGTCTTTTGGTAGTCAGTACCAGCTTGGCCTTCTTCTAGAGGGTTGATTTAAGCATTTGGTCCATCCTCCAACGATCTTCACTGCTTTGTTTGGAATCTCTCTTGGACTGGGCGCCTTCACCACCTCCTTGGTAAATCAGTCCATATTACATTTCTCATCTGTAGAAGGTTCCTCTACTGGCATGTGGGTTGCTCGGGAAAGAGGGCACAAACCATTGCACATCTTAGCCACAATTTTGTACGGCCGTCCCAGATGTCACCCTTAAGTTCCTGCAGCAGCTCTCTTCAACTCTGTTCTTCAGCTTTGGCTATATCTGCCCTAAGCTCCCTCTTCGCCTGGGAGCACACTGCCTCTAGCCTGTTTTTTTCCTCTGGCCGTCCGTCCTGACCTTGGCCCTACTAGCCCTCCTGGGTGCCAAGCCTATATACGCCCTCTAACAGCGCAACTCCTAAAGTGGCAGTATAATGCCTAATCTAGATCATCTTGATTTCATTGACCTCTAGTATGCATTAAATGGCCTTCTTTATTGCTACCATTATGTCGTCGGGAGAGGTGTGTTCCTCGGGAAACTTAAGTTACAAGACTGCCCTATTCTTCCCTCTAACCCTTGTCTTGTCCGCGCATCCTATACTTACCACGATTGTCCGGATGGTATTAAGATCTGCGTTTTCGGAGATCTCCAGTGACATCAAGCCATCCGTAACTCGACGGGCTGACGTCACCGCGCTGGCATGAGCGCTGGCCAGTACTTTAGTCCTGAATATCTAAGCGTTTGCCAGTAGGCATCATCCTGAACATCTAACATAATCCTGCAGTTTAGTGGCAGGAGCTGATGTTGCCTTCGAGACTTGGATGACTTGTGGGGTCAAGTATGCCACCGAGGTATGCGTCCTGGGCCCTACTTCCTGCTTCCCCTGCATAGTAGGGCTCGTAGCCGTGGCGTAATAACCTATGAGAAAAGCTGCCCGGTAAACAAAGTAGACTTCTCGATAAACGTTCCTTGGTGGAGCAGGAATTGAATCGACTCAGAATTTCTGTTCGGACATCCTTCAACAAAGAGAAAAAAACAGGAAATTTTTAACTAGGAGTAGCTTTCCTCTTGATTCTTGGTGTTACTGCCGTCAGTTCTTTTTAAGATGCTGACCGCATTGGCATCCCCAATAATAAACGGGACTGCTGTACGAAGATATATACAGCAAGTTATGCATTAGGGTACATTCCCTGGTTGTGGGTTATGCCTAAAGTGGGTAATAGGCCATTAATCCTAAATCATATCGACACATCAGCCTACATCGTTCGCATATCAGGCTGGCAAATTCATCGCCGATTCTCTATACCACCCCGTCAAAGAGGCAGAACGTGTAATTCTATACAAGGCAATATCTCTCGAAATATTTGTAGACATAGAGGAGGCCTCAAATAACCTGCAATAAAACGAGCGGCTATAAATAAAGGATTATATCCGTCCAACTTGCCTCTTATAAGAATGTTCATTCTGGTGATAACTACGCCATTCCTACTCTCACCAATAAAAAAACATCAAGGTATTTAGGAAATAAAATGTAATATTAATATATATTCTTCACCTGAAGAAACAATTGTAGTGAGATAAATAAAAATTTGAAATTAGTCAGTTATAAATAATTAGATATAATATAAATATGTAAGTGCCTACGCAATCATTATACAATACAATTATACAAGTAATAAGTGTTATTAATATCATTAGTATACCATGTTTAAAAAGAAACAAATAAGTAGTGATATTAATTTTGTTGATGCAATAAGGTACAACATTAGTAACGTTATATTCATTCTAGATTAATATACTAATATTCAATAAATAGTATAAAATAAAACTAAATATGTGTTATAAATATATTTTGTAGTAGTTATTTATATAATTTATTTACTTTATTAACGTTATCAGTGGGGAAAGTTAAGACATTTTATCGCATTCTAAATTTTATTTCTCTATCTACTTTTATGAAAACCCACAATTTCTTCATTATTATTTTATTTGATATGACATGCCTTTAACGATTCCTGTAGAATAGATATGTCATGTATCATTACTTTAACGACTTTCTATGAATTTCTTGCAGATTTTCCACGTATGTATTTTTAGAAAACAATGTAAGGTTGACCTTTTCATAAAAGATAGAATAAAAAATGTTTTATAATAAAATATATTAAAGTTATTTGCATGGTTGTATAGAATGACAATAATTTAAGCACTCAAAACGTGTATCCAATCCTTAACAATAAATTATAATAATATTTAAATAATATTAAAATGAACCTTAACATAATCTCTACACATGCGATTATTGTTTTTAGTTGTCATTAGTATAACTTTTTTAACAACTTAATTCTAAAAATAGAACTTTAAATACAAATCACCAGAAACGAATTTCCTACTTCAAATTTTGAAACCTAATTATTGATGTAATTTAAAATTACTAAAGTTTATTAGAGTAAAATAAATGCTTTCAAAATCTAATATTAATATGATTGTTGTGTTATATATAAGAAATAAATTAATTTACTGTAATTAAATATTTGTCGTAATATTAGCCAAGAAAGTATTTTCAATAAGTGATTTATTTAGTAGTCTTAATGAGAAAACCCACAATTTCTTCATATTTATTTTATTTGATGTGACATGTCTTTAACGATTCCTGTAGAACAGACATGTCATGTATTATTACTTTAACGAATTTCTATGAACTTCTTGCAGATTTTCCAAGTATGTATTTTTAGAAAACAATGTAAGTTTGCCCTCTTAATAATAGACAGAATAGAAAATATTTTATAATAAATTATATTAAAGTTCTTTGTGTGGTTGTAAAGAGTGACAATAATTTAAGCACTCGAAACGTGTATCCAATACTTAACAATGAGTTATAATAATATTTAAATAATATTAAAATGAACCTTAACACAATCTCTACACATGCGATTATTGTTTTTAGTCGTCATTAGTATAGCTTTATTAACAACTTAATTCTAAAAATAGAACTTTAAATACAAATCACCAGAAATTAATTTCCTACTTCATATTTTGAAATCTACTTATTGATGTAATTTAAAATTACTTAAGTTTATTAGTCTAAAATAAATGCTTCTAAAATCTAGTATTACTATGATTGTTGTGTTATATGTAAGACGTAAATTAATTTACTGTAATTAAATATTTGTCGTAATATTACCCAAGAAAGTATTTTCAATAAGTGATTTGTTTAGTAGTCTTAATGAGACTCACTGTTAGATTTGAGAAATGTTTTGTATGTTTAAATTTTTACTTAATTTTCTACAACCAGCTAAAGGTTTAATATATTTTATGATTAATAAAGTAAAACAGTTTTGAAAACTTTGAAAGCGAAATTTTATTTGTCTCGTAAGTTTACACTTCTTTCCCAATTTAACCGTTTCTCTATCTCTTATAAGTTCCGAGATTTGTCCGCTCCAATCAAACCGAAGGACCTGGAGAGGAAAAGCATCGAGCATCCCGAAGTCTAAATCGAGAAAACAGCAAGAAAAATCCCTCACGGAACTTCGAGCCCTATCGAGATAAGGTGGTGAGTTTTTATTTGGTTCGTGTCAGATTCTCTTATTCTCATTACATCCTTCTGTGAAAATAACTAGGATTTGTCATTACAAATAACAGAATTATTCAACAAACTTTTCGTAGACGAAAATAAAATTAAATATAAATCATAGATTAATAAAACTAATAACCTAATAAAAACGCAAAAATGTTAGTACTAATCTCAAAACAAAACAATCAATTATTAATTAAGAAAAGTATTTTACTACAAGAAAGGTTGGAACTGGTGTGAGAGTGCATAAAGGTAAAGAATAGAGTACAAATTGCTATTAAAATTGTAAGTATCTCAAACATTAACGAGATGGCGTCTAATAATACGTTAACCTCAAATGATGAGCGAAAAAATGTGAATGGTGTGCAGCATTCAACATTAACGTATTCACAAGCTTTAGCCTCGAAAGAAATACAGTTGGCGGTAGAAAAGCTGATACGCAAACTAAATGCGATTAAATTATTAATTTAGAAAACTTAAACTGCAAGACGGAAATAAGTAACGAAACTGTAAAATAATTCGAAAAGAAACTCACTACTAGGAACTCTAAATCTTCGATACTTTCTAAATTAAAAGTGGTGAAATGAAAATTCTGACTTTTCATTGGAAACATAAGTGAAGATGTCACTAGAAACGATATATTATCCTGCTTAAAATAAGTAGAAAAACACGATTACTCATATGAGAAACTTCAAGCGACAACGATGGGAGCAGATTAGATATCGTCCCATATCATCTCATGTCGGCTCAGCTATCCTAAACGTGCTCATACAGATTTGCAGATTCTCAGCGAAACTTATTTAGAAGGTATCCTGGACATAGATTTCTTACCATACACAGATATTTTACAATTAATTAATTAACACTTATCCTAATATAGTGAAAGTATTATATTTAGAAATTAAATTCGCTACCAACGAATCATAATTTACGTCTCTTTTATAAAAAAAAAATATACATAATAACATTTTCACGACTATTATTATATGACTATATAGTATTTCTAATTCGAATACTGCATAAAATAATTTTAAGTTAATTATATAAGTTCCAACATGGCTACAGCTATTAATTATGTAATTAGATGCTTGGAGGTGCTTTAACCAGAGGAGTAGTTGTTTTGATTGTTATAGGACCGCATAAAACGAACTGTGATAAGCAATACGATATATTTATATGTAACTGGATTTAATAAACAATTTTGTGAAATAGCGGAAAAGCTCGTAACTTCTCTGCCTGCAAGTAATATTAATCCAATGAATATACTGAATCAAATGCTAGCGAATCCTTCTAACGGTACCTTTAAATTGAAATCTGTAAGCATAGTACAGGTTAAAGATATTCTAAACTATTTAAATTTTTGCATAGTAGAGATATTTACGAAATGAGCACACATCTGATAAAAGACGTCGTTAACACCATAATAAGTCTTTTAACAAAGTTATTAAACTACTGCATTACATCTAGCATATTTTCTAAATGCTTACAAAAGGCTCTTGCAATTCCTGCACATAAAAAGGGGGATATTAACGAAATAAATAATTATCGCCCTATGCCTCTTTTACCAGTCTTTTCCAAAATAATCGAAAGAATCCTACTATTTCAAATAACTGACTATCTCGAATCTAATTACTTGCTAAGTCGTCACCAATACGGTTTCCGCAGAAGTAAGTCTACGGGTGATGCAATCACAGATGTTACACAAGCTGTGTATGATAGTTATGAGAAAGGAGCATACACATTTCTTACCTTTCTTGATCTTACAAAGGCCTTTGATTATGTTTCCCAAGACATTCTTCTGCAGAAACTGTATGGTTACAATTTCGAACCAAGCAGTTGTCGAATAATAAATTTATACGTATCGTTAAGAAAACAAATAGTTTTCTTTAACGAAAATACTAGTACTGTACTACCTGTTGAACATGGTATACCACATAGATCCATTTTAAGTCCGCTTCTCTTTATTATCTACATTAATGATCTACATAATAATTTAAAAATACGAAAACATTTCGTGAATCTACAACAATAAGTCTTACTAAGAGTACAAAACAAATTAATTTTGAAACAACTACTTCTCTAGCTAATACATTGATAGACATTGAATGATGAATGAAATTATTTTTCATGTTACAAATAGTACAAAGATCAAAGCAACGCTAATTTGAATGGAATTATTTCTGTTGAATGAACTAATAAATGATAAAATGTACTTTAGATTGTTTACACTTTATTACCTGCATTTAACTCAGAAGCGTTAGCTACTTTATTTGCAGATGACACTACCCTATAATGTTTCTCTGCCGATAAAGAATTCGGGATATCAATAAGTAATTCAAGGAATAGAGCAAATAGGTGGTTAACTGCTAATAAACTGAAAGTTAATCAAAAGAAATTGAACAATGTTATATTCTCATTAAAAGCTGACACCGCAGAAAGCAGTGCCAAATTCTTAGATGTTTAGGACTTTGCTTAGATACCAAAGTAACAAGGCACATAAATGAGATGTTCTCCAATAAGGTCTGCAAGAGCATATTTCTATTAAGACAATTAAAAATCACAGCTCCCAAAATATGCTCTTCGAACAGCTTATTACGAAATCTGTCAGTCTTAACTTAGTTATAGTATTTTATCATGGGGTCACTCAAGTGATTATTCGGACTACAAAGGCGCCAATAAGAATAATTTATTCAGTTCCGTACATAGATGATTGCCTGAATTATTTTATTACTACCGCTTCCATGCATATACGCGTTAGAACAGGCATGTGCAGCTTCATCAAGACCACGGGCCGGAAAACAAATTCAACCTAAAATCGCGGGCCGGACCTTTTATTTGAATTTGTAAGGAACCGAGAGATTCGTAATTTGATTTAAGGAAATGATATTATGTTTATTACGTTTTAACAAATGTAAAAAATAACAATACATGTGTACATGTATGTAGCTATTTATTAGAACTGGCTTTCAGAAAATAGATTAAAATGATTAAAAGTACAAACATATTTAATGGAAAGACTGTGCCTTTTATATTTTTCACCAAATAATCAATATTTAGTGAAATGTCACAACACGCAGAGTGTTCTCCAAATGTAAGTCTCTTAATCGTGTACGTGTTTCTGATTTAACAAACTTCATTCTCGAAAACAGCTGCTCACATTTGTATGTACTTCCAAATAATTACATTATTTTTTGAGCTAAAGATGAGAAATTTGGAAATTTATCGGTTGGTAAATATTTTTTATAAAAATCGATTAACGGCGTATCTCTAAATATCGCCTTAAGATCGGATTTTTCTTGCAATTCAATGAGTTCCATTTTCATTGCAAATGGAACTTCTTCTATTTCCACATCAAATGGGGAAGAAAAATGTTTCAGAGTTGCTTTTTGGCAACGAAAATCTTTAAATCTGGTGTTAAATTCATCTCTTAAAAATTGTAACTTGTTTGCAAAAGATTAGAAGCTAGCATGATCTTTATGATTTGCAAGAGTGGGAAAATGGTAGGTATTTCCTGTTCTGATTTTCCCAAAGTCTTAATTTATTTTGGAATGACTTGACGTAACCATACAGTTCGTGAATAAGTTGTTCTTCGATTTGCAAATTGTATTTTGACACTCAAATCTTCAGTGTCAATATTCCTACTACATAGTTCGAATTTAATTCTATTGACAACTCCTAAATTAGAACAAACTATAGCTGGAACACCATCAGTAGAAATTCCACATAGATTCTCTCATTTAAGCTCAAATTGATCAAAAACTGCTTTTACTTCTTCGAACATGTTTTCTCCTCTTGTGATATCATTCATAGGTCGAAGAGCCAGCAATTCTTCCATGTAATTAAATGTGATCAATTACGCGAATAAAAATAGCTAATTGTGCGGTATAGGTAGTATCAGAGTTCTCATCGATAGCAATTGAAAATGCCTCAAACTTCTGCGACGCTCGTAACTTAAGGTTTGATTTGATATCGTTGGCCATATCATCGATACGTCTTGTTATTGTCCAGAGAGAAAGACTTATTTTTTCTATATTGTCGCTCTTTTCAGGACACAGTTCTTTAACAACAGCACTAAGACATTCTTTAACAAAATAACCTTTAGAATAAGGTTTAGAATGCTTTGCAATTTTTTCACTAATTATAAAACTTGCTCGTACAATACAATTGCATAAAACACTTTGTTTGACGAAAAGAGTCTGTTGTGCAGATAAACATTTTTCAAATTTATTATTTTATCTTTTCTTTGTTGCCCATTGAGATTACTATAACTAGAATGTTTTGATGTAAAGTGGAGTTTTAAATTAAATTCTTTTACCACTGATATACTTTCGAGGCAAAAATAACAAACAGGCTTGTTTTTGTGCAGAATAAAAAATCAATCTTTAGTCCACTTATCTTGTAAAACACGATTTTCAATATCAACTTTTCTTCTCTTCTCTCATGTCATTTAAAGATTATATTAAATTGTAAATTAAGTATGAATTTAAAAACTGCTGTGCCTCACTACGAATGACTACGTGCTTTTGCTCTGCTGATTCTTCCTTCACTAATCTACATACTTATAGTCAGTGCAAATAAGACGGGGTTTTCCCTGTTTATTGCATAAACTGAATGCTGAGTTGACTAAATACAGTACTAAACATTATGATCCTCAGAGTATATGAAAATTATTAAGAATACATATATATTTTTTACTTTCAAGGGCCAGGTTTAGTCAGATTTGAAAATTGGGCTGCGGGTCGGATAAAATAAAGTCAGGGGCCGGATCCGGCCCGCGGGCCGTACGTTGCACATGCCTGCGTTATAATGTCTTACACATGTCCGCAAGAACATTGAATTGTACAAAACTCACTCTCAGTGTCATCAACATTGCACAAGATCCAGTGGTGTTTTGTGCACAAACTACTCTCGCTTAACCAAGTCACAAAATGGAGTATATTATTACGACCTAAAACTTTTTAACAAGTTACCTGATCGTATCAAGACTCTTTCAATCAATACATTTAGAAATACTTTGAAATCTTATCTATTACAAGCTTTTTATAGCATCGAAGAGTGTATGTCGGGCAAATTTACGTCTTTATGATAGGTCCTGCTGTTTTAGTACCTAGTTGACTGTATTTTTGTGTATATATTACATTTTATATTTTAGCACTACTTGTACTTTTATTTTTACTATTCAGTTTTCAAATTCCATATTTTATTAGTACACAAATTTTATTGTTTTTATTTTTACATTATTTTTATCGCTTTTATCTAGCCACCAACTTTATTTATTTTATTTATATGCTTTTATCGGTTTTACTTATTCATAAATTTTATTGTTTTTATTTATACACCATTTTATTCATTGTATTAATACATTTTTATTAATTTTACTATCATTTTACATTTACATTACTTTAATCGCTTTAATTTATACTTTTATTTATTTTTTATATTATTTTATTTATACATTTTTATCGATTTTACTTATACACAAATTTTATTTATTTTTATCTTGACATTATTTTTATTGCTTTTATTTATACACTTATTTATTGATTTTTTTATAAACAAATTCTACTAATTTATTTTACACAGCAATTTTTTGTCAATATTATTTGTAATCTATTTTACTGATTTTATTCTCCATTTACTTAATTTATGTATACATTATTTTTATTTATTTTTATTGTACATTGATGCTTACGGTTTTTAATTATATAGAGTTTAATTCATTTAATCTATATACTAATGTTATCGATTATTTATGTTTATTATTTATATTTTTTATTGTGATTCTCCCATACACCAATTTATTGATATGTAAATACCATCTTATACTTTGCATTGATATGTGTAAACTCTTATTATATTAAATTAAGTGAACATATTAAATAATTGACTATTTATTGTGCATACTATAAACGTTTTTGCTATGGTATATCTTTAAACATTCTATTAAAATATAAATTGAATTTTTATTCAGTTATCCGAAATAATATTGAAATTACCTGGATGTAATATTTTCTGCGTTTTGTCGTTTTTAGAACATTTTTAAAATTGTATTTTATCATTTCCCGGCCCAGCAAAGATAAAGAGGGTAATTCCGTTTCTGCAACCGGAAGCTGAGACTATCGTGCAAGATAGTGGTGAGGCCGGGAAAGCTTTGGCTAGGTTATGCGGTTGCAAAGCAGGAGCTTTGGATGCAGTAGCTGTAGGGGTGGGATTAGTCCCCATGCTTACTTGGATTTGAACGCGGTTAATGGAAGCTACTTACCTTTAATCTATTTTCATTTATTTCGTCTAGACGGTACGTTTTACATTTAATTTTTGAATTTCCTAGCGTTATATCTATTAATTAAATTAATTAATTTGGACCACATAGTTACCTTTTATATTGAAGTAAAAATTAATGAACTCTGTAAAATGTTTAAAACAAATCATTTAATACAATTGGAACCAGATAGCCTAAAAGAATTCTTGGAATACTAATAAGAACCGAAAGCATCTTCCTTGTATCTGTAATTATATATATATATATATATATATATATATATATATATATATATATATATACAGGGTGTACATAAAATAAGGAATAAGCTCGATTAAAAATCAGGGCATTTTCTTTCAGAAAAATGCTCGAACACGTGTTTTATTTTTTTAACGCGCATTTTTTGAGATGAATTTCAAATATGTAGGGTGTCCTAAAATTGAGATATGACCCCTAAGTTAAAAATTTTAAATGTGAACACCCATTTTTTATTCATAAAATTCTGAGCATTTTTCATGTAGCATACCCCATGTCGATATTTAGCTTTTTCGAAGGAATAAAAGAAATTATCTTTATTGTGTTTGCACGACGTTTCGGTGAGTTCTCTGTCATCTTTTTCTAGTATCTCGAGGGTACAATTAATTAGTGAAACTTATTAGAATGAAATAAAAAAAGCTCTCTAAATATAAGAAATTTAACAACATTTTTTTATATCGAAGACCCAAATGACGGTTCAATACTGACTGACGACAAAACAATAGTAAAAGCATTTACAAGACAGTTAAAGAAGGCGTTTCAAAAATCATACAGCCACGAATACTTTTACATACAATAACTGACTGGTACAATTTGTTTGATAAAACACCCTTGCATTCTCCAACCGAGGATTCAATTAAACGAAACTGACTATTATGTTAACTGCACTCTGCTATGGAATGGAATGGAAACAAGGTATTGCAATATGTATCCCCAAACCTGACACTAATCCTACCCTAGTAACCAGCTTCCGTCCTATTACACTTCTCGCTGTAATAATTAAACTCTTGGAATCCCTCATTAAACAAAAACTCCTTCAATCTGCCAACAATCACAAACCTGAATACCAGTTTGAGTTTCTGCCCCAAAAATCAACCATAAATCCTCTATACATTTTAACCTCCAATATCCAAACCAATCACCTTAAAAGACGTAGAACAACAATTCTTTATATTGGCATTCTAAAGACATTTGATTCATTTTGGCAAATTGGCCTCATATATAAATGATTCCTTCTCAATATCCCATATCACTTAATTATCCTCATACATAACTTCCTCTCTAACAGAACTTGCCAGGTTAGATCCAAATAAACCTATTCCGACCCATTTTCCACCCAACAAGGGGTACCACAAGGATCTCCACTTTCACACCTTTTATATAACATTGTCATGACCTATATGATTGCAATTCATCCTACTTCTATCCCACAAGATGTGCCCTTCTCTTTGCTGACGACACTGTTCTAGTAACCCACGCCCCGACTCTCCAAGCTGCCCAAGAATCCCTCCAATTATCATTCGGTTCAATCCAATCCTGGTATTCCAAATAGCGCATGAAAGTAAACCCTACGAAATCCAACTTATTTATTTCCAGTAAAAAAATCACTCCACATTTTCTTTCTATCAACATTAACAACACTTATCCATCTCTCCAACACTTCCAAATACCTAGGGGTCCTTTTTGATTGCAAAATTGCCTTTACAGCCCACGCATAATCAATAAAAGTCATAATCAAAACAAGAGTCCCAGCATTAATTTACAAAGGGCATATCTACCAAAACAGCCGTTAAAATATAGGGTATCCAAGAAGTAAGGACGAATTTGAATTTGGTGCCATTTTTTCATATGACGTTTGGTAGTCGTGCTTGTTTCATGTTTGTTATTTGCGATCCTTCCCATTAGCAGCCTGGTAGCTTTTGTGTGCTGAGGATTGTAGTTTGATGTTTATTTTTGCCATGGAGCAGATAACAACATAGCAACGTATCCAAAATAAAAAGTAACTGTGAACGCCTACAGTTTCAAATACAGTTTTCTGATTGCTTTTTCCCAGTTGTAGTCTCCCCAAAAAATTATCTTACGCGTCATCAAAATCTTCAATGAACGCATTGCTTCTTGCCGCGTGACCTTGTTACCGGCATTCTATCGTGAATGTCGGATAACATACTTATTTTATCAAAACCAATTAATTTTCATTTTGCTTCATAAGTTTATTTTCAAAATGACTAATGTTCGTAATGCATACATTGATATAACATGATTTAGACATGTATAGTTAGGATGCATGTTAATCATAATATTAGGGTAGGTCATCACATATCCTCACACGTAACTTACGTTGGTTATTTTTGCCCGCATTGGGATTTCTAAAACAATGTACCGTGTGTAAACGACCGTTTTGTGTACGTGACAATCACAAAACCCTTAAGATTAGAAACGGAAAACTAAAGGTATTGCTGCAATAAAATTAAGGGCATTATAATCATAAATATTTCAAATTCGCCAAATCACTTTATTGCACATCATAAATACATTTGCAAATAATCTCTTTTCCGTTTCCAAGAATCTAATAATCTCGGCAATAAACGAAGCGGCGCGTACCGTCATGACCATGGATGGGCTAATCCGGGGTAAACCAGGATTACCGTTTACTTATTCGCGAATCTTGTGGATATGTGTAGTCGTGTCATTAAACCACATTCGCGATGGCCTTCCATGTGTCATGACAAATAAAACGATACCAAACACGAGGTACGCACCGTTCAAGACAACAATGTTATCACCCACCGTTACACATGGTACTTGTTATCATATACGCATCCACGTACGTTACGTATGAGTAACGTTCACATACTAATTAGTTATAGATAGGGTAAATATAATGTTAGGTCTAAATAGAGTTAGGTAATGTACATATTAATTCATCAGTGTAAAACTTGGACACTCACAAATACAATAAGGGTAGGGGTGTATATATATCATGTCGTCGCTTACCCAAAAACAGTCACGAGTCACGAGTTGGAGTTAGAAGTTATCAGTTAGCAGTTGCATCCGAGCGGTTACAAGTTATTCACAAGTTATCAATCACGAATCCAATTTACCATTTTTATTAGTATATCGTAAGTTAATGTACATAGTCACTTCATATATTCTTATATTTTTCATCATTGTTCTGTTGCTTTTGTTGTTGTGTAAATATATTTTCCATTATATTTATTTCACATCTGAGTACTATTATTCTTAATAACACCATACAACAACAAATTGTGCAAAAGGCGAAGCGAGAGCGGTTCCTGAAGTTGCTGTCCTCCAGGTAAGCAAGTTACAATTTATTTTATCTATTACTTTGTGTGATATTCCTTCTCTACCTACGAGCTAGAGGTAATCACGGGGATCCGATTTTGAACAACAGGCCTACAATCAATTCTTAATCGGGGCAGTTGATTCCAAGTAGTCAACTCCTTAATTTTCCCCGTTGATAAATGACGCCCAACGTGTTTTTTTTTTAGCTAATTATCGTTGTTGACCAATAATTCCGTTTTATTTAATTTTTTTAATTTTGTTCCTTTCAAATTATATCATTCGGTTTTAAATTATTGTTTAACTTCGATTTAATTCATGCTAACGACCCTGAAGGATATTTATTTGAGTCTCTATTATTAAATTATTTAAATTATTATCTTTTCATTTTTCACTATACTTAAATAATTTAGTAATCATATAGGCCATTCTCTTCTTATGTGTAAAACTCAGTCATACATACGGTTATCTCAATTACACAATTTCATTATTACTTTTACACAAAACAAGAGGAATTAATTAGGAATCACACAGTTACTAAATCGCATAATTTACAATCATTTACAGCACCAGCCCAGGAGCCGTTGATATTCCTTCTCTACCTACGAGCTAGAGGTAATCACGGGGATCCGATTTTGAACAACAGGCCTACAATCAATTCTTAATCGGGGCAGTTGATTCCAAGTAGTCAACTCCTTAATTTTCCCCGTTGATAACCTTGCGAGGTCATATGGAGGATATAATTTTTCATACATAAATGGGAGATTAAAAAATTACAGTTTCAATAAATTTTGAATCTATCATAGAACTTTATAATTCGTCCCTATTTTCTGAACACCCTATATATACATTGATTTGTCGACCTCTTATTGATTACAGTGCGATACCATTTAACCAAATCCGTCCTTCCCCACTCCAGAACTTCAACGTCGCCGAAAGATCAGCCCTACGTACCCTTATCAAATTAACCCCCACCCAATCCTTATAATGTCCTACTTTACGAAACGGCTGAAGTCACCCCAATATCCCAATTAATAAATAGCCTTATTGTGAAATTTGCCAACAATCCCTGCACGTTACCCTCCTCAATAAATATCCGAAACCACAATATCCCCCTAAATACAAACATCCACCAAACACTCTTCTTCAATTCATTAGCTGGATGAAGCTGTGAGGTATTAATCTTGGCCTTTGTTGTTTTTTCTAGGTAAGTGGTAGGATCAGTTGTTATTGGTTTGTAAGCTGGATCATCTAATAGAGACAACAACTGATCCTACCAGAAACAAAAAACCGACCATACCCAGAGAAAAATCATCCAGATGTCCAAAATTATATGGATTACCAAAAATTCCACTAAGGCCGATCGTTCATTTGATTTACCGATACAGCCACTGGCAAAAGTTCTAGCCGAACAACTTCAACCTCTTGCTGAGTCAGCAGCATCGTATGTAAAAAATTCCATACACTTTTTGGAATTAATCAAACCATTTAAAATTAACCAAGAGGATATATTAGTCAGTTTTGATGTGGTATCACTGTTTACCCATGTACCAATAGATGAAACAATTAATATTTTAAAATCAAAACATTCAACACCACCTGACCATACACTTGATTTAGTAAAACACTGGACTTCGTACACATATTTTATATATGAAGACCTAAAATACAGACAGATAGAAGGAGCGCCCATGGGATCACCACTATCCCCAGTTTTAGCTAGCATATTTATGGAGGAGTTCGAAACAACAACAATAAGAACTGCACCAAATAAACCATCAGTGTGGTTGCGATATGTAGATGACATCTTTGTTATTTGGCGACACGGAAAAGAACGACTTAATACATTCTTATACACCTGAATAGTATACACTCAAAAATTAAATTTACTATGGAGGCAGAGGAAAATAATTAGATTCCCTTCCTAGATACTCTGATAATCAAGAAACCAGATTTAACAATAGGCCATAGTGTATACAGGAAAAAAAACACACACACAAACCAATACCTACATGCAGATACTAACCACCATCCAGCACAACATCAATCAGTAATCAAGACACTTATTACGCGATCAGAACGTCTTGCTGATCCAACAAATAGAAAGCCAGAAATACAAACAGTAAAAGAGGCGCTAATCCAAAACGGTTTTACTTCACAACACATTAATTAAGTTATGAGAAGCAGAACACGCAATAAAAAAGAGGAACAACCCCTGGCAAGGGCCTCGTTTCCATACATAAAAGGCACAACGGATAAAATTGCACGAATTCTGAAAAAAACATAAAATAACAACAGCCTTTCCAACAACAACTAAAATCAAAAACCCGACAGACAAACATAAAGACCAAATTCCACACGAAAACCAAGGAGTTTATGAGATACCTTGTAAAGATTGTGGCCAAACATACATAGGATAAACAAATTGGCGAATTTCGGCAAGAATTGATGAACATAAAAACTCTGTAAAACAAAAACAAACTAATAATTAGAAAAAACAAAACGAAAATAAAACAAATGAGTCTTATTAAGACTACAAGAACAAACCACTTTTGAAACAACTACTTCTTTAGCTAATACTTCGACAGACATTGAATAATTCAAGACTAATTTGCGTGTTACAAAATAACAAGGCTATCAAAGCAACACTGGTTTGAACGTATTTCTTTCTGTAAAATGAACCAAAAATGATTGACTGTACGTTAAATAATTTGTGAGTGACTATAATGAAATATAACCGACTGAAGGTCTGAATTTATACCTGAGGTGGATTACTGAAATCTACGGAAATAATTACGTTCGGGATTAAGGAAAAATACCCACTTAGAGCATAATTTGATAATAAAATATATAAGTCCTTTACGTTGTAGAAAATTAACTAATAATTAGAAAAAACACGAAAATATTTCGTAAAATCTACAACAAATGAGTCTTATTAAGACTACAAGAACAAACCACGCGTTG
>OZ018392.1:42018591-42067230 GCA_963969525.1 Ontholestes murinus | reverse complement strand
GTTTATGTCAACTTAACTTTTACAGTTTTTGATTTAAAAATTTATTTGTCAAATATTGACCTCAATTAGGCGTTTAGAAAAATGCCTATAACTTCTAATAGGTACAAGATAGACACACGTGCGGCATCTTTTTTGTACCTAATCGAGTCCTCTACAGCGGAAAAAAATTGACATGTGTCAATTTTGACAGTTGGTATTTCAAAAATATCCATATTTCAGCGCCCACTTAAAAACATCATATTTCAATTTTTTCAAATGGAATGACCAATATTTTATCTTATAGGGTGATTCGCAAGACAATTTGCTACAAAAAAGTATTATACATCACTATATCTAGAGCCAGTAGTTTTTAAGTTATTTCGAAATTTATTTCCTCTCACATTTTAATAATTCCTCTTGTATTCACACATGCACTATAGTAGGCTTCTGTCAATATTTATTGAATCGAATTAGGAAAAATTCGTCCAAATATTAGTAAAATGATTAGTTATCCCCAGTTACAACTTACAAATAAAACTGAAGCAAGAAGACTGGAATAAAATAATTCTCAAATAAGTAATTAAATGCAGGAACTGAAAAAAGTTGTCAGAAAAAAAATTATAACAATTGTTCAAAATGATAACCAATAACATGTAAATACTGTGCAGCACGTGTTGCGACACCCTCTTATGTTGCTCGCCTAATTTTTTCTGAATTAAGATTCCGCGAATGCAGCTCGCACCCTTTCTTCCAATTCTTCTCGGGTATTGTCGGCATTTGCATAAACTTTATTTTTTATACGACCTCAAAGTTATATGTGGATTTTCAATTGACACATATGTGATTGGTTTTTCTTTTGAAAATACCTTCATGAGAGAAACTTGATTCGTTCGTCCAAATTATATTAATTTTAAGCAACAACAACTCACAAAAATCAATCCTGTCTCTACATCTTGAGAAAATAATTTATATTTATAATTATGCATCCGATAAATTTTCCAAATTCTTTAGAGTGGGGTTCTGTTTACTCTCAAATCCTCCTAGCAACATGATGCGCGTTGATTTGCTTGAAAATAAGTCAAAACATTTACTTGAATTTCCTCATTCTCGGTTATTAGCTTTAGTTGATTTTTTTCTGCGTTTTGTTTTCCAAATTGTAGAAAAATTGACTCCAGTCTTCGAAACTTTTTTCTATCAATCGAAACTTTTTTCTATCAAAAGTGTGCATAAGTTTCGTTGAAAGTTTTGCAAGTTCTCTCAACAATTCTGTTGCACTGGCCATATATGACAAATAAGTTCATAATTTCTTTATTGGTATAGGTATTCATTTTATCATTACTCGAAAGAAGCGTACACAAATATTAATACGTTGGATTCAACAAATATTGACAGAAGCCTACTATAGTGCCCGTGTAAATAGAACAGGAATCATTCAAATAAAAATTCTGAGAAGAAACTAATTTCGGAATAACTCAAAAACTACTGGCTCTAGATATAGGGATGTATAATACTTTTTTGTTGCAAAAGGTCTTGCGAATAACACTATGAGATAAAATATTGGTAATTCCATTTGAAAAAATTGATATATGATGTTTTTAAGTAGGCGCTGAAATATTGATATTTTTGAAATACCAACTGTCAAAATTGACACATGTCAATTTTTTTTCCTTTGTAGAGGAAATCCATTAGGTACAATACAAGATGCCGCTCGTGTGTCTATCTTGTACCTACTAGAAGTTATAGGCATTTTTCTAAACGCCTATTTGAGGTCAATATTTGACAAATAAATTTTTAAATCAAAAACTGTAAAAGTTAAGTGGACATAAACCCATATGGAGAGGTAGGCAATCAAACATGGAATTTAAAAATAAAATAATATACAGTATGTTCCATTTAAAATAACAAAGTTGCTAGCTATTTCCGGTACAAGTCAAAAATATTTTCCATGAGGAGATCGCAATCAACCGTACAATGTTGAATTTTTTCAGATTTTTCCTCTTGCAGGAACCGCGTAAACTTTTAATGGTCGTTATTCGTGGCCCACCCGGTATATATATATATATATATATATATATATATATATATATATATATATATATGTATATATATATATATATATATATATATTCATATTCTATGCTAGCTACAATGCGAATGACGTGTTTTTTGCAGCAAAAATATATACATTGTTTAACAGTTGGATGTTTCGAAATTAATATTCCCTATTTTGACAGTGCAAAATATACACAACATATTGACACACTGTGCGCTAAGCTATACAGGCAAAACAATTTCTTTTATAGTTACAGCTAATTTTTCTCCATTGCCTTTCCATGATAAATAGAGTCAATGTAATTTCTTATTAAAGTGAACAGATGAAAGTTATCACCTGCCGATTATTTTCGACTATAAGAAATAATAGTTCGAATGGAAGAACACTGCCATGTGAACTCCACCTTCAATTCTTGCGATCTACATTTCAACGTTATTAAAAGTTTATGTTATTTCTTATATTTTTTGTGGGATTTGTAAAGTCAATAAACTAAATTAAACTAAACAATATATTCTTCTAATTGTATACTATCTATTGATTAGCTACATTCACTGGAATGAAAAACATTACTGGTCCTATTGTAGATCCTTGCATAACCCTTATTGTTTCCACTAATTAATCAGACAGTAATTTACATAAACAACCTGCTCCTATATATACATTGATATCGTATTGGATACCGTTTATTTATCTTCGATAATATTTGTAAAAGAGTTACCAGACGATAATTATTTATATTATTTATATTTTCATTTTCATATTATTTTATTATTAACAAATAATTTGCGTTCTTTATTAATATCTTTTTTATATTAATTTATATACTGATCATTGGCAGCAAAATATTTACTTGTATTACTATAATATTTCATAAAACCGTCTCTACTTTAGTTAGTTTTGGGCGAAAGAAAATTTATATAATCATCCTTGCGTACGTTTTAATTATACTTGATTCGGCGGTGGAAATGCAGTTGGTGTTGTATATCCAGGCCATTTTCTCTGGAGCACGCATTGATAAAGCGGATTCTCTTATATCTATTATATAATGGTTGCTATGACAATGAATATATAATATATACATAACACACAATGTACTACATTGTATAATCAAAAAGTAACCTACAATTATGTTATTTCATTATAGGAGTAGAAAAACAAATAATTCAATTCAAAATAAGTGCTTACACCACAAAAGAAAAAGTTCAGATCATCAAATGAGTTTTGGCGGACATTTGCGACTTATTTAATATAAATTTTAAAGCCTGTCCAGTGCCGTGCCAATCAACAATTATTAGAATTGATCAGAAATTTGAGGATAATGGTTGTGTAAACGATGAACATATTGTTAGAAATAAAGCGAGGAAATCTGAAGAAACCGTAACAAATGTGTTGCAAGGATATCAGTACATCTAACATCAAGTGTAAGCTTATAGTTACCGACCCTATAAAAGCCAAAATCATAAAGAACTAAGGAGAGGATCCTGATTCAAGATCTAAATTTTATTAAATTATTGTGGAAAAGTGTAACGAGAATAAGAGATTTCCAAACAGTGTGTGTTTTACAGATTTGGTGTCTGAAAATAACGATCAAAATAATCGTCAATGGTCTCAAAAGATTTTTCATATTGTAACATCAAGAAATGAATATCCACAAAAACTTAATGTATGGGCATGAATTTTAAAAATAGCGTTGTTAGTTTTATATTTATCGGTTTCAATTTATGTTTATTCTATACATAAGCATTATTTTTAAATTTGGTATAGTATAATAATTATAATTTAACTGGATGCGGTTTTTAGAAATACTAAAAAGAGTTTTATTCTGTTTCGGGCAATTGTACCTTTGAGTTAACTCGTTTCAACAAGAATAATGAATTTGTGCCTTTGAACTCGCACTGAACTTTTCCTTCTGTGTTGTAAGCACTCATTTTGAATTTAATTATTTATTTGTGGGTTATACAATTTAGATGACAAGCACTGACTTTTCACAGCAACTACTATTTTGAGGATTTTGCTTACACATTTTAAGGTATATCTTTACTAAAAATTAAGATGAAACAAAAATAAAACCTCCAAAATATCTTTAGTAGGTAAAGGAATCATTCTAATTTTATTCTGATCATTTTCATTCAATAATAGAGATACAAACTGCAAATTGAAAATTTTACATGGGAATTCCCTATGATGCGTCTTCAAACGGGACACGCGGTATATATACAGGGTGTCCCGTTAATGCGGGGAAATGGCTTCACCATAGATTCCTGAGGTCAAAATATGACGATTTAACGTAACTTATCTATATCCAAAAATTTACGGTTAAGCCGAAATTTGGCTTCAAAGTTTCAAACATTTTTATTTCTTTTTTTATAACAATTGAACCCTTTATTTGATTTGAATGAAATTTATTTTTAATAACTACCATAATATAATACATCATTTCAGTTATTATGAGTATTATTGGTTAACAAGAAGTATAAGAAACAGTAGTACCACCACTTGAAAACTAAAATATTTTTTTATTGGTTGATCTAATAAAAACTAAAAAAATATTAATCGAAAGACCATTTAATTTAAAAACTTTTTCATCTCTTAATAATATTTGATATCTTTTACGGTTTTCCCACAAAAAAAATAAAATATATATTTTTTATCTAGTAAAAACAAAATCTAGTTTTTCATCGAATCGAAAATAAATGTTTTTCGTGGCCGGCTTTCTTTAAAAAATGTAAATTATGTATAATAATAATTATTTAGTGTATTTTAACAATTAATTTTTACTTTATTATAGTTCATAAATATTTGGAATATTTGGAGCAAACAGATATCTTGTTTGTATTAGGATTTTGCAAAAAAAATTGTTTGAAAAGTGTTAGATGTTGTTTTGATTTATTTTATTAATTGATATTATTTAATTTTTATTCAATTAAGTGAGTTTATTTACTTATTAATGACTGAATAATGAGTATACTATATTCATATTTTATTTTTTGTGCAAAAACCGTACAAGATATCAAAAACTAGTAAGAGTCAAAAAGTTTTTAAATCTAATGCTCTTTCAAGTAGATTTTTTTGGATTTTATCGGATACACCAATAAAAAAATATTTTAGTTTTTAAGTGGTGGTACTACTGTTTTTTATACTTCCTGTCAATCACTAATGGCCACAATAACTGAAATGATGTATGATATTATGGTACTTATTAATAATAAATTTCATTCAAATCAAATAAAGCGTTCAATTTTTATAAACAAATGAAATAAAACATTTTGAAACTTTGAACCCAAATTCCGGCCTAACCGTAAATTTTTGGATATAGATAAGTTGCGGTAATATTTTGACCCCAGAAATCTACGGTCCAGCCATTCCCCCGCATTAACGGGACATATGATCTTGGAACAACATATCTATTGCCTGATAAAGCCATATAATAAATGGAGAAATATTGGAACTGATAAGAAGAGTGATGCATTATTGTTGAAAATTAGAATTTTAATGATAAAAATTAATTCCTCTGAACATTACTGCACCCTTAGCTTACAATAATTATTCAAGAATGAACAGCTAACAGTTAAAACAACAACTTTGTGCACTTAAGTACCGCCAGGTATGGAATTATATAACTATTATCTACTGTCACTTAATCTTACAAAATAAGGTATTTTCTGCTGATGTTGGTTTTTAGACACTTCACAAAATTATTATGTAAGGTAATTTCGTTGTATCACAGCTCGTTAGTGAAGTTATGCCATTATTACGTGGGTCCTTTTAAGAGGAAGTATTGCACGTGAATGAACCGATTTGAAATAAAATCGATGCATTGCCGATGAAACAATACTGCATCAGTAAATTAATATTTTATTTTATTTAAACATTAAATGCCTAGAGCAGGCTTATTACCTTGTGCTGGTATCGTTTCTAGAAGAGTTAAAAAAATATGATTCCACCGGCAATGCATTGATATTATCTAAAATAACTATTAGCTCTTAATTCTTGTATAATTTTTGCTATTTGAACTAAATAGAGTTTGATTACTGACGGTTTGTTAGCCTTTAAATTAGTGAATATACATTCCAATCATATAAAAACTGAATTCAAAAGATGGCAGTATAAATCATAGATTACTCTAGTATGTGGGAATCAATATTTCTACTATTTTCCATTTATATAACATATTATGTAAACATGGAGCAAAATTCCAGAAAGCGTTTGAATAAAATAATATTTAAGAGTTTATATGAATTTCATGCCAAGTCCCTAAACTTTTAAAGAAATCGCCTTACCCAGTATCGTCCTCCTGAGGGCATATATAAAATTATTGAAAAATATATTTCTTAAAATGAGGCCTAAAATTCAAAGAAACTTCTTAATACCAATAGAATTGATATTACATCAGATAACATTACATAATATAAATAAAACAAGAGTGTGGGTTCTTTCGACTTTTAGTAGGGAATAGTTTTTATTCTGTCAATCTAAATCATTAATTGTATATATGGATATACCCTCGAGGAATGTTATACAAATATAGTCACTTTTTCCCAATAATCACATAGTCTTAACATTTTTCTAACTAAAATCAGAAGTATATTTAAAAACTTTAAAGAACTCGAAAATTATCTACACCTTTTAAAATTCGATATTATAATTTTAACAGAAACTTGTAAATGCCGAGACATTAAGTATTTTAATAATGATGAGTATAGATTATATTATAATGGGAGTAGCTTAAATCAGAATGAGGGTATTCTAATATACATTAAATCCAGCCTTATATACGTAAATTAAATTATTTATATTAATGGCTTCAAATTAATGAGGACAAATATTGAAATAAATAAAAAGCACATTTCTGGCATATCTGTTTATAGAGCACACACATATAACACACATGATTCTATGATCGCATTTCAATTATACTTATGCAAATATTCTAAAACTAATTTTTAAATATTTGCAGGAAACACTAATATTAATACTGAGCACGAAAATAACAGTCTGGTTCAAGAAAATATTCATACACTATCTGAATTTAACTTCCAGCCGTGTACTAGTTAAAGTACGCCAATTGACCAAACTAGCAAA
This sequence comes from Ontholestes murinus, assembly GCA_963969525.1. NCBI lineage: Eukaryota > Metazoa > Arthropoda > Insecta > Coleoptera > Staphylinidae > Ontholestes > Ontholestes murinus. Next base: position 42,060,116 of record OZ018392.1, on the reverse strand, counting down.
TCTTGTATAGACCATATTTACTTAAAATGTAATATAGATATTAGTAAAGTTTTGCCCTTAATAGTGCATAGTAAAATTATATACCACTACCCTGTTACATTAATTATCAACCTCCCAAAATTGAATAATTCTACGAATTAAAAAAAAATTAAACTAACATAATTGATTATATCAAATAATAATAATAAGAAGTTGAATTACAAATATAAAACGAGTTACGCACACGAAGGTTATAAATATTGAAAACGCCGTAAACCATGGAATATAAAAGTTCTAATTGTGCAAATAAAACAAACAGACTTGTTACACAAAAAACATCTAAAAAATAAAAGCAATAAAGAACATTATAATAATTATAAAATAATTAGAAATATTGTAACAAGCCAAATAAACGAGGCAAATAGCGTATATTAAAGAAATAAAATAAGCAAATGTAAAAGTAACAACTGTGGAATGTCACAAACGCATCTGCAAATTCATAAGAAACAAAAAATTCGCTAATATATAAACACTCAGTCCTGTTTTAGAAATAGTTATAGACAAAGCTATAAAATCGCTTAAAATTAATAGAAGTTCGGGGCTAGATGGTCCGAGTAGATGTGTTCTCAAACTAATTACTGACGTAATATCAAATCATTTTAGCAAAATTATTAAATCGATGCTTTAAACAAGGTATTTACACAGCACAATTAAAGCAAAGTCCAAAAGTGGAAATAATAATAATAATAATACTCTTTATTTCCTTAACAGGCTAATTACAAAGGAAAATATACAATATATAAATGAGGAAGTATTCTATACAATACAGATTAATACAAAATTAATAATACTTATATAAACAAGAAAATTATAATATAACTAAAAACAGAGCGTAAAAAAATATATAAAAATGTAAGTTTGATATATAAACCATAATGACAGCTTACAGTAGACAGGATTTTAAAATTTTTAGAAATTCAGTTTTATTACCACAAAAGATATCAACTCTGTACTGTATTTCATGATATCCTTTCAACATTGCAAGCAATTTTGAAAATATATGGTGGGTGGTACGTGCAGTATAATATGAAAATGTTAAATTGTGACGACAGGATAACCGAGGTACAAGAAAATTACTAGTATTTAAATATTGACTGCTATCTATGTGGCCATGAATAATTTTATATAATTCGTAAATTTGTATGAACCTGTGTCTGTTATAAATTAATAACATATTAAATTCTGCTAAAAGTGTATTATAAGAAACGGAGTAATCAGGATATACATGGTATTTAGAATAATATAAATATGTAATGAAGCCCTTTTGTACACGTTCCAATATCAACATAAAATGTTTATAGCCAGGTGACCACACGCATGCACAATAATTTAATTTACTTATTAAAAGAGAGTCGTACAGTCATCAAACAGTATTTATGTTTTTGAAATCTCTACAATTGCGAATGATAAATCCGATCATTTTATACGACTCACTGGCAACTTTATGAATGTGATTGTTAAATATCAGTTTGTGGTCAAACTCAAATAGAGAATTATAGACCGATTGCACTGACTTCGTGCATTTCTAAGATATTTGAAAAAGTATTAAAACACAATTGTATTTCTTTATTAACAAACATAATATATTATCCTTGAATCAATTGGGGTTTCGGGAATTATCATTGGACTTTTCAAAAGCATTTGACATGGTTTCTCATGATATATTGTACGATAAACTAGATCTTTATGGCATTCGAGGTAACGAAATAATAAAAGTTATCTAAGCAACAGAATTAAATATGTATTTTTTAATAATATTATGAGTAATCCCTTACCAATGATCATGGGGGTACCGCAAGGTAGTGTATTTGGTCCAATATTTTTTATATTATACACAAATGATATCATCAAATGCTTTGCTGATGACACTGTCGTTCATATTGAAGGTTGTAGTTGGGAAGACGTATACAACTAGACAAAGCAAATAACAGTACGTATAAAACAAATACTTGATTATAACTTATTAACCCTTAACCTTGATAAAACAAAATGTATAACATTCACATATTATAAAAACAACCTACCCAGCACAGATCAAATTACAATTCATAAATCGCAATGTACATCAAATTACAACTGCACAAAGATAAAGCGAATGAGTACAGTAAAATATTTAGGTTTCATATTGATGAACACCTAAAATGGGATAAACATAGAAACTATGTAACGAAAAGAACTAAAAAATTCGCATATCTATTTAATAAATTAAAATACATTGTAAATGTATTCAACCTCTATTATCATATGGTAAATTGGTATGAGGCGGCTGCTTAAAAATGCACCGTCAACAAGTTATCGTAGCACAAAAGCTTATTTTGAAAATAATCTATAACAAGCCCATTAGATAAACAATTATATAATGACGCCGATGTTCCCAATCTGGATAAAGTCTATGATCGAACGATTTCAAAATATTCATATATAGTCATAGTTATTTGACACGTGTTGCTATAAAAAGCAAACAAAAGAACCAAAGAAGCCATCGGGAAAACAAGTTTTCTGTATTTTATTGTAAATTTATACAATTTTCTGAGCACTATAAATAATATTACTGCAATTAGCAACTTTTGTGAATATGAACTAAAAAATCACTAAATAGAGTTAAATTTGATACTATTGCTAGTATTTTTATTTTATTTCATCATAAATTTGTAGCTTTTATTTTAACTTAAATTATGATAAAATTAGACCTAATTTTATGTCAATGAAATTGTTCAAATATCTTATTCTCTACAAGCGTAAAACTTCGAGAAACAAAAACTTGTTTAATAATAATTGCATGGAATTTACATTTATTTTATATTTATTTTACTTCCAATGTATTGTAAATAACTAAATTTTCTAGACTTAATAACACTTACAAAAACAGATGCATAGATCAACTTCTCCTTATATAGAAAACTCACACAAAGAGACACAATAATCCCCAATAACTCCACACACCGCCACACTCACAATCATGCTTCATTTTATTCATATATCTATAGGCTAAAAAATACCCCATTAATAATAGAATACAAAACGAAATTAACATCTTAGAACAAATAGCAATTAATAACAACTATAACCCATAATCCACAACATTTGAAATAAAATTAATAATAAAATAAATATAATACAAAACAGCTTAAAACAATACAACAACAATTAAAAAGAAAAATAACCTCTAGAATAGAGAAGTATTACCGAATTTGCATTTGTATCTAACAAAATAAATAAAATCTTTCGGAAGCATAACATCATACCAGTATTTAAAACTCAACACACCATTAAACATTTTTTCAGCCATCCTAAAGATAAAATCGATATAATGAATAAAAATGGAGTATATTCACTAACCTGTGATACATGCAGTGCTACTTATATTGGCGAAATAGGGAGAGCCCTAAAAGTAAGATTTAAAGAACACATAACACAAAAACATACATATTTCAAATTTCGGTAGACATTTATTCATACACAACCACACTTATGACAATCCTAAAAACATTAATCAAAATAAGTTGACAACTTAATCTACTAGAAACGTATGAAATAGATAAATTTAATAACACTCAAAATATTATCAATTACAACCCAATAAGAAACCCCTTTATTCTTACTTATAAGAACCTATCAAATAATAAACACGCACTCACAGATATACTCATATACATTCATAAACACACACATTCAAATTAATACACATTACTGCAAATTCAAAATAACCAATCACAATCCATTTCTTTCTTAAAAATTCAGAAATGAAAATTAACCACACTTTTTAATAACGCCCGCCGAAAACCACGTTCGTGCTAAGGTTGATGATATTCCTATATATTATATTATTTTTTAAACTTATGAAAGCAACACATTAAGCATTTTTGCTGACGTTTAAGTAAAATTAGTACTAATTCCATTTTTATTAATTTTATTTAGTTTAAATTTTTTTATTACCAATAATATTAATTATTTTAATGTTTTATAAATATAACAACATAGTTTTAGATTTAATACAATTCCTCATTTTTATTTTAATGTACCATTTATAGTTTTCCCACTGAAGATGATGCGTAAAGAACATCCAAACTAGTCCAGAAAATAAAGTTAAATATTTTACTAACTGGAAGTACTATATTATTCTTTCATCAGTTCTAACCAGTTATTATGCATGAATTTAACTTTGAAATTATTTGTGGTTAAAACATAGTGAATTCTTTAATTCAGTGTAAATTAAAAACCAATTAATAACTGCTATGATAACTATCGAGACGAAATTATATGCGGATAATAATTTTGAAACTGTCGTATAATTGAGAGTATTGTAGTTTTGATTTGATTGAATGATGTTACGAAACCATTTGTTCTAGCTCGGAAGTTTTTTTAGAGTTTTACTTTTATCATTCTCTGCAATATGAGTCAAAAATTTAGTAATTTAGGGTAAAATAATAAATGCTTTTTTATTTAATCTTCATACCTGTCACATGTAACACCCTAGTAATAATACACGTTACCAATATTATTAAAATACAAGTAAAATTCATCTGTAACAATTTATAACTTGCTGGAATTTATATCATACACATAATTTTGTGTAATATTAGAAGAAGATTGCGGGCTATTATAACAAAATATCCATGTTCCCAGGCAACAATATTAACACCATCTATGTATATGTGTAGCTTATCGTCAAACTGCAATAGGGTCAATTTATTTTTTGTATATTTACAAATAGTCTGCCACCTTTTGAGCCAGGCAAACTGCAAAAAAAAATATTACACGGTGAATGTTGGTTGATCATTTGCTTAGGCTTGTTGTATGTTACGGTAACGCATTATATAATTTGTTTGTTTATTTGGTATTAATTTTGTATTATTAAATTTAGATCCGTGCGGTACTCTTTTCTACAAGAAAAGGCAGGTCGTTGTGTAAATCATTGAGGAATACACGATATCTACCTGCAAAATAAACATTCACATCCATATGAAACGAACCATCTAGAAAGAATAATACGATTGATGCGAAACTTGGTGAAATTAATTGTTTATCCGTTGATATAAAATTACTAAACTCTTAATAAAAAAGTGGAGCAGTTGAGGTTTTTCCGTTATGGTTATCTTAAAATTCCACCACTTTTTATATGGACATTGAAGAATATTTCTTAGAATTTATCAGCAGTTGTTTTCTGAAGTTGTCACAATGACAAATTATAAGGCTCAGAGTAAGACAACGCCTAATTTTTTTCCAAACTTCGGTATCGATAGGGGTCGAATTATCGACATGAAAAAAGCAGGTTTATAGTTCCGCGAAATTGGCAGAAGAATGAATTGATATCATACAGCTGTATCGAAAATATGGTCTTCCTGGTCAGAAGAAGGTATACAGCAACAAAGCTTGGCCGGAAGACGTCCCTGACGTAGTAACATCTGTGAAGATCGGCTTCTGAGACGAATGGCCACATAGAACCGATTTCAAACAACCAAATCTGTTGCCGGAGAGCTGTAAATCGCCAAATTTCAATGCCGACCATTTATCGACAAGTTGCGTCCTCTGGTCTCCATTCTTATCGTCCATTCAGACGTCTTCCACTAACTTAAATCCTAAAATTCTACCACTTTTTATATGGACATTGAAGAATATTTCTTAGAATTTATCAGCAGTTGTTTTCTGAAGTTGTTACAATGACAGATTATAAGGCTCAGAGTAAGACAACGCCTAATTTTTTTCCAAACTTCGGTATCGATAGGGGTCGAATTATCGACATGAAAAAAGCAGGTTTATAGTTCGGCGAAATTGGCAGAAGAATGAATTGATATCATACAGCTGTATCGAAAATATGGTCTTCCTGGTCAGAAGAAGGTATACAGCAACAAAGCTTGGCCGGAAGACGTCCCTGACGTAGTAACATCTGTGAAGATCGGCTTCTGAGACGAATGGCCACATAGAACCGATTTCAAACAACCAAATCTGTTTATCGACAAGTTGCGTCCTTTGGTCTCCATTCTTATCGTCCATTCAGACGTCTTCCACTAAATCCACCTCAGAAAGCGGTTCGCTTGGCTTAGTGTCAAGAGTGGGTTGACGAATGGAACAACATCGCGTTTAGCGGTGAATCCAGGTTTTGTTTATGAAAGGATGATGGACGTAGAAGGGTGCGTCGATATCGAGGAGAATGATGAAATTTAGATTTTGTTGAAAGACGCCATAAAGCTTTAATATAGGGTGTCATGGTATAAGGTGCAATCTGTTTGAGAGGAAAATCACCTTTGATGTTAATTCCAGGTAAATTAAACGCTCGCCAATTCATTGATAATGTCTTGGATCTCGTCGCGGTGCCATCTAGGCAAACCTTACCTAATGGGATTTTTCAGCAATATAACGCTAGACCCCACACGGGAAAAACATTACAATGGTGTTCTTGGAACAAGCGTAGTTGCAAAAGCTTTGACCAGCAAGGTCTCCCGACTTAAACCCCATCGAGCATATATGGGACATAATGGGTAAAAGAGTTCGCAATATATCCAAAACACGTGACAACTTAGATTATCTAAGTTGCTTGGAATGTGATGCCTCAAGCAGATATATACCATTTACCCTTCTAGGCATTCTTTGAATAAATTTTTGCATTGCTGTGCGAGGCGATGTTACTCATTATTATTTTTTTCAGTTCTGATAGTTTAGTTATTTTCTATCTATTATTATTTGTATATTATTAATATTATAAACAATTTTTTTCACCAAGTTTCTGATCAATCGTATTATTCTTTCTGGGTCGTGCATTTCATATGAAATTGATTGAAAATTTTGTTAAATTATCTGGCACATTTAAAACATTAAATTATTAATATGGATTGGCGCCCAACCATTTAAAGATAAAAGTTGTTGGCGTCAGAGTTCGTCAAGTACTTTGATGGTTTCGGGTTTTTTCATGTTAAAAAAATCTAAGATCAAAGTGGTGTATAATTACCGTCGCTATGTTTCAAAAATATTTCTAATCATCAGTGGCGTGCCGTGCTCCAGTGGCGTACCAAACTTATGTTTTTTTTTAAATGGAATGCCCTATTTTTTATTGCAGATTTGGAAAGTGCTCGGAGAGTACTTATTTTTTTATCTAACATATTATACCCTTCACTTTAGCAGTTTCGCTGTTATAACCCCTTCTTTCAAAATTGCGCCCCATTTTTGAGATTTTTTTGGAGAAACTAATTGAAGCCGGCGCCTAAATTTGAATTGAGGTACAGGTTAAGACTTCGTTTACCTTCACATAATTTTTTTCGGGTAATTTATGGGAAAAAAATAATTTTTGATTGATCTTCGCATGTTGTCATTTTTTTCGAAAATTTCAAATGGCACCCCCCTAAAAAAATACGGCGTTGTATAGCCAAAACTTTAAATTTTTCATTGGTACAAAAAAAAATACACATTGCATAACAAAATTTCGGAGAAAAAAGGAATTACATCGCAAATGTCGGGAAACGTTTTGCGTTCCCAAGTGTGCCATGAGAAAACAAAAACACAAATACGGTCAACATAATAGTATGTACCTATTTATTTAACATGATATGAAAAATGCAGATAAAGAAAATTTAACAACTTAAACTAAATGTTCGAAATGACGACCTTCCTGCTGGAGGCATAACCGCAACTGCGACTCACAGGCTCTAGAGACTGCCCTAAGGACTTCTGGTGATATACCGCGGAAAGCCGCGCGGATTCTCTCCCTCATATCCTCGACAGTAGTTGGTACCGTCCTGTAAACCTCGTCTTTGATATGGCCCCAAAGAAAGAAGTCAAGGGGAGTGAGGTCTGGTGATGTTGGCGGCCACCTCACAGGACCCCCACGACCAATCCAGGAGCCCGGAAACGTTTCATCGAGAAATACCCGAACGACACGGCTATTATATGCAGGAGCGCCATCGTGCTGGAAAACGATCTGTCGTTAAGTGGCTAGATCATCCAAGTCGTCGCGAAGGAACCTTAAATAACTGTTGCCGTTCAGGTGCCCCTCGATGAAATAAGGACCCAAAAGGTGTTCTTCAAGTATGCCTCGCCAAACATTTAGCGACCATCTTTGCTGGTGGTTTATCATTCGCATGGCGTGTGGGTTTTCATCAGCGTAATAATGGTAGTTGTGGCGATTAACACGCCCATTTCAATGGAACGTCGCTTCATCAGAAAATAATACGCGCATAAGAAATGATCCCTCCTGCTCAATTTTGTTGATAGCCCACATGCAGAAATCTTGCCTCGCATGAAAATCTTGAGGTTGCAATTCTTGGTGCAGTTGAATCTTAAATGGACGGAATTTGTACTTTTGAAGAACACGTTGTACGGATCGCGTTGAAATATCGTTATTCCTACTAATATCACGGATACTGGTATGAGGATCTTCAATAACTGCCTCTAGAACCTGCAGTTCATTATTTTCGGTAAAAACTGCTTTCTTTCTAACTCTACTTGGCCGTTTCACACTTCCCGTAGTAGTTAATCTCTCCAACACTTTTTGAAACGCAAGTTCATTTGGATGCGCCCTGTGCGGATATCTCGCAGCGTACACTCGTGACGCCAAGAAACAATTCTTGTTACATTCTCCAAGAATAAATATCATGTCAACCATTTCCTCTTGAGTTCGGAACATTTTTAGAACGTTTATCAAAAATGACTTATGGCTGCTACTGACGTCTAATAATTTACTTTGACAATTACCAATCTTTTGTTTTCTCATGGCACACTTGGGAACGGAAAACGTTTCCCGACATTTGCGATGAAATTCTTTTTTTCTCCGAAATTTTGTTATGCAATATGTATTATTTTTTTTGTACCAATGAAAAATTTAAAGTTTTGGCTGTACAACGCCGTATTTTTGTAGGGGGGTGCCATTTGAAATTTTCGAAAAAAATTACAACATGCAAAGATCAATCAAAAATTATTTTTTTTCCATAAATTAGCCGAAAAAAAAATATGTGAAGGTAAACAAAGTCTTAACCTGTACCTCAATTCAAAATTTATACGCCGGCGTCAATTAGTTTCTCTACAAAAAATATCTCAAAAATGGGGCGCACTTTTGAAAGAAGGGGTTATAACAGCGAAACTGCTAAAGTGAAGGGTATAACATGTTAGATAAAAAAATAAGTACTCTCCGAGCACTTTCCAAATCTGCAATAAAAAATAGGGCATTCCATTTAAAAAAAAACATAAGTTTGGTTCGCCACTGGAGCACGGCACGCCACTGATGATTAGAAATATTTTTGAAACATAGCGAGGGTAATTATACACCACTTTGCTCTTAGATTTTTTTCGATAGCTTTTATCGTAAGGGAGCTATGGTCCGAGGCGTCTTAAGTGCCACACACGGTATATTAACAATTTCAATTTAATAAAATTTTACTAAAAATGGATTATTGCCGATGATTTATTTTTAAGACGCTTTAAAAAATCAAAATTAGCATTAATAAAGAGCCTTCTCTGTACATTTAACATGTAAATTACTGAAGTATTTAAACAAAAATATTCACAAGAAAATTTAATTTTACCAGCTAACAGTTGAAAAGACTACTTCAAGCACTAAACTATCACTAGCCAATGAATATTATAATTCATAGCTGTCCTAAGATGGCTGAAATTACAATCATCAAATTATTCTAAACCAGATTGTTGACAATATCTTTAGCCATTTTGATTTTCATCCCATTTCTTTTTAAACGGTAACTTGCGAGCTCTATTCATTGAGAAATTAAATGACGCTACTTTTTGTTTCAAGAAGATATGAGGAATTGTTAAGAATTATAGTGCCTATAAAGGTATATTTCCTAGATAAGATGTCAAATATCAAAGTTTGATTGAATTTACAAATGGATAAATCTAATAAAAAATAATGGTGTTGTCAGTTTCTGTTTCGTTACTAAAATTAATTGAAGGACGAAGAGAGTTAAAAAAATTTAGGTATTAAGTAATTTGCCTATTAGTGCCTACAAAACATGTTAATATGTCATCTAAATACATATAACACGATTTTATGTGTTTTTTGCCTAACGGAGAGTTAAGGATTTTGTTAGTACAATTTTCCATAAAGATTCCTGCAAGCAGGAGCTGAGGGGTGAGACCATTATTAGGACTTCTTTCCGTATTTAAAATTTATTATAAAAAGAAATTATTTATATATATGTAGGATTTCTAAAAGCTTTAGAAGGGATATTAGCAAACATCGCATGCTTTTATTAAAGTTAGTAATTAAATCAGATATGTTTTTTTGTGAAATGTGTGTATGAAAAATTAGTAAGTGATTTGAAAATTGAAGCTCATTTAAAAAATAGATCTTCAGCGGGTGAGTTAGAATAGGAGACTACAGGGTAAATTAGTTTTTTATCTTCATGAATTTTTATGAATCCGTATAATCTAACAACCGCGGGGTTCATCGGTAAAAGTTGCTACTTGTTTGAATTGCAAAATAACGAATTTTCAACGTTAATTAATAATTTTAATTTTGTTTATAATTTAGCGGTCGGATCCTTTTTAATTTCAACTATATCTGAGGAATTAATTAAATCTTGTATTTTCTGTTTTTAATATGTTCTATTTAATATTGCTGTCAAATTACCTTTATCCATTTTTGTGACTAGGATTATTATTTTTATTTTTTTGCTGAAAATATGTAATAGTTATATTATCAAAATTATTTTACACTGAAGGTTTCCTTTTTATTATTTGAGAAATGTAGTTTTTATATAGTATCATTTGATTGTTAAAGTTCAGATTCGGCAATAAGAGTTTCTTTGAAAAATGAACGTTAATGTGTGCAGAGAATTTTGGACCAGAACTTAACATTGCTCTTTCCTTTGTTAATTTGTTTAATTTCTTCTTTTGTATTGTCAATTTTTGAATTTGGAAAATTAATCAGCTTTATTTCCAGAAAAATAGTATTAAAACTAAAACTATTAGAAACCATTAAAAACGACATAGTTAATACTACACGAAATTTCAACAGGGAGATACCTCATAATATAGAATTAATTGTATATACTTGTTAATTGCAATTTATTTATAATACTATAATCTTATACCCTTTTAAAATTAAAATGCGAATTCGGAACATATCAGGATAAAATTAATAATAAAAATTTTGAACAAGAGTAATAATTCAAACAAACCCAATAATGGATATTACTTTTATTATTTCCTACCACTTTTTGACGCTGGAAAACGCATTACCGTTAATCAAAGGAAGCGTATCAATTCCAATAAAGACACATACCAGACATTTAAATTTAAATCCGCCTTCAAATGAATTGACATAGGTATCTGCAACTGATTTGCCAAGGGTGATCAAATCATTAACCAGAGCACTTAGGCCTCACAAGGCCCGTTGTGTCCCCCTGACCGGGACAGCCCTGCGTTGTTCTATCACTCATTTAGCCACCCAAGGTGGCGAGCAAAGGACAGCACAACGCTTGGAGGGTTATCCCTTATGTTGGCCATGTTCGGCCAGAGCTTCCCCTAGCATGGACTCTCTAAGGTGGGCGAGAGCCGGGCGGGTGGTTAACACATGTTCCACTGTCTCGTCCTCTTCTTCACATGCTCTACATATGGGGGTTTCCACTAGTCCCATTGTAAAAATAGTAAATAAATGTTACCTTAGCTGACAGTGACCCGTAAGGATAGCTGTGATAAGACGCAGATTCCCCCGGGATAGTCGCAAATAATATTCAGCTGTTTTCAGATTGGGTGAGCGTATTGCTTCATTGGCCTGTCTCTTTTGTCTCACCATCGGTGTAAATTCGGAGGGTTTCCCCACCATCTACACTCCCGGTTCCTCTTTTTATCGATACATTATAGGGTCTATTAAAGACGTAGCAGGGTGACAAATTGTCTGTCTTTCTTCCAAGGAAAGGTGTCTTCTTGACAGCCTCCTGTAAAAGGTGACAGTGTCTGCCAGCCCTGCCTCCTTTGTACCAGAGTCCAACTGAGTTTAGGCGCAGTGCTGCCGCCGTGGCCATCTCCTCTACATATAAGTCGAGGGGTGAAAGGCAGAGCATTGCTTACATTGCTGCAGTGGGTGTTGTTCGCATTGCTCCGGTCGTTCTTGAGGCATGCTATCCTTTGCAACTGAGTAAGCCGCTTTGCTGAGGTTTTCTGTCTGGCTCTGGGCCACCAAACCAGTGCTCCATAGATTAGCATTGGTCTTACTACCGCTATGTACAGCCAAAGTGCTATCTTGGGAGATAGCCCCCATGTCTGCCCCACAGACCTCCGGCATTGCCAGAGGGAGACTTCCAACGACAATATCAACTGGGTGTTGAGAAGCTTAGGAAACTTTAGCTTACCTAGTTTCCTTTTCTTTGTGAAGAGAACCATTTCAGTCTTTGACAGGTTTATGGTCAGAGACTGGTCGTTACACCAGTGTTCAATTATTTTGAGGGCTTCCTGCAACAAGCTGCATAACACCGTCTCAAATCTGCCTGTTAGCAGGATGGTTATGTCATCTGCATATCCTATGGCGTGGAAGCCATTGTCGTTAAGTGGCCGCAGTAGGCTGTCAACAACTATGTTCCACAGAAGTGGTAAGAGTACTCCACCCTGTGGGCAACCTTTAGCAACGATCTTTCTGACAGTGTTGTTTCCTACATTTACTGTGACTGCCCTATTCTCCAGCATGCTTTTGATCCATCCACTAACTGTGGGATTCACACCATGCGTGGAGAGAGTAGTTTCCATTTTTTTAAAGGTCGTTTTATCGAAAGCATCTTCATTACTTTCAGTTTCTTAAACTTCTCACATCTTGTAATGTCAACCTGTGTAGTGTAGGTCTGATTTCTTGCCTGGATAATGTAATTACACATATAAACAGAGTATAATTAAAACCCACTTGTTTGATCATAATGCTCAATTCATCACTTACCATAGAAATATATATAAACCTACACCATACATCTATAAAGGTTAGTAAACAGATCATTATTAAAACAATTCTGAGATGATTTACATTTCAACACAGAGGACACTTTCGTGTGTAAAAGTAAAACTGAAATATGTTAAACATTTTCGACCTATAAAACCAGAGTACAGAATTAAAAATAACTATTAAATTCTCAACAAAATAAACAATTTTCTAAATAAATCAAATAAGTCGGCATGGAATATTATCAAATACATTGTAGGCAGTGAAGCAAAAAAGAATAAAAAATTTCCCAATACAAATAATACGTTACAATTTTGCACTTAATTTAATGTATTCTTCGAAGAATATGCATTAAATCTATTTTAAAGAAAGTTAAGCCCCTCGACCGCTCTATACAAATTTATTATTTACTTTCACCACAACCTATTTAGAAAACTTTGCCCCATATAATTAAACCGCTTTTACATATTTTTAATTTATAGCTAGAAACGGAAATATATCCAGACGATTTGAAAAATGCGCTAATAACACCGATTCTTAAAAAAGAAAAACCTGACACTAGAAAACTATAGACCAGCTAGTGTTTAATGGCCTTTTCAAAAATATTTGGATTGATATTAGAAATTTCTTTAAAATTCATAACCTTTTTTTCCCATAAAGAAAAAACATGCTCTTGTAACTGAAAAAACAACGAAACAGCAAATTTTGATTTTTAAATATATTGATGTTTTAATTTTTTTTTTTAGCTCTTTACAAAGGAAAACTACCACGTGGAGTCTCCCTGGATCTATCTAGGGCTTTTGATACAATTTGATATACAATTGATTATAGCATATGAGTAACTAAACTAAATTGCATTATAAGTCCTCTTCTTTTTATAATTTTTGTGAATATCATTATCACAATCTCTCAGAATTGCATACCAACCTATTAAGCTAATGGCATTCAAGATCCTTACTGAAAGATATAACACAAGAGGGCAATCGTATTCTGAAAGTTTTTGAATATTGGTTTACCTGTAACAAACTCGTATTAAACCCGGATAAGAAAAAACATTATATTTAAAGCGAATATTAATACACCAACATCAAAAACAATTGAAATCAATTTAAAAAAATGTATGAGTTCACGGATAAAGTAAAATTAGGAATTTACCTTTATATCAACGTAAAATACAACTTTAACATTGATAAATTGGTAACCAATCATGCGATCGAATATACGTATCCTCCACAAATGCTAACTATGTTTGAAAAGAGTCCTAACTATAGCTGAATAAAATTGTGTAACAAGTTTCCAAAAACTTTTACATTATTAAGTACCTTCATTAATGAAAATGCACCATTTAAAATACTTCTTCATATTGAACCTTACAATATTCAAGAAACGTATAATTCAATAATTAATACATATGTAGCACCTGAATTATATTTTCATTTTTCATTTGACGATATTTCATAAGAATATGATATTTCGATATGTAAGTTTTATATGAAATCTAAAATAATGTATATAATTAATTTAATAATAATTATTATTAATGTAATTATATTATTTTTATGAAGTTTGGTATACAAAATATAAATTCTTTCAGTTTATATTAAGCTTAACAGGTTCCCACAGATACTGCTATTGACAACTTTTTTTAAAATAATTTAAAAATACGAAAACATTTCACAAATCAAAAACCACTAATACCTCGACAGATATTGAATTATATAAAAGTAATTTGCATGTTACAAAATCGCAGAAGAATTTAATTTACGCTAATTTAAGCCAATTAGCATAAATAATTATCTAGCAAAAGTAATTAAATAATGCTAGATCATTATAATCTTTAGTTTTCTTCAACGACATGAGGACTTTAATACATCTTATTACTAACGTTTTCTGTGTATTGGTGCTCAACAGTAGCCTAAGTACAACTAAAAAAAAACAAAAAAATGATTTAAATAACTACTTTAGAAAAATGATATAAATTGAGAGAAAAATAAGCATAGTTATAGCAATCAAACATTTTTTATTTAATTACACAATATTAATTTTTCCAGGCCAAGTTCTCTAATTTCAATCAATCGATTTGCTTTTATTTAAATTATTTATAAACTAAAATATACCTCTGAGTCAAGAGTCAATTATAATAAATGCATAAGATATTTAAACGTTTATACGATATTATAAGAGTATTGCCAAGAATGTTCGGAAATACGTGTATAACATTTTAAAAATGATATATTGTCTTTAAATTTCTGGGAATATATGTTTAATCTAATTTTTATAACTAAACATGATCATTTAATATGGAATATAATTTTAGATGTTAAATTGTTATGGTGTGTTTTTATATCTAGTCGTAAAATGTTAATTTCACTCTATATTAAATCTTTACTGTTTAGATGTATTTATTCTTCGTTAAACTTATCATTTACGGTTTAATTTATTAATCACACACACCGGTGGTGGCGCATTCGGTTGCGGCCCCGAACTAACGTGGAGCAATGTCCGTTTGGGTCAGCAGTTGGATTGGTGACCGGTACCATTTACTATTGAGATGCATTTAGTGGCCCTTGAAATTGACGGTCTAAAGCGAGTTTTAAAGTTTCGTATTTTCCATTCTCAGAATAAATTAATGTCTTATTACATCTAAAACACTCCTAAGAAATGCAATTTTATTGCAGTTGGAAATGATTTAGTAGTAGTTATTATATTAGGTGGTACATATAGGAAAGAACCAGACAGGTGTTACCGTTGTTGGAAGATGGAACACCTTGCGCGTCAGTGAAAGGGAACCGATAGGTCGAGACTGTGCTTGAGATGTGCAGGTGAGAGGCATTAAGTAAGTGTGTGTCCCAATCTCTGCCCCATATGGTCACATGGCTGGTGCAACCGTATGCCCGGGGAAGAAGGTGGTGGAGGCTCCTGATCGACCAGCACAGAGCTAGCTACATATTGCAGGTGTAATATCAGCAGGTGTAGGGCTGCCCATGACCTGCTTCTTGTTAGCGAGCCCAATAATGCGAGGCTAGACGAATCGTGGCTAGTGGATGGGCCAAAGTTTGACAGCGTGGGGTTCGCCTACAAAAAGGATAGTGTGAGTGGAGATGAGGGAAATATCCTTGTACTGTTGTTACATGTCTCCAAACTGTGGAAGGGGGGAATTCAAAGGTTAGCTCGCGGCACTAAAGGCGAGGTCATCGTTGTGGGAGATCTAAAGACAATGCGACGCAGTGGGGCTACCCGATTACAGATATTAGGGGTAAGGAGGTGATGTAGATGGCGGCCGCAAATGGACTGCCGTTTACGTTCGTTTTTAAATTTAAGTGGCCAGTCTAAATCATTCATCGATGTTACGCTGGCGTCCGAATCTCTAGTACAGTGAATACTAGACTGGATCATGATGGAAGACGCGTCGCTGAGTGATAAGTACGTATCTTACATCAGTGACCATATCTCTAGAGTACACCCAGAGCAAAGCAGGATCCAAAACGGGACTTGAAGGGCGATCTGTAGTATGGATAAGGACAAGCTCAGAGCAGGCATGGAAGCCCAGGCGTTCATCATCCAGGGAACACCGGAGGAAGCAGCCACATACTGGGGAGGAAGATACACTGAATTGCGTAGAGGGAGTCGCTCGCAGGAAAATGACCCGGCAAGGGCTAGAAGTCAAAACGCCGATCAGTACACAACGGATCACAAGGAAGCAAAAGAGCATTTTGCGGGGCAATAACCAAGAGTAAGGAGCGGTGTTGGAAGAAGCTGTGCAAAGAAGTGGAGAGCAATCCAGATCACCAGGCCCACGAGTAATGGTACCGGGTGGAGACGAAGGGGTCATTAACGAACTCTTCCAGCTCCACCAGCAAGAGAGTAACGGCGTGTTAAGATTAAAAGAAGAATCCGAAACCGACTTCAGGTGGACGGAGAGGGAAGTGGTAGCGGTGGTAAAAAGGCTCCCAAGTAGGAAAGCCCCTGGACCTGACGATTTGCCGAACGAGATGGTAAAGGCAGCGGTCCAGGTGATTTCCTCGGAGTTTACCTATGTGATGAACTTGTGCCTAAAGGAGAGGATCTTCTCGATGGTGTGAAAGGCTAGGCGTGTACTTCTCCACAAGCATGGGAAACTACCATAGGACTTCAGAGCAAACATGTCTTTGTGTTTGGAGGACGGAGAGGCCAATACGCTTGAACGGCTAATCGTTGAGGTACTGGAGGAGACGATAAAACAAGCTGGGGGACTATAGCTAAACCAGCATGGGTTAATGAAGGGCCCCTCCACTGTAGACGCGGTGAGAGCTGGGCGAATACGGGATTCAACTTGATCCCGTGGAATAGAGTTATGAAAGCAAGGGAGGTATTTGGTACGGCGTCATATATAAAAAATTGGCAAAAGTTACCTCAGCGAGAGGGTGTGATATAATCCGTTCGCCGTTTACTATTATAAATAGTGTTTAGTAAATATACTCATAATGTTATTGTTATGAAATATAATAGTAAACAGGCATTGACACAGCAATAAACATTCCTTGAGGAAATGCTGAGTTTGTCAATACCTGGTTCCCATGAACTGGCAATAACGACCTAACGCAAGGATATTTACTTGCATCAGGCTCGTGCCCTAAAAATAGTTACTATATACGAGATTTTGTATTTGATTAAGATATAGACTGATAGAGACTAAGATAGACTACGGTAAACTAAGAAAGACCATGTAACCGTCCACATAATTGTGTATATTATACTATATATAATAAATTACTTCTGATTTGTAATATCTGAGTATATTTGATGTCAAACCGAGCCTGAGCTGTACCACTGGACGAGTCTACAGTTAACCAACCGATTTCGGCATATCACATGGCGATCCTGCTAGTGCCATAATCATATGGCAAAACAACGATCCTGCAATTCATCGACGAATAATCCACGATGGTAAGGAATATAATATGAGCAGCAGACAATTCAAAGAAGAGGCAATAATGGCAGAAGTAAGAGGCAGCACACCCAATGGAACCATCAAGGGAACAAATATTTTCTAAATTGGGGAGCCGCAGCCATCCTGTTATTCATCATGGACATCATATATTTTATTTGGACACACGTAAGAAGATACAGCATGAAGAAGCCAGCATACACACCAAACAAGACATCACGCGGAACTGATGGAGCTGCGTAATACAGTATAAATTAAAGTTAGTTAATAGGATATGGAATTAGAGAATTTAAATTTTATTATTAAAAATTCGACGCCCATTTTATAGCAAGTATTAGGGAATTATTCTATTCTTTAAATTTAGATAAATTAGCCTTGAGTAAATTAGAAAATCTAAGTCTTGTCACAATGGGTGAAAAATTCGATTTAAAAACGGCGACAAGCTTATTACCGGTCATGAATGGTTCAAAATGTATTACAAAACAACTCATTCGAGCTATCGAATTATACGATTCCTTACTAGCTGCTGAAGATAAACAATTATATATATATATACGGGAAACTAACGAAAACATTGCAATAAATTCGTTTGCGAATGGTTTACAGAATCCAGAATTTAAACAATTATCAATGCTCGTAATTATTTAGAACTTAACCAAGCTATTCGAGGAGCCCTAAATGAGGAATTAATTAAACAAAACCAACAGATATGTCATATCGGTAAACATTTTAATAATAGAGACAATTGTAATAATAGAGGACATTTAAAAAATTTTAATAATAGAGAAAAGTATAGTAACAGAGAATATTTTAGGAGAAGTTTTTCTGTTCAGGGTAACGGTAAAAATTACTGTAATGGGAAAACTAGTGATACATATCACAATAAATATAATAATAATGCTAATAAGGGCATAGGTATGCGCGGGAATAATGGCAAACGTGGTTATTTTATGAACCAAGATCCCTGATGATAAAAGCTTAACATTTTTTCAAGGCTAAAGGGAATAGTGTAATTTTTAATTTAAATTGATTGAATGTTGTAAAATTGGGATACAGAGAAAATCATTTACTATTTTTATTAGATACGATTTATTAGTTAGTGTAATTTTCGATAGTGTAATCGCGTATAATGAAATTATTAATGCTAAAGATAAAATAAGGATTAAAGGAGTTTCGGGATGCACAATTTCTCAAGGTTCAACGAATATTGCATTACAATTAAACGGAGAGCTTGTAAAACATGATTTTTTTATTGTTAAAATGTTTTGAAAACGGTATACATGGTGTAATAGGATCTGATTTTTTTTTGAAAAATATAATGCTATCATTGACTACGAAAAATTTAATTTTTCATTTTGGATCGATAATGAACAAATAGGTACTTTTGTGGCTGAAGCAATCGTTTGCCCACGTAATAACAAAGTACCAGTTAAATTACTAAATGTACGAGAGGAGGAAGTTCAAATAAAAAACTTTATACCAAAAGTCGAAAGTTAATAAATTATTAAGTTGCAAATTTTAAAAGTAAACCAAAATCTGTTGAAAGAGTCGATAAATTAATTAGATTAATTAACATTGACCATCTCAATATTGACGAGACGTTTTCATTACAGCGAGTATGTGCAAAATATGCAGACGTGTTTCAATTAGACGGCGATCCGCTGACCGTGACCAACATTTATAAACAAAACATCAACCTTGCAAAATCAGCAACACCAGTTTACGTAAAACCATATCGCTTACCACAAGCACAGAAACACGAAATCCACACGCAGTTGGAAGATATGTTAAAAATGATATAATTGAAGAAACAAAATCGAAATTACCATCTCCATTATTAATAGTACCAAAGATAGCTGATGGCAACGAAAACGAAAAATGGAATTGATTATAAACTTTTAAATAGACAAATTGAGGATGATAAATTTCCTCTCCAAAACATATCTGAAATATTAGATTCATTATCAGGAGCAATGTATTTTTCTCACTTGGATTTATCACAAGGATAATATCAAATCGAATTGGAACCTTCTAGCCGTGAATATACTGCCTTTATAACAGATCGGGGTCAATATCAAATAAAAAGACTTCCGATGGGCCTAAAAATTAGTCCGAGTGCATTCTCACGAGCTATGACTATCGCTATGGTAGGGCTAAATTACGAGAACTGTTTCGTTTATTTAGATGATTTAATCGTATTTGGGAATAACCTAGTAACGCATAATAAACATCTTACTAAAGTATTAGAAAGACTGCGAGACGTAAATGTAAAACTAAATCCAAACAAATGTAAGTTTATGCATAAAGAAATTTTATAATTAGGTCATATAATCTCAGCACATGGTGTTTCACCGGATCCAGCAAAAATTGAGGCAATTCAAAAGTTCGCAATACCTAAAGATTCGACTGAAAAAAAACGCTTTGCAGCTTTTGTTAATTATTATCGGAAATATATTCCAAATTTCACGCACATAGCAGCAGCATTGAGTAGATTATCAAAGAAAGGAATAAAATTTGAGTGGACTAAGGAATGTGAACTTGCATATCAATCTTTAAAAGAGTCACTTACAACCCCACCTATTTTGTATCCAGTATTTCTCAGAAAATAACGAATTTATTTTAAAAAAATATGCTTCAGGATATGCAATTGGTGCAGTACTATCAAATAATGACGATAAACCTATTGCTTACGCAAGCCGTTCCTTAAATTAAGCAGAGAGAAACTATTGCATAATCGAGAAAGAACTGTTGGCAATTGTATGGGCTGTAAAACATTTTCGAATATATCTTTCTGCACGAAAATTTATTATTTTTACTGATCACCGACTATTAGTTTATCTTTTTGGCATGATACCTTCAAGTAGATTAACGAAGTTTCGGTTAATATTGGAAGAATATGATTTTGTAACAAAATATTTAAAAGGGAAAGATAATGTAACTGCAGATGCATTATCGAGAATAGAAATATCAAAAGATGACTTAATAAAGACTAACAATCAAGTGTGCAACACAATGTATGCGATGACGCGAGCACAGTCAAGGAAAAAATCCGACGAAGATGATGATGAAAATATAGTTCAACGCGAAAGGATTGATCACCCTGGCGTAGTTGAATTGTTATAACGTCCTACTTATGGAACAGAAATAAAACTTATGGATAAAGCAGAGTTCGATAAGCTCTTTCAAAATAAAAAGTATGCTTACAAATCAAAGAACTTAATTTTTAATGAGATCTCTAGAGAAATATTTATTGAGCACGAATCCCGATCAACGTCTGTACTAGGTACGTCGTTGAGGGACTTGAAACAATTATGTACGAATTTTATTATTCCGGAATTAATTATGGTAAAATCGGAAGAGTGCACGCTATCGCATATGTTATTTAATGACATTGCAAATAATTGTAAGCAAATAAAAGCAGAAGGTTTGAAAATAACTATACTGAAAGGTAAGCAAAATATTTCTGACCGTGACACAAGGCAAATAATAATGAACGATTTCCATATGTTACCAACTGGAGGTCATGCGGGTTTTAACCGTATGTACAATAATATTAGGAAGTATTATTTCTGGACAAATATGCAGAAAGATATAGAGAAATTTTTAAAACATGTGATGACTGTCAACGATATAAATATTCAATTCCAAACCGAGAACCCATGTCTTTAATGACAACAGCTAAAACTGCTTTTCAAAGGGTGTATGTAGATTTGGTAGGTCCATTAGAAACAGATCATTATAATTTTAAATATATTTTAACAATACAGTGTGAGTTATCAAAATTTGTTGAGGCTTGTCCGTTAGAGAATAAAGAATCTGTACCATTATAAAATTCACATACTTGGGTGCATATTTAAGAATTCAAATAGCAAAATATCCAGGTACTTGGAGTTCTTGTATACTATATTGGTGTCTTGCATACAATAATACGGTACATACAGAAACGAATTACATGCCACATGAACTAGTGTTCGGAAAATTATGTAAATTACCATCAAATATTAGAAATACCATAAATCCAATATATACTTTTGATGATTACCCATCCGGGCTAATTTTCGACTACAAACAGCATGCAAGGAAGCGAGAGATAAAATGTACTGGATTCAAAGAGTATTCGAAAATCCAAATATGATGTAAAGAGGAAGAGTGTAAAATATAGCATAGGGGATAGTGTAATGTTAAGAAACCTAGTAGCTAATAAAATAGAACCTAGATATAACGGTCCTTATACCGTCGTAGAGATTAAGTCACCTAATATTAGAAGAAGTAAACAAGGATAGAATTAAAATGTATTATATTTAGAAAAAAAATGTATCTTTGTAGAATTTTTTTTTTTAATTTACGGGGAGGATGTGATGTAATCCGTTCGACGTTTACTATTATAAATAGTGTTTAGTAAATATACTCATAATGTTATTGTTATGAGATATAATAGTAAACAGGTATTGACGCAGCAATAAACATTCCTTGAGGAAATGCTGAGTTTGTTTGTCAATACCTGGTTCCCATGAACTGGCGATAACGACCTAATGCAAGAATGTTTACTTGGATCAGGCTCGTGCCCTAGAAATAGTTAATATATAAGACATTTTGTATTATATTAAGATATAGACTGATAGAGACTAAGATAGACTACGATAGACTACGGGAGACTAAGAAAGATCAAGTAACCGATTTGTAATATCCGATTATATTTAATGTCAACCCAAGCCTGAGCTATACCACTGGAAGAGTCTGCAGTGAACCAACCGATCCCGGCATTGCATAAGGGAATAGATCGGCAAGGAGTAGAGCAAAGTATCAACGTGTATAGTGACGTTGGATAAGGATCGGTAGTTGGTCCTCTACTAAAATACTACTGTAATATGGCCTATGACGGTGTTTTCCGCATTGAGCAACCTGTTGGCGTGGAGATTGTAGCCTTTGCGGATGACCTGGCGGGAGAGGCTTCGGCGGGCGACCCAGGTTGGTGCCATCAGGATTGCCAGGGGGTACTGTATAATTAAGGCAGATGCTATTGAAGTCATCCATAGTACAGTACCGGTGGATCTACTGGCATTGGAGAGAATGGCAGAACACAAGGTGAAGCGGATGGGAGAAACCACTCTCTGTACGCCAGAGGGGGGTGGAATAAAAGCGACAAGCAAGAGTGGATGAGGCACGGCTGCTGCTACTTTACTACACTACGTAGGTTGGCAGGAACCAAGCAAGTGCTAGCAGAGGAGCTGAGGGTGTGAGTCAGCATGGCAGCGGGAGAAGAATGCTTCGGCGATACCACTGCCATTAAAGTAACAATAAATTCTTTTACTTGATTAATTCAAAATTAAAATTGCTTTTGAAACTAAAAATACAAAAAGATTTATTAACTAAATTATTTATGACTTAATTATTTTCAACGATCATTATAACTGATTGGAGTTTTGTACTGAATAATGATATAGTCGAGAGCTGGCTGTAACTAATCACTTTATTAGATTAATCAAGTTTAAGGTAAACTGCTGGGCTGTATGAGGCGACTTCGTCTCACCGAGGGATCGGCCGAAGACCTATGCCGGGATTTTTCCAAGCGACTCAGGGCTGCATGCGATGTGGCGATCCGTAAAAGGCGGGAGGGTGGTAACAGAAGGGCAGTCTACTGGTGGGGTGAGGAGGTAGCCAGGGCCAGAACCTTGGCAAGCTCGGCGAGGAGGGACCTGACGCGTTGCAGGCGAAAGGGAGGAGAACTTCAGGTGCTGCAGGAGGCCAGTAATACTGCCAAGGCCGCCTTTCGTTTGTCTATCTAGAGGGCCAAAGAGCAGATATGAAAAGAGCTCTGCGAAGAGGTTGAGGCAGACGTTTGGGGTAGGCCCTATAGGCTGGTGGCGAAGAAGTTGGGAACGACGCCATCCAACGTCGGAGCTAGGATCCCGGGTGGCATGGCATGCATGGTCAAGGAGCTCTTCCCTCCGGGCCCCGGTGCGTCGAGCACCCCGATGCGTGAACCGGAACCGTCAGATGAGGATATATTCACGGTGGAAGAGGTGGTAGCACCGGCGGCGGCGCTCCCTAACCGGAAAGCTCCCGGACCTTTCGGCACGCCCAACGAGACCATCAAGGTGGTGGTGATGGACGGCCCCGAGGCGTTCACATCGTGCTTCAGCAGGTGCCTGGAGGAGGGCACCTTCCCGGGGTGTTACAAAAGAGTAAGCCTGGTACTTCTTTCAAAACGGGGGAAGACCGCCAAGGAGCCTAAGGATTTGCGGCCAGTATGCCTTATTGATGGGGAGGGTAAACTTCTAGAGAGGCTGCTAGCGGACAGACTTAACGCCTGGATAGAGGCGTCTGGGGGCCTTTCAAAGAATCAGTTCGGTTTTCGTAAGGGAAAATCCACGGTCGACGCGCTGATATTGGTAAGGCGTTTGGCGTATGAGTGCAACAGTGGCCCACTCAAGGGAAGAAGGCACTGCCTGGCTATTGCGATTGACGTGGCAAACGCGTTCATCACCCTGCCGTGGCCAGTAATAATTTCGGCTCTGGAGGCAAAGAGAACCCTGGGGTACCTCCTGAGGATGGTGCGGAGTTACCTCGGAACCGGCGGCTTCTGTGCGAGGGGGAAAGTGGAAACAAGGAGGTGGTACTCACCAGAGGCATTCCACAAGGGTCGGTACTAGGCCCACTCCTATGGAACGTAGCCTATGACGCCGTTCTGCGCCTGCAGCTGCCAGAGAGAGTGACAGCCATTGGCTTCACCGACAACCTGCTACTGCTCGTGAGGACCAGGTCAATTGAAGACCTAAGGACTAGGGCGCAGAAAGCCACCCAGCAGGTAGCCGACTGGATGCAGTCGGTAGGACTGACTATCGCGGGCCACAAAACCGGGGCTCTCGAGAAGGAAAGCAGGACGAATAAGGGGGGAGACCATTAGACTTTTGGGGCACGACGTGAAGGTTGAGACCAAACTTAGGTACTTGGGAGTAGTGGTGGAGTCCAACACGATGCATAGCTCCCAAGTAGCGGAAGCAGCAGCCAGCGCCACCATGGCTACCAAAGCGGTCTCAATACTCATCGCCAACATCGGGGGACCCAGTGAGGGAAAACGCCGCCTCATGCTGGGTGTAGCTAGAGCCAAGCTCTTATACGCGGCTCCAGCCTGGGCAAGATGCACCGGTTCGCGAAGAAATGCAGACCGCCTCCGCAGGACGCTTCGACCGGGAGTGCTAAGGGTATGCAGAGCCTACCGCACGGTGTCCACAAACGCGGCGGAGGTCCTGGCGTCATCGGTTCCGCCGGACATTGACATTCGTGAACGTGCATGGGTATTCCACAGGGTGCGACTAGCGGGGGACAGAAGGGCTGCCCAGCGAGAGGCTGAAGTATGGAGAATTGAAAATTGGCAGGAAGGATGGGCTGTAGGCAACACCGCCGAGTGGACCCGAAAAATTATCCCGGACCTACGCCCATGGGTGGCTAGAAAGCATGGAAAATTAGACTTCTATACCACGCAGCTACTCACAGGACATGGGATCTTTCGCGCCTACCTAGCGCTCATCAGGAAGGCCAGCAGTGACACCTGTCTGCACTGTCCGGGAACAAGAGATGATGTTGAACACACTCTAGTAAGGTTCAGCAGATGGGCAGTGAAGAATGCCGGGTGAAGAATGCCTACGGTACTGCCACCGGTGTCCCAATTCTCAGGGCCCCTGCTAGGTCGCTTGCGGCTAGCAAGTCCCTTATAAAAAAAAGGTAAACGTATGCCCATAACCAAATTTTATGTCGCGCAAATTTGGGAAATTCTTCGAAATGTAAACTTGATTATGTTTCTATACAGGGTGTACATTAAGTAAGAAATAAATTTGATTAAAATTTAGGCCATTTTATTTTAGAAAAATGCTCGGACACGTGTCTTATTAATTTCTTTTATTTCTTCGAAGAAGCTGAATATCGACATCGGGTATGCTACATGAAAACTACTCAGAATTTTACGAAGAATTCAATAAAAAATAGGGCTTCATTTTCGAGATATATTTTAATTTTATTTCAAAAAAATGCGCGTTAAAATAATAATACATGTGTCCGAACATTTTTCTAAAAGAAAAGAAAAAGAATTGTAATGGAATTTTTTCCTTACTTTATGTACACCCATATATGTTAAAAAGATGTAATTCACGTGGAAGTGCGAGGCATGACGTACATTTTACGATAGTGTATTTTTTTAACATACAGACACATGTTATGGCTTTTATTTCATTCTGTTCGCTTAATATTAGAATGATAATAGAACGGGATGTTTTATGTTTTGAAGGATTCGGCATGCTGTATTGGCAATATATCCCAATTTGACAGTGACTAAGTTTCACTGTATATAAGTTAAAAGGGAAGCGATTACAAAACTAATCGTAGACTCTAATAACAAAACTATGATGGTTTTAAACAATTCTTTTTAATTAGAAGTAAAATATGATGCCACATGTGATATTAATTCAAACGCTGTAAATAATAATCAAATAGGTTCCTTCTGACCTCAATCGAATAAAACCTCAGCACAGCTATATAAATATTTCGTAATATCTTATATATTACATTGATAATGTCAAATTGAAACGTACAAGTTCCTTATGTAATATAACGCCAATACCTCTTAAAAATTTGCAAAAAATATAGTTGTTTCAATTATTTAAATTGTAAAAAAACAACTCGATAACTAAATTAAAATTCTAACGAATATGTGGTCGATTTGGAAATAAACTTAGCCACAAATTACTGTGTAATCATTAAATAATTTAAAAAAATACAAATATTTGGTATTAAAATTGAAAATAAAATTTTATTACAAAGTAATATGTGCGTAGATGTAATTTATTTACAATCGTCCCTTACAAGGAAATAAAATCAAAATTAAACACAACGTTTATAATAATTACCTACTTTGAATTACATTATTCACCATTCATATATTTTATTAAAACATATAATTTACTTCTATTCCTTCAATACATGTTTATTTATTTATTTATTTCTTGAATTAAGAGATTATCAAGTTAATGAAATGCACTAAATTAAGCTCTGGTATATTTTCAATAAAAATAGAATTTAACCACAAAAATCAATTAAATATCTGTATGAAAATACATATATATACAAGAAAGGTAAAACCCATATATTCAAATTAGAATTTCACAGATATATTAAAATAAAATAATAATGCAAATTAAAAAAAAATAGAAACATAAAGAGGAATTTGATTCTATAATTCAGTTATATTAGGATATAATTAATTTAAAAATTAGGAGCGGATTTATAGTTAAGAAAAAGAAAACTTATCAACGACTAAAAAAGGATAAGGTACTGTTTTACCAACTAAACCCTCTTCTCATTGACCAATCTATAATAAACTGACTGAAATGGTCCTCTTCACAAAGAAATGGAAACTAGGTAAGATAAAGCTTCCTAAGCTCCTCAACACCCAGTTGGCATTGTCGGCGGAAGTCAAATACCTGGGAGTGATCCTCGACGGCAAGCTGACGTGGGAACCACATCTCAAAATGAAATGTAAAAAAGCATGTGTCACCCTCTGGCAATGCCAAGGGCTGTGGGGCAGACATGGGGTCTATCTCCCAAAATAGCACTTTGGCTGTACACATCGGTAGTAAGACTAATGCTAATCTATGGAGCACTGGGTTGGTAGCCCATAGCCAGACAGAAAACCTCAGCAAAGCAGCTTACTCAGTTGCAAAGGATAGCATCCCTCAGCACGACCGGAGCAATGCGAACAACACCCACTGCAGTAATGGAAGCAATGCTTTGCCTTCCACCTCTAGACTTATACGTAGAGGAGATGGCCACGTCGGCAGCACTGCGCCTAAACTCAGTTGGACTCTGGTACAAAGGAGGCAGGGCTGGCAGACACTGTCACCTTTTAGAGGAGGCTGTCAAGAAGACACCCTTCCTTGGAAGGAAGACAGACAATTTGCCACCCTGCTACGTCTTCAATAGACCCTATAATGTATCGATAAAAAGAGGAACCGGGAGTGTAGAGGGTGGGGAAACCCTCCGAATTTACACCGATGGTTCTAAACCAAAAGAGGATCCGGAGCGGGAATTTACTCGCAACAAATGGACCTATCATTAGCTATACCTCTAGAGAAGCACACAACTATGGGGTGATATCCGTGATAGGAACATCCAAATCTTTACAGACAGTAGAGCAGCAATACTAGCAGTGAGTGGTCACAAGATCACCTCAAGACTAGTAAAAGAATACCACAACATCCTAAAACAAGCAGAACAATCAAACAGTATTGAGCTGCGCTGGGTTAAGGGACACAATAATGAAGCAGGCAATAGCAAGGCAAAGCAGTTGGCGCGGGCTGGATCGGTTCTCAGTGATACCACGGACGGGCAAACGATCGCGCCAACACCAAAATACCTCACTGACATCCTCAAATAGAACACTCTCAAGATGCTAAAACAACGTTGGAACAACACCTGAGGCTGCAGACAGGTCAAGGAAGCAATGCGCTCACCCAATCTGAAAACAGCTGAATACTATCTGCGACTATCCCGGGCAATCTGCGTCTTATCACAGGTATCCTTACGGGTCACTGTCAGCTAAGGAAACACTTGTTTACTATGAGACTGGTGGAAACCCCCATATGTAGAGCATATGAAGAAGAGGACGAGACAGTATTAAATGTGTTAACCACCTGCCCGGCACCTTAGAGAGTCCATGCTAGGGGAGCTCTGGCCGAACATGGCCAACATAAGGGATAACCCTCCAAGCGTTGTGCTGTCCTTTGCTCGCCACCTTGGGTGGCGAAATGAGTGATAAAACAACGCAGGGCTGTTCCAGTCAAGGGGGCACAACGGGCCTAGTGAGGCCTAAGTGCTCTGGTCAATGATTTGATCACCCTTGGCAAACTCAATCCAGATCCAGACCAATTATAATAAAACTACAGTCATCATTTATGCCTTGGAAAGTACTTCATCCATATGTCGATTTGTCATTATACTAATACCAGAAGACCATAACAAGTCATTTTTATCAAAAACGAGTATGTCGACCTTTTGGGAGTATGGCATAATATAGTAAATAATGATGGGTCTAAAACTGAATACTCTTGTGGTTGTTCTTTCATCTTTGACAATATCTTTCATACATTTAAACTGTTAAATACCTGCAGTATATTTACAAGCGTATTGTATGCCTTCAAACAAACTCTACACCGTTCGCTAAGATATAAGTAAAAAATAATTATCTTTTTACAGACTCTTTAAGCTGATCTGTGATATTATTGTAAGGTAATATTTTATTCATGACACCGACAATAATTATTTGTGGTTAAAATATAGCGAATTTTGAAATTTAGTGTATGTATTGATTACCACAAGTGAACGATCGCAACTAGTCTTTTCATTATATAATAATATTAATTTTTGTATATAATAGCAAATATAATGTTTCAATTCATAATATAAATAAAATTTAATCTAGGCATTTTAAATATATTTATATATTTATTAACCTTTTCTATTATCATAATTTTGGTCTATGTATGAAGGAAGTATTATTTGTTTGATATTAATAATTATAATTATTATCCTTACATACATCTCTAAGAAAAGAAGAAATTACAGTACCAAAGCCAAAATATAATTAACTTGGCCCGTCACAACAATAACAATAATAATAACATTTCGGAACTTATGCATGTTTGATTAATTTCAGATAGTTAGCAAAACAATTGTCAATATTTAAAATTAAATATTGCCCATAAATATTTTTCGATGAAAATAGTAATCTTACATGAAAGAAGCTACTATAAGTTTTAATTATATTCTTAATAACTATAGAAAATTAGCCTAACCGTTTTTCTATATAAGGATTAAATATTAAAAAACGAATTTAGATTGAAATCCTGCATGTAAAGGTTATTCAATAGGTTAAAATTATATATCTTGAATAATTTTCTCACTTATTTCTTGGTGAAACTAGAAAACTAGACTTTTAGAACACAAAATAAAACAATAAATAATAATCATTTTATAGATGTAAATAATTTTAAGATTTCATACATGGATCATAAGAGATTTATTTTTAATCTAAGATAGGGCCTTTAAATAAATATATCCATAAATCGGGGAAAACCCGTCGTTAATGAGAACGTACAGATCTGGGCTTATCCTATTCATAAAGCACTTATCACCTGCATATAAAAACCTGCCGGTATCTTTTAAAATCACTATTGATAATGCTATAACAAGCGAAACTAGTCGAGTAAATATAAAAAAAATCAATTGTTTTACTATTGTTTAAGATTATTTAACTATTAAATGCAGTATTACAATTTAAGTATTTAATCCATTCTGGCCTGATTCACATGTTTAGAATAGAAGTGATTCGTTTCTGGTAAATGATGAAAAGTTTATGGTCAGAGGATATTAATCATTGTTCGATCTCTGGAAGATGTCGCCCTTTTCAGATGTTGGGACCAGAAACGGGAAAATAGAATATTTCAAGGCAGCGATTCAACATATCATCAATCACAAACCTTTTATATTGACTAGCCCCGTAAAATATTAATCAAAAACACGCACTTTTCTTTCTCAGAAATTTTATGTGTATTAATTTTTATACTAAATGCAAAGTGATAGACAAAAAAAATAATGAAACATAATAAAATACAGTTTTGATTAAAATAAATATTAACTGAGTAGTAATTATTTCAATTAATTCAATTACATTAATAATTATAAATGCAAATTTAAATCGATTGTCCTATAAAATCTACAATATATCAGGTAAATTATTTATACCCAACCCACTAAAAATTATTACAATACATATATTATAAGGATATATTTTACAACTTAAATAATAAATCAAATAATTAATATTTTTTATTTAAAAGTCTCGCTCGTGTGCAACTATAAAAATGAATCACTATCTAAAGCAGTTTAAATATGCAGGATGCAAAAGAAATTAGTTGATTGCCTTGAATAACTCTCATTACAAGAAATCGCATTTTATCTCGATGTTTTGTTGTTAATGTTTGGTAAATGAGTGGTTGGAAAAAGGGGTGAATGTGGCAGTGTGGATGAAGGTAAAATGGGAAGAAGTAGAAAAGCAGGAGCGTCAAAGGTGTATTGAGAGTAGTGGGTACAACCCTCTTTATAAAAGGTGGCAGGTACATGGGAAGATACCTGGGTACCTAACAAATTGTACCTTGAACGGAGGGCAGAAGGTAGCAATGGTTAGGGCTAGGTGTGGCTCGGAGGAGAGAGGAAGAAAGATATGGATGGGCGAAGAGTATGGTAGGTGTGTGCTGTGTGGGAGTGGGAGAGATAAATGGAGTCATCTAGCGGAGGAGTGTAAGGAGATACGGGAGGAATGGATTAATGGGAGTAGACGGATAGAGGAGTGGATGCGAGAGGACGGGGCTGGCGTAAAGATTGCGATGACATTAGGGTGGGAGAGGGAGAGGAGAAGAAGGATGTAATAAATCGAGTTAATAGGGATTAACTATTTAGTTTTGAATTGTTATTATTTTGTATATATGGCTAAGTTTATAGATGCCAATAAAGGTCTTTTTTGTTGTTGTTAATGCGCCCAACTAAGAAATGGGGTTTCAGAACAGCGCAAATTAAAAATGCGCGCGTCATTAAATGCTAAGCCAACTCTGTTCATATCAGCCTCAGAATACTTTGTTTGATACAATACGATCATTATTAAGACAGGAATTTATTTCTTTATTAAAAACTGAAATTTAAAGTGCTGTTAGAGAATTAAAAAATTAAATAAATTTAAAATTTGTAGAAATCGAAGAAAAATACAAATACAAGCGAGTAACGTGACCGACATTCAAGCGCTACACGCCCCGAACAAAATTATTTAAAAGGTAATAATTTATCAAGTAATATGCCGGAAATAATATTTTTAATTAATAATTAACATAATTGTTTTTCACATTTACGTCATAAATCGTTCTACCAATTTTTTCGATCATTTCACCACCAAGCTTGCGTCGAAGTTTTGTAATCGCGCACTAGAATTTTTTCTCCGTTTTTATTATTTATTTCACGATTCACTAGATTTTCATTTTTAATAAGTTTCTATTATTTTTTGTGTTTTGGGATGTAATAAGTCAATACGTGTTCTAAGTTCGCGACCAACCATTAACTTTGAGAGGGTTTCAATAATCAAATAAAAACTTTATTACAGAGGAATCTAAGTCCTTTTTCTCTAAAAATGCTTTTTCAATGTTAATTTTATTTTTTTTTACATTCACTTCGACGGCTCCATTACTTGCGGGATGTTATGGAGGTAAAAATTTGTGAATTATACCGTTTTTTTCTAAAAATGGTCAAAATTGGGTTGAAGTAAATAGCGGATCATTATCGGAGGCAATGGTATCCACTAAATCAAAGCGTGCAAAAAGAGATTTTAAGCACTTTATCACCATATCAGCAGAAGTTTTATTTAATTTAAAACTTCTAACCATTCTGTATAAGCGTCAGTTAGAATTTAATATTTATTTTCATATAATTGACCCAAAAAATCGATATGAATACGCGGCCATGGTTTATTTGGCTATGATGCGAAATGTTTTATCGGATTCGGTCTAAAAGTGTTTTGCAATTTTCGTAAATATTTTCAATTTCTTTATCCATGTTAGGCCACCAGAAGTATGTCCTGGCAATGGACTTTATTTTGTCTCAACCTAAATATGAGTGTAACTCATTTAAAATCACATTACGTAATTTTGCAGGAATTATAATTCAAACAAACAACTATGTTGATATTTTCTACGAAAAAAGGCTTATCTTCGTCGGAAATTACTTGTTTTAGCCAGCCGTGTAAACACCAACCAAAAGTTTTATTTTACTTGACATTATTTTTAGTTTCATGCGCTACTATTTCGTAATTTAAATTTAAAGAATTTTGAATGTATAACAAATGCCCTAGATCTTCATTATTGACTGTATTAATTTTTACTGGCAGTCTAAATAAGGATAATTGTGCAGATGCAATTATCTCTTGAATTTACGTATTTAATTGTATACTAATAAGCAGCTAATATTATAGACCCCCTTTGTAATCGACTAGCGGCAATTTTCGGAATGCCCTTTTTAGAACCCAATATCGATAAGAAAGGTTTATGATCAGTATTAAGTGTACAGTAATTGGTGTAAAGAGTACAATTTAGAACTATAATTTTCAATAAAATTCGCATTATAATTAACTAAGCCTAAGAAAGATTTTAATTCCTTCGATTTCTAGCATTTAAAATTGATCTACCTTTTTTTCGATTTATGCAAACCGTTGGCAGCAAAAGTATTTCCTAAACACGAAATTTCTGTTTGAAAATAATTACATTTGTCGTGACGAACTCGTAATCCAAATTCTTTTAATTTATTCAGCACGAGTTTTAAACTATTCAAATGTTCAATTACATTTTTCCGGTGAATAAAATGTCATGGAGCAAAACCACGAAACCCCTTACATTTACACATAATTGCTCTATGATTTTTTGAAAACAAATAACTTGTGCGTATTATATATTTAATTAATTGCTCACTTAACCCGTGGTGAAACATATTTGAAAAATCTTGATTAGAAATTAAAAACACTTGGTTTGTTTCACAGAATATTTATTAATTACTCCTTGATAATGACATTTTGTCGAAACTAGTCGGAGAGAAAAAATAATATATATTCTGTGAAACAAACCTAAAAACACTTGGTTTCTAATCAAGATTGTGCGTATTAATTGTAACAACCGTTCGTGATTCTTCATTTAATTCATCTTGAGCGTAGGCTTGCGATAAATCAATTTTACTGAATAAAACACCTCCGGAAAGATTAGCAAAAATTGTATTATACGTAAGGAATGTCGGTTTATGTACAAACTCGGATTTACGGCCACCCTATAATCTCTATATAAACGAGCATTCCCGTCTTTTTTAATTATAGGTACAATGGG
Source organism: Ontholestes murinus (assembly GCA_963969525.1). Taxonomy (NCBI): domain Eukaryota; kingdom Metazoa; phylum Arthropoda; class Insecta; order Coleoptera; family Staphylinidae; genus Ontholestes; species Ontholestes murinus. The sequence goes on along the minus strand of OZ018392.1, from coordinate 42,026,314 downwards.
GGTAGCCTATTCGCTAGAGTCAACAGGAGAAATGATTCCTGCTGCTGTTAATTTGTTTAATTCATTTTTTACTTTTTCTGGTAGTGCAAATGGCACTACGCACCCGAGAAAAAAAGGGATGCACTATATTGTTTTAAAATTGAATTAGCCTTATATCCTGTAAAAGTTTCTAAACCGAATAAATGAATACTTCTTCCGAAATTGTATTTCTTTGCATGTTAATAATAACAGTTCTTTATTACTACATACAATGCATATAAATAGTTATATAATAAATGATTGAATGAATAACATGGGTCTGTAGTATGGTGATTCTTCTCCTGTCCTCACCTCGGGAATTAGGGTACGGCATCCGTCCCATCTCGGGCTAACGGTATTGGGGAATATAGTGGATATAGTGGTTTTTCTCTGTTTAGCTTCATTATGTTGTTATGTTATTTATTAATAAATGTTTAGCTTTCAGTTTGAAAGCTATATATTTTAGAGTCCGTATATGTTCCTGCAGGTTATTAAATTTTTGTATATTTTCACTTGTTAGCGAATGTATATTGTAGACAATATACGTCTTGTTCTGAGTTTTTCTGTCCTTAATAATAATAATAATAATAATAATATTCGTAATATTGAGTTCTTGTATTTCTATTATATATATAATGAATTGGTGTTGTCAATATTTTATTTTGTTGTGTTTTTTTAAATGTGTTTTATTTTGACTGTTACAGAGTTAACTTATAATTCATGTATACAATAAATGATTACAAATCTTCACTGCAGTGGCCTATGGTTTCCATCCTTCGGTCCTTGCCTCGTGATTCATGTGTCTAAACCCGATCGCGGGCTATCGGCATTGAATGATACCTAGTTGTGTTTCTTGGATTAGTTTCCTCATTTGATTTCGTTGTTTATCAGGTTGTTTTTTATTTTGAGTTTAAACGGAACTGATTTCAGTGTTTTTATATGTGTGGATAAATTGTTGTATTTGTGTATTATGTCTGTTGTCAGGTATTGCGTGTATTTTCTGGTGTTATATTTATTAATTCTGAGGTCTGATACTCGTCTAGTTTTGTAATTGTGTACGTGTTTGTTTGTTTTGAATTTAATTCGTGTTTTAATTAAGTTGTGTTGTATTTTGTATGCTAGTAATATATTGTTGTATACTATTATTTTTTCTATATCTAGTTCTTGTGTGTGTTCATATAGATATTTAGTGCTCGTCTTTTTGTCGAGTATGTAGAGTATTTTTTAATATTTTATTTTGTTGCCTTTGCAGTTTTCCTTTATTTTGCTTGGTAGTGTTTCCCCATAAAGCAGATAAATAATTTATGTTGCTTGTAAATAATGCGTTGTAAACTGATTTTTTTCTATTTTCTGGAATTTATTTTTTGACACAGCTGCTATTGTGGTCAAGTTCTTATTTATCAGTTTGTTTATATGTCCGTACCATCTTAGATTATTGTTTATATTAGTCCTAGATATCCTGTGCTATCAATTTCTTATATTTTTTCCATTTATTTTAATTATTAAATTTGTGGGTTGTTTTTTTTTGTCTGGAAGATCATAAGATAGTTAATAAATTGTTGTAGTACCATTGTTTTAGTTTGGTTAAATATAGCATTGGTGGTAGGTTTCCTCTCTGTAGTATTTCGTATTTTCCATGTCTTGGTGTACTGTCCGTTTCGTTTACTCTCGTTATTTGTAGACGTCTGTTAATGTATGATAGTATTAAATTTAGTTCGGTGTTTTTGATTCCAAATGCGCTTAATTTTTCTATTAGGATTGGTTGCGATACTGTATCAAATGCTTTCTTCATGTCGCTAAAGATGGCTACTACATTTTTTTTCTTATGTAAATTATTTTTTATTGTGTCTATTAGTTCGCAGGTTACCGACAAGGTTCCTGAACCTTTTTGTAATGCGTATTGGTTGTGTTTGATTAATTTATGTTTAGTCAGGTGTTCGCATAATTGCATCTGTATACCTTTTTCGAGGATCTTAGCAAGATAGCAATGATATTGGTCTGTAATTTTCAGGGTTTGTTTTATCGTCTTTTTTATATATTGGTATTATTTTAATATTCTTTTTCATTGTATTACCCTAGATGTTACACAGGTAGTTGTTTTTAGCCATGAATGTTACAAGTTACATATTGTTAATTGAAATTTTCAAAATTGAAATCCATTGCCTGCTTAAAAGTAGTGGCCCACCCCTCGGAATTATAAATAAATTTAAATTCGAAAATATTTATTACCGCAATCATTTTGAATTACCAGATGCTTAAAATACTTTTCATACATTTCTTCGGAAATAGCCGATATTGTGTATCCTGAATTTGCTCCCATATTCAATATAACTTTGTCTACTTCAACGTTTACCCATATAGGTCCTGGATTTGCCCTAATATTAGATACATTTACATCTGAGTCTGAGTTTTCGCGTTCATTTTGACTTAGAAAATTATTTGACTTATTACATCCTTGACTTTTCTGAAATTTGCACATTGATTTTATGTGCCCACTCTCACCGTGCTGAGGACACACGGCCCGTTTGTACAGTCTGAAAATTTATGATTGTTCTTAACGCAATGCTCACAAGCTTACGCTACCTGCGCCCTTTGTTCACCCCGTTGATGTGTAAGTTGCTGCGCTGCTGACGGCGAAGTTGTTCTCGTCCACGCTGACGGTTTTAATCCCCGCTTCGCTGATGATGGCTTGGCTGCATACTCGATTCCCTATTCTATTAATGGACTGATGATTTTTCCACCAATTGGGAATCACTTTCGGCACGTTCCAAATTTATTGCAAGTGTGACTGACCTTTATTTATTTATTTATTCGCTACGTTAATGAAGTTTCAGAGAAGAGTCTCAATTTAATTGATTCGTGTCATTTTACTTCTTATAACTTAGTTCTTCTGGCTTCTTAGGACCACTTATATTAATTAATAATTTGTAGGTTTCATCGCCTACTACTGGTAACTACATCGTTAGTCTTGAAATATTGTTCCACACGTGCTCTGTACGTCGACCAATTTTTAACGCCCAGTTCAAATTCAATACGTCCAATCGACATTTTCACTGTTTAGTTATTGTGTTTTTATCCTCGTCGCCATAAAGGTGGGTACAAAAAAGAATTATCTTTCATTGTGGGTAATGGCCCTAGTGAATTGAGATTTAAAAAATGTTATTGTTATATTCTATTATTCAATAATTAACTTCATTCAGTTCATATGCATAAAAACATACTTATTTATTTAACCAGATATTATCCTGCTTAGCTTTCAGATTATTTTATTATAAATACGACTCGCATTATTACAATTATTATAGTATTAGACTCTTTAATCTTCGTATTGTTAATTGTAAACCTTCGTATTAATGTAATCTTAGTAAATTTCTTAAAAACTAATCCAAAACAAATGAGCAAAAAAGAATTATATGCAAGCTTGTAATTAAAAAAATTACATATATAATTATATACAAAATTGACTGAATATAGGAAAGTAAATAGAAACACCTAGAATAGAAAAAATGGATTTTTAAAGCACCCCAGAGTAAAGACTTTGTACTACAAATACTACAATCATTATAATCAATAAAATATGGGTCTTACGATAAATAAATTTAATTTTCATAGTTCTATCTATGTGTTGGTGTATATCTAATCTCTCTTTTGAAACATTAACAATGGTATTGTTAAAATAAGTCCTTTGTAATATACTTTGCTGCTTAAAAATCACAATCTAACTTATAAATAAAGTAATTATTCTAAACTTATAGGAAGCTCTATACACATGGTCATTATTTTGAGTTTAAATACACGGAAATTACATTACACAAGCAGCTGCTATAATGCAAAATATATTTTGTGGGTAATAAAGGCGCACCTAATAATCTTGCGATAATCACTGAGACCATTTGCTTCGATCAGTAAACATGGCAATAAGTACGTGCTTGTATGGATATATAATGGTGTGAACTAAACATTTTAGCATTAAGCGACTTTATATATAACTACTTGCTGTAACTTTATACTGAAGTTAACATGAATTAATTAAAAATTTAATATACTAATTAAATTAAAAATTTAAAAATCTATAAAATTGATTACAACAAAATATTGTATCAATTACTAAATTACTCTGTTATTCCAGTATAAACAAGCTTGAATTTTCTATGTATACTCATGACGACATTAAAGCTACCGTACACTAGTTTGGAGAGTCCATAGGTATACTTACCCAGTAACACTATCTGATCTTACGTTTAATTGAATTTTGAATACAATTTACTATATAGTAATCTTCGCGTAACTTAAAAATATATTTCTAGAACTAGAAAATATTAATCGCCCCACAAATAGAGTGTTCGAAATCAATTTAAACACTGTGCCAAACTGAAAAAAAGCTATAACAAATATTACTGCAACTTAAAAATATGGACCATGATAAAAGAATGAGACAAGTATATTATGTATTGTCAATAATTAAACACAAATAGCGACTCTAAATGATTACTTATTTTTCTGCATTGAAACAAAAATAAGCAAGGCGGCTTAATTTGCTAAACTATAAAATGAAAACACTATTAATGAATACAAATGTACTATTGGTTTAGGGTTATGTAATTAATGAAAAACTCATTAGAACAACAAAATACAATAAAAAGTAATAATATCTGACAGTGACAGCACTTGTCAATAAAATATGTCTAATAAAAGACTAAAATATGCTTTATTCAAACATTAAAAATATAAAAAGATAGATGTTATATGGGTGGCACCAGCGCCTGTTCCACCGCAACCTTATATATAAGTCCTTTGTAATATACTTTGCTGCTTAAAAATCACAATCTAACTTATAAATAAAGTAATTATTCTAAACTTATAGGAAGCTCTATACACATGGTCATTATTTTGAGTTTAAATACACGGAAATTACATTACACAAGCAGCTGCTATAATGCAAAATATATTTTGTGGGTAATAAAGGCGCACCTAATAATCTTGCGATAATCACTGAGACCATTTGCTTCGATCAGTAAACATGGCAATAAGTACGTGCTTGTATGGATATATAATGGTGTGAACTAAACATTTTAGCATTAAGCGACTTTATATATAACTACTTGCTGTAACTTTATACTGAAGTTAACATGAATTAATTAAAAATTTAATATACTAATTAAATTAAAAATTTAAAAATCTATAAAATTGATTACAACAAAATATTGTATCAATTACTAAATTACTCTGTTATTCCAGTATAAACAAGCTTGAATTTTCTATGTATACTCATGACGACATTAAAGCTACCGTACACTAGTTTGGAGAGTCCATAGGTATACTTACCCAGTAACACTATCTGATCTTACGTTTAATTGAATTTTGAATACAATTTACTATATAGTAATCTTCGCGTAACTTAAAAATATATTTCTAGAACTAGAAAATATTAATCGCCCCACAAATAGAGTGTTCGAAATCAATTTAAACACTGTGCCAAACTGAAAAAAAGCTATAACAAATATTACTGCAACTTAAAAATATGGACCATGATAAAAGAATGAGACAAGTATATTATGTATTGTCAATAATTAAACACAAATAGCGACTCTAAATGATTACTTATTTTTCTGCATTGAAACAAAAATAAGCAAGGCGGCTTAATTTGCTAAACTATAAAATGAAAACACTATTAATGAATACAAATGTACTATTGGTTTAGGGTTATGTAATTAATGAAAAACTCATTAGAACAACAAAATACAATAAAAAGTAATAATATCTGACAGTGACAGCACTTGTCAATAAAATATGTCTAATAAAAGACTAAAATATGCTTTATTCAAACATTAAAAATATAAAAAGATAGATAGATAGATGTTATATGGGTGGCACCAGCGCCTGTTCCACCGCAACCTTTTCAGATCTATTGTGGATCCATGTTTATATCAGATGACCAGCTCTAGCTTTGCCTCCTTGATTACTCCCATTAGCCCTGCCAGAGGGGCGTGGGTTTAGGTCTCCGCGCTTGGGTTTGTAGTGCCCAGCTTTTGATATCTAATCCTTGATAGACCCTCGCAGTGGCATAGGATGTGGAACGAGTCCTCTTCTTCCTCTAGGCAGAATCTGCATTTGAGTATATATTTTATATTTTAAATTTTCGGTTATTTTGTTAGAAAGAAGTACAAATATAAATAAATAAATATAAGAGAGAACTCTATTCGTATTGGTTATTATTTTAAAGCAATTTATAATTGTCATGGCAGATTGATGGTCATTATCATTGTCGATAATCTTGCTCAATCGCATATTATATTACCTTTTATGAAAAAGAAAAATTGACATCAAGTAGTATAAACATATCGGAATTTAAAACCATGCAAGGGAAATTTAAACTAAACTACAGCTGCGATAATTGTATTATAAGATCGTAAATGGTGATTCGGATGGAGAGCTAAGTTGCAACACAATTGTTACTCATCGATATAAATGCGTTAGTCTACATATTTGATTAAAAAAGGATGTATCGAATTAATTCAAACTTAAAAGGGTGTATTTATTTGAATATATATATATATATATATATATATATATATAATATATATATATATATATATATATATATATGTTATATTTGAGGTTTTCGCGGGTAAAATATGTTAATACAGGTTTTCGGGTGTTTTTCCGCGTGAATTGTGTAAAAGTACGACGTTTCGATGAGCTCTCTGCCATCTTCATCAGGTATCTTCGCTTGTGTGGATCAAGGAATTACTGGATTGCCTTTAAGTTGGTGCTGTATTTATATTTGAGTTTCTCACATTCTTTCTGGTTTGGCTGCGTGTCATTGGTCTGTGTGTAATCAGTTGTTCTGGTGTGGGTTGCGCCTGCGTGTAGATGTTGTGTGTTGTTGTGTTTTCTTCGTTATTCTGTGGTGACGATTTTTTCTTTTTTAATTTATTTAAAACATGTTTCCAGGAGTTTGGAAGGCGTTGGGAGTCGTCTCTCCTATTCATGGATTGAGGACGTACTTCAATTTATATTGCTTCTCGTATGATGCGGGTGTTAAAATGTTTCGTGTTGGATAATATTTTTGTATTATCAAAATCTATTTTGTGGCCGGTTTGTAGGTGGTGTTGGGCTAATGAAGAGGTGGTCTGGTTTTGTTTTACTGCATTTATGTGTTCCTTTATTCTTACTCCTATTCTTCTATTAGTCTGTCCTACGTATGTTTCGTCGCAATTTTTTGCATGGTATTTCGTATACGCCTTGGTTTTCAAAAGGGATTTTGTCTTTATGCTTGTCTGTGATGTTATGGATTTTTGTTGTAGTTGTGAAAGCAGTTGTAATGTTATGTTTTTTTAGAATTCGGCTGATTTTGTCCGTTGTGCCTTTGATATATGGAAGTGTTGCTGTTGCTGTTGGTGGTTCGTCGGGTTTTTCTCGTGGCTTTGATGTTCTTGTTTTGTTTATATATTCTTTTGTGAATCCGTTCTGCATTAGTGCATTTTTTATTATGTCTAGTTCTTCGTTCTGTGAGTGAGGTCTGACAAACGTTCTGAACGTGTGATTAGTGTTTGGACTACTGATCTTTTTTGAGCTGGGTGGTGATTTGATTCTGCATGTAGGTATCTATTGGTATGAGTTGATTTTCGGAATACGGAAACTCATACCAATAGATACCTACATGCAGAATCAAATCACCACCCAGCTCAAAAAAGATCAGTAG
>OZ018392.1:41867017-42018391 GCA_963969525.1 Ontholestes murinus | reverse complement strand
AGATAAACATCGAACCAATTTACACACGCAAGTGAAATTAAGATACGTCATCTACTTTCTTTATCTTAACTATCGATTAATAAAAAAAATAACTACTACGGCAAAAGTATTTTTAATTTATTTGTATTAATTATTTAAAATATTAAAAATTAAAGTTATATTAAATACCGAAAAATAGATTTAAAGGTATTTCAAATAAATAATTTTTAATCCAATGCCGAGCAGTGCCTTAGTAGTAGTAGTTGTTTTAACTATTTGCATAAATGTTTTAAGACATCGGTGCAGTAATGTTTGGTAAAATTAATTTATCTTATTACTTTACACTTACACTGTTATCTACGAGTTTCCTAGACGAGCACACCTGAAGATGGCACATACGATTGCGCCGAAACGTCGTGAAAACGGCCCTTATCAGGGCTCACAAAACACTACACGGATTCAAAGATTCCCGAAATCACCTAATTCATATATATATATATATATATATATATATATATATATATATATATATATATATTTCATTACAAGTTGTATATAATGAGCTACAGTCTCTTGGAAATTGCACATCCTTCGGTTCAGGTGGTGTCCCTGCAATATTTCTATCAAAATATGTGTGTACTTTATCTGAACCCTTATAAAATTTGTTTTCATGTTCTATTGCTGAGGAAAAGTTTCCGGATATTTGGAAAACAAGCTTAATATTACCAATACATAAAACTGGCAAGATAGAATTGATCCCAAATTATAGAGAAGTGGCAATTCAATCTTTTATTCCAAAAATCTTTGACAAGCTAATTTCGAAGCAATTGGTCTGGCTTACTAAGGAAATTATTGATGACACACAACACGGATTTTTCCAAGATAGATCCACCATGACCAACCTTCTCAAATTTCAAGCATCCATTTTATCTGCCTTTGAAAAAAGATGTCAAGCCGATGTCGTCTACGCAGATTTTTCGAAGGCTTTCGATAAAGTTAACCACTCCATCTTATCGAAAAGTGAATCCCGATGGATTTAACAAAAGTGTCATAAATTGGTTCCGTTCATATTTATCCAGTAGACAACAATGTGTTCGAATTGGAAACTACATTTCAGGTATCATCTGGTGTACCTCAAGGAAGCCATTGTGGTCCCTTGCTATTTTTAATCTTAATAAATGACATTTCTCAAATTCTAAACCACGCTAGGTGGTTGTAAAATGAATGATTTAGACCTTAATATCAGTAAATGTAAGGCTAAGAAATTTAGCAAACAAAAAAACTAATTGAGTATGAATACAGTATAAATAGTATATTACTAGAAAATGTTAATTCTATTAAAGATTTAGGAATATTTTTAGACTGCTCACTCAGTTTTAGCGAACATGTATTATATGTTTGTAACAAGGCTATGCGTTCATTGGGGTTTATTTTGCGTAATGGACAGCACTTTAGTATTAAGACCTTAATTATTTTATATATTACCTTTGTCCGTTCGCACCTAGAATACTGTTCATTAATTTGGTTTCCGTTTTATGTACACATAGCTAAATTGGAAAGAATTCAGATTAAATTTGTTAGATTCATTTCTTTTAGATTTAACATCAATATTAACTTAAAATCAATCAGTGGTCGACATAAAATGTTGGAATTTGTTTTTTTCATAAGTTATTAAATAATAGTATTATTAGTCCTAAGCTTTTATCTATGGTGAATTTTAATTTTTATTCAAATAATATACTTTTTAGAAGAGCAGTTTTATTTCCTCCAAATTTTCATATAACTAATTATGGTTATTACTCTCCATTTGATATTATTATGAGAAATATTAATACCCTAAATTTGCCAAATAAGTTTGAAATATTTAATAATTCTTTAAGATCGTGTAAATCATTTATTGTATCTCAATTTCATTAATTTTGGTTTATTCTATTTTATATTTATGAGTATGTACGAGTATGTATGTATATATGTATGTTATACATGTATAAGTATTTTTATATGTATGTATGTATGTATATATGTATATATTTATCACATTAATTTACAGTTATATTACTTTTTATTTTACTTATCAAATATAAACTTTTGTTTTAGTTACTTAATATATTGTATGCATAATATTATTTAGGTTTTTATTATTTAGGTTTAACGTTATATATCCTACTTTAATTTTATGTTACTTATTTAAGTATTATTTATACTGAAGGTGTATGATTTTTTGTATAAAAAAGGAGAATCCGTTAATAAAGTTATTATTATTATTATTATTAATTCTATTTTTACAAAAAGTATGTAATTTAAAATATATATTTGACTTAATTTTAGTTTTAATTATATGTTGTATTGTTGACTTTTGTAAAACGTTTTGTTAATACATGAATTAGTGAATCGATTTTGTTAAAATCAACACATTACCCCTAGAATTTTATGGTATTTTCGTCTTGCGTCGAAAAAAATCATAGCAAATCAAAAGGTAAAAGGCCTGCTCTTAATTAAATGTTAATTTGGCGCTTTAATATTGTTGGAAGTAAAAATGTTAGTAAGATAAATTAATTTTACCAAACATTACTGCACCGATGTCTTACAACAATTATGCAAATAGTTAAAACAACTACTTCTCCTACTAAGGCACTGCTCGGCATTGGATTAAAATAATTATTTATTTGAAATGCCTTTAAATTAAATCAATTTTTCGGTATTTAATATAACTCTAATTTTTAATATTTTAAATAATTATACAAATTAATTTAAAATACTTTTGCCGTAGTAGTTATTTTTTTTATTAATCGATAGTTAAGATAAAGAAAGTAGATGACGTATCTTAATTTTGACTTGCGTGTGTAAATTGGTTCGATGTTTATCTACGCATTATTGAATTTACTTATTTATCAAAAAATAAGTGTACAAAAATATGTTTTTAACTTAAACAATTATTTGCAAAATCTGTGCAAATACGGATTTAGTCCGTTCATATAGTGATTACAACACAGCGATAACTTTATTTAAATACCGCATTTAATGCATGTGCACATTCATAACTTTTTTGTAATTAAATCATAACTCACTCTTGACATTATCTAATACTACTATAAATATATACATCACATCACCTTCTTAGCCAACAATAAATTTACTGCAAAGTGGTAGATCTGAATAACAAGTTATTTTTAATACCTAATATATTTTGTTAGACATGATTCTTAGTGTGGAAAAATGCAATGAATTACAGCAAAAATTATGTGTCAATTCATACCGCTCTAGCTATAAACGGTTCAAAGGTTATGAAATGCCAACGTATTTTGAAAATTTTCAGGAACAAATTGAAAATATGGAAGTATATGATGATGATATCTGGATCGTGACTTTTCCTAAATGCGGTTAGTTTTGTGTTACATTATTAAACAAAGAGTATTTAGTATTTTTTTAGGTACTACGTGGACACAGGAGATAGTATGGTGTATGTGCAACAAGTTGGATTTTGAGGGTGCCAAAGTCAACGTAGACGTTCGATTTCCACATCTAGAGTAAGAATTAAATTTACAATATCCTTTATTATTATTTTCAATGTTTCATAATTTACCCGAATTAAATTATTTACTGCATTGTTTTTATAATACAATATTTAATTATAATTAATAAGTAATAAGTATTGTTTCATGATGATGGTTGCGAATGTTACTACATAGTAATCCATAATATAGGCATAACATAAAACATTTACTATATTTTTTACCACAATTATTAATTAACTATAATTATAATTGTGGTAAAAAAACATAGTAATGCCTAAATAAGTATTTTTTTATATTTATATTTATAACAAAATTTATATTTAAATAATATATAACGCTTTATATTGCATTATGTATCATGTGTGAACAGTTTAAAATAATAACTAAGTTATGTTATGTCGAATATATATTGTGCTAAAATACAAACAAATAATACACTTCAGTTCTTGATGAAATACAAAAAATATCAAAATTTAACAAAAGCTTAAAAGGTAGATTATGGGAATATTGTTCAATATTTTAAAATGTACTTAAAAATCAACAAAACAAAATCTGAAGAGATTCATGAAATGTCAGTGTTTAAAATATTGTATCAAAATTATAGTGATCTTTTGACAATATACAAGGTTATTCACGCTATACGGCACGGAATATTGTGGCCAAAATACGTGGCTTTCAAAAAGTTTCACTTTAAGGATATATGGGGGTCTATTAGGGCTACTTTTTAAAATTACTTTTATAATATACAGGGTGTCCCAAAAACCCTAAAAGTATCAAAAATACCATAGAAAACTAGATACATTAAAATTTTTACTTAAAAAGTACTAAAACGGTGCAATAAACAATATTTTGGCGTTTTCTGTAAAAACGAGAAGACTTAACATTTAAGATATAAATATCATTCAATAGGTAATTTAAACGTGCATTTGCTGATAAATTAATAAATATAGTGTTCCATTTAAATAAATGAAGTTATAGCCATTTAAAGTTCTCATTTGTTTAATTCCAATTTTTTTACACCCGGTATAAGATGTCAAATTTATTATACTTGGAAAATAAAATATGATCTATTGTTACATTTCAGTGTAAATTTGGTATGCATAACTTAATTACTTTTTAAGTATTTGAAACATGAAAATTAGGTTACATTTTTACAAAATTCAAATTATTTCATAAACCTTAAAGTTTAAGTAATAAAAACTTTATTAAAACAAACACTTATTTTGATCGAAGGATCCAAAAATGCAATAAAATACAGGATGTTTCATTAAAAAAACACAACTTTGTTACTTTTAGGGTTTTTGGGACACCCTGTATATTATGAAAGTAATTTTAAAATGTAGCCCTAATAGACCCCCACATATCCCCAAAGTGAAACTTTTTGAAAGTCACGTATTTTGGCCACAATATTCCGTGCCGTATAGCGTGAATAACCCTGTATATTATATTTGAGAATGTGGGTCATATACGTTTTTTTTCAAAAATAATTTGATATTTCAAAATTTTATCATGTCATTAATTATTATCTTATTCACTGATTCAAATTCGACTAATTTATTCACACTCATACTGATTATATTCAAAAAATTTTAACGGTATATTTTTAACATTAAAACCCTTTGTTAAACCTTTTTAACTAAAATAGTTCTACTTTATATTTGATATAAGCATCTTGAAAGTACATGTCGCCTACATTAATATCATCTATTCTAGGCAAAAAGAACTGTCATTGTGTGGCAATATCGACTACCAATCATATTTACTGCATGTCCATGTTAGAAAAAGTATTATCTAATGATGACCATAGCCCAAAATGCGCACCAACAGTGACAGGTTTAGGGTCCATTTGTTTTTTGATAATCACATGCCGGTTCTGTGAATCGCAAATACGAAAATTTTATACGATAAATGAGCAATCAATGTAAAAATGTCCTTTATCGCTCAAAATGACTTTGTTCAAAAAATGAATTGCTGATATTTAATAATCTATTCTTTTCCTCTTATGCTAGAAGCTGAAAATCTCGTGCTTTATAATCATAGAGATATAAACGCTATACGGGGTTAAAATTTTTAATTCTTATCCATTATGCCGTATTGATGTTCCTACACTTTCAATAATACTTTCTATTATAGTATTATTTAATTATTGTAATGGTTAACTAAAAATTAAACCGCAGTGGAATTAGTTAAAAAGAAAAACTAGGTGAAAGGAAACGTATGGTAATAATATTACTTAAGATCCGAAGATCGTATATTAAACGCCGGGAACAGATAAATATAATATATTTTAAAAATAAAATGCCAAATATACAATAAGGAGAGGTAGCTAAATAAAAAAGACAGTAGTTCCTAAATAAATTCCATTAAAGTTTGTCTTTTTATACAATATATTTAAGACAAAACTAAAACAATATTGCTACATATTCATATGTATATATTTCATCTCATAGACTACGGTCATTCATTTTATATAATTAGCATAATTGTTTAATACACTTATTTTGTTAAATTAATTTCAGAATCTGCACCATATACGAAATAAGACATGCGCCAAATACAATCGAAGTAGTGAAAAACTTGAAAAGGCCTCGGTTTATCAAAACGCATTTACCTTGGGAATTACTTCCAAAACAAATACGGGAATTTCGTAAACGACCAAAGGTTATATTTTAATATATATTATTACTAAACTTGATAGCTGAAACGTACAAATAACTTATAATACCTTTATCAGCCAACTGATTTAATTATTAATTTTGTTTTTGTCTATCTTAAAAAGATTTTTGATAATAATGTAGAAATTATATACTATGTTATTTTAATATATTTTTTACAGATAATAAATGTAATTAGAAAAGCAGAAGATGTATGTACATCATATTATCATCATGCAATTCATAGAGACTTCTATCGTGGGACTTTTGAAGAATACTGTTTGCTTTTTCTTAATGATAAACGTAAGAATATTAATTTATAAAAGTTTTATAAGATAATTTATGTAAGATATTGTAGTTATATATACGCCATACTTTAAACACATACTAAGTGTTTGGAAAAAGCGAAAGGAGGAAAATATATTAGTTTTACGGTACGAAGATATGAAAATGGAATGCTTAGGTCAGATTAAAAAAATTGCAACATTTTTGGGAGTTATATTAAGCTCGGAAGAAACAGAGAAACTTATGCAACACTGCAGTTTTAACGAAATGAAGAACAATCCAGCACTTCAACATGCAGCAAGAAAACATTTATTTAATGATCCCGATTATCAACCAATTAATTTTTTCAGAAAAGGTACTATAGGGAGTTATAGGGAGGAAATGGGAAATGACATGATTAAAGCTTTTGAAGCATGGACGAAGGAATCTTTAAAAGAAGTTGACATTGACTATTAAATGTATTTTGCTTCATCTGTAGTATACATGCAATATAATTATTTGGTTACTTATATCATAAACTTTTACTAAATATAGTTTATTTTAATTAAATTGTACAACAAGAGAACTTCCTCAACATAAAAATATTTTAAATAAACTATTTGATTTGGAGGCAATATTACTCAATAAAACTGCTTTATATTTTATAAGCAATTACATAAAATTTAATTTCCCACTTACCACTTACTTTTCTCGGAGTTAATCTTAATTATTTTATTCAAAAAGTGAACAAAACCCATCATATTTTATTTTAATTATTTTCCATAAATATTTATCGATGAAAAAGTGCTCCTATAAGGAAATACACAGCTCCAAATTTTAATTATAACTTGGAATAAACACTAATATTTTCTTCACAAATAATTTTTATTTAAGCTAAATAAGCATTTCGGCCACAAAGTAGCCGTTATATGCTTTTTTTTACATAGGCTTATGCCATTCAGTCACGACATGGCTTGTATTTTTGTATTTTTAATGAAAGCATGATATTTATACTTAAATCTTCCAATATTATTATTACCTGAGAAAGTTATTTATATTTTGGTTTTGGAGTTAATAAACTTGTAAATTGCACAGTAGACTTCATATCATGTTAATAGGTAACATTGTATATTTCTCAATTGTTTTTAGTAGTGCGTTTGTGTGGTTGATATTTAGACGGCATTCAAGGAAAATCTCCTTTCGGGCCACAGTCACACAGAGGATCTTCTTTTAAACCAATTTTATGAAGATGTTTTGGGAATTGTCCAAGGTTCATTTTAATTCTTGTAATTGCAGTGGATAACAGACGTGGAAAATCAAATTTAAAGATATGGATCGGGTTGGGATATGTTGGATGTATCAAACAATTTGTTTTCGGCTGTTGTAAATACATTTCCATATTTTCGTCCTTTAATGTTTTATTGATAATATTGTTAAATATGTCCTGGATTGGAACTTCAACAATATTCTTCAATGCTGTTTCTTGTTTTGCTAATTTATCGGCGATCTCATTGCCCATGATTTGTGAGTGTCCTTTACCCACAGAAACTTAATTGACTTTCTATCCTCCAGAGACAATACGATATGCTTTATTTTAATAATATCGATATTTGAGTAGATGGTCTTTGGATTATAGGAGGATATCGCTTTTAAAACTGATTGGGAATCAGAAACGATCAAAATGTCTATATGAGTATATTTGGAAGCCCATTCTAATGCCATATAAATAGCTACTGCTTCAGCTATGAACACAGAACTTGTGTTATTAATTTGTTCCAAAATTGAATATTTAAGTTCTGGAACAAAAAAGAGTAGCCTACGTTACTGTTTTTTTGGATCCATTGGTATATATAATGAGATGTTCAGAAAATTTTATTTTGGAAACAGGGGTTCTATGGGATGAATTAAGGTGTTATATGCAAAAAAATAGCGGTTATTAGGTTTTAGACAGTTTATATCACTCGTATTAATAAAGGCTTCTGTTAAAGGGGGGAGGGACATTTTTCTTAGACCAGGTCAGTTACTGACCATTAATAAAAAAAAACCTTTATTGGCATCCTTTACAAACCTATATACATATATACATCAAATAAATCATAATACTGTAATTCTCTTCCTCTCATCTCAGTCTCCCTTTCTTCGGATTTCTTTTTCCCAACCCACTCTTATCACAATCTCTACG
The DNA here is from genome assembly GCA_963969525.1 of Ontholestes murinus. Taxonomy (NCBI): domain Eukaryota; kingdom Metazoa; phylum Arthropoda; class Insecta; order Coleoptera; family Staphylinidae; genus Ontholestes; species Ontholestes murinus. The sequence goes on along the minus strand of OZ018392.1, from coordinate 42,009,797 downwards.
CCCGCCCCATCCTCTCTCATCCATTCCCCTATCCTTTTTATTCCCCCTATCCATTCATCACGCACCTCCTTGCACTCTTGCCCTAGATGGCTCCATGTGTCCCTTCCATTCTCGCACAATGCACACCTACCATACCGGTCCCCCATCCATACCTTCTTTCCTCTTTCGTCCGATCCACATCTAGCTCTTGCCAGAGTCACTTTCTTGGACCTTGTCCACTCTGCCTTCAAAAGATACTCTGGCACCCTTCCATATACTTGCCATCTTCTATACATTGGGTTGTACCCACTCCTTATAATACTCTCTTGCCGTTCTTGCGCTTCCACTTCCATCAATTTTTCTCTCATCCAAGCAGATACATTCACTCCCTGCTCCAGCCAATCGTTCACTACAATTTCCGCTATTCCCGCTCTTTCATACATTTTTTTTCTTTCCAATCTCCATTTACACTCTCCTACCCCCACACAAGTTTTCCATACCTCTTTCACGAATCTCTCACTATTCCACGTACTCACATTCATCTCATACCTAGACACTCTTTCCATTGCCTCTACGTGCATACTATACCGATTTGATTCCTGAAGCAGAATATACCTAGGAGTTGATCTCTTCACTCCTAGAAGCTGCTTCAGGAACGTCGTCTGCTTTCTCTCGATGCAATCATACTCTTTCATTCCCCACGTTTCCACACCATACATCAATATTGGTTTCACGCACGCATCCCACAGTTTACACGTCATCAGGAAGCTTCCCTCTACCAGCTTTCCTCACTTCTCTTTTGCGATGCACCATGCCTTCCTTGCTTTCTGTTGTAAGTATTTGACGTGCTCCCTGTATCCCCCACCACTCGTAAACACAAACCCCAGATATTTAAATTCTTTTACTCTCTCAATCACTTCTCCTTTCCATTTCAATTCCTCCACTCTCCCTTCTCTTCCTCTATTCCTAAACTTCATCCATTTTGTTTTCTTTGCATTCACGCATAGACCCCTTTTATCCATATACCTCTCAACTCTTCCTAACATATCTTTCACCTCTCCCAAGTCTCTCGCCAGTAGCACTATATCATCCGCGTACGCCAACATCCATACCTTCATTCTCCCAGTCACTACTCCGCCCGCCTGCCCTTTTCTCAGCACCTCCTCAAGCTCACTCATATATATATTAAATAACAAAGGGCTGAGCGGGCATCCTTGTCTTACATCCTTCCACATCCTAACCTTGTCTGACATATTCTCCCCCACTTTCGCTCTCATCCATGTCTCTCCATACACCCTTCTCACCCATTCCACCGTCACCGTGCTCACACCTCTCCTCTTCAGACATTCCATCAATTTCTCCCTAGGCACAGAATCAAACGCCGCTTTCAAGTCTACAAATACCGCATATACACTCTTTTTTTCCTCTAACATCCTCTCAAGCACCCTTGCAAGCGTAAAGATTTGATCTCGGGTTCCCCTGCCCTTTCTAAATCCGCCTTGCGTTTCCGGCAATATTTCTTTTTCCTCCACCTCTTCTTCTAGCCGGTTCTTTACCACCGTCATGGCAATCTTGTACCCGGTACACATGATTGAAATTCCTCTGTAGTTTCCAATCTCTTTTTTTGTTGCCCCCCTTGTGTACCGGGCACATTACGCCTACTCGCCAAGACTCCGGCAGTTCTGACTCGCCTCTCCACATCCTGTTCAACAGAACTCCGAACTGCCTCTTCCCTTCTTCTCCCACTATCTTCCACATTTCGGCCTTCAGCCCATCCAGTCCCGCAGCCCTGCCTCTTTTAATTTCCTCGAAAGCCCTTTCTACTTCTCCCTCTGTAAACACCTCCACTTCCTCTATGTGTTGATACTCTTCCACCCCTGCCGGCTCCCCACATATATTCTCACAGTGTCCCACCCACTCTGCTAATGAGATCTCCTGCTTTATTGTTTCTCCTCCTCTCCTTAATATCGACCACAATTCCTTTTCATTGCGGCACCTCCTCATCTCTGTTTCTATTTGTTTAATTGATTGTAGCTTCTTCTCCTCACACATCTTACTATACCTTATTCTCTTCTGCACTACCAATCTTTCTTCACCCCCTCCCACTCTCCAGTCTCTGACTGCTTTTCTTACTTCTCTCTTCGCCTCAGCACACTCTACATCGAACCATGGGTGATGATCTCTACTTCCTCTTTTTACTCTGTACCCACATCTGGCTATGGCCCCTTCCATCTCTTCCATGGTCTCAATATTTCCCCATTTAATCTTTGCCAGTTGAAGCCTCATGCTCTCCAATTCTCTTCTTCCATCTGCTATCTTCCAGCTATCTTGTTTCTGTCCCTTACTCTCACACTCATCTATCCTTATTTCTGTAGACATCGGCCAATGGTCCGATCCTAGCACCTCTTCTACCTCCATTTTTTTAATTTCTTCTCTTTCTATCCCCTTTACTAATACATAATCGATAACTGATGATCCTTGTTGCCCCAGGTACGTTTTTTTCCCCTCCCAATCACCCTCGGTGCATCCATTTAATACATCCCACCCTTCCTCCAAAATCCAGTCTCCCAAGTCTCTTCCTTCTTTATTAATATGCGTGTCTTGTGATCTCCTCCGTATCAATTCGCCTTCATTATTTACCCCCCCCCCACATCTTTCTCCGATCCTTGCATTAAAATCCCCTCCCACTATACATCTATTTCCCTTGCTCGCCTCATCCTCTATTTCTTATCTTACTTCTTCCCAGTTGTTATTTACGTATACTGTCCCGATTCTCAGATGTGTTCTTCCCTGCTGACACTTTATCCACACCACCCCTTCCACCTCCTTTTTATATTCCATATCTCCGCTGTGTAGCCCCTCTCTTGTTCCCACGATAATACCTCCCTTTCCTCGATTTGCCTCCTTCGTTGCCCCTCTCATTACCCATTTAAACCCCGCAGGTAACTTTTCCCTCACCCCCCCCCCACTCCTCTTCTACCAGCCACGTTTCCACTATCCCTACTATATCCTTTCCTGTTTACTGACCATTAATACTCTTTTATTATTTTGCATCGATCTATATTTTAGTGTTTGTTTTGCTGCCAGCCGTTTGCGTCTTTGAGTTGAGGTTCCCCACACTCGGCCAGTATTGTAAACGTTAGGGACGATGACATGGCCCCAATAGCTATCCGTAGGGCTTTATGTTGAATAACATCTAGACGTTTTAGTAGAGTAGTTGATGCTGTACCATATAGTGAGCTCGCATAGTCCTCAATTGATCTAATAAACCCCTGATAGAATCGAATAGATACCGGGCTTGCGCCTCACCAAGTTTTGCAGAGAGTTCTAATTATGTTAATACCACATTTTTCTTCTATATATTTTATGTGTGATGACCACAGCAGCTTTATATCAAGTATAACCCCTTAATTTTTATGTTCCCTTTTTAGGGGAAATTTGATTCCATATAGCTTAATATATTGTGTTTGGCTTGGGTGGTGCCGGGAAAACATTACAACTGCAGATTTTTCTCCAGATAATTCAAAACCATTTTGAAACATTCAATCTTTAATAATTCTAACAATATAACGACATTTAATCTTGGATTTGTTCATAGTTTGAAATGATGTATTCAGGACGAAGTCATCTGCATACTGTATGCAAGATATATCGGGAGGAAAAAGGTTGTGGATATCAGCTGTATATATATATATATATATATATATATATATATATATATATATATATATATATATATATATATATATATATTAGACAGTATGGACGAGAGAACTGACCCCTGTGGAAGCCCAACTGATAATATTCTACGTCCAATTGGGTTGGTATATACATTTTTATTTTTGTATAATGCAACTATATTGTGTGCCACCTTCAGGGGAATATGAATATTTATCATTTTTTGCTGAAGTATGTCTAAGAAAAATACACGGATGGAACATATTTTTTGAGGAAGTTTTTTATGGTGTTCCAACTACCACTCTAATCTTACCTTAATTAATTTTTCGAATATTTTTGTTATGCATGATAGGAGATAGAGTATTTTTCTGGTTTAAGGATGGGAACTACAATCACTGTCATTCACTATAGTGATTCATATCTCCCTACCAGTCATTGAACATGTCTAATAGATATTGTTTACCGTTATCTGGTAACCTATAAATCATGCTATATGTAATTCCATCCAGTTCTGGAGCAGAAGAGTTCCTATTTTTTAATACAAATATCTTTTATAATTTTATTTTTAAAATGAACTACCACATAGTAACGGTCGCTACCATCATTTTCATTAATACAAATATCATTTTTCTCATTGAGAACGGGTTGGCTAGGAAATGGTTTACATCCACTGAACATACTGTAGTTGTTTGGTTTGTGACATATTGCGGGATCAGGATGTCTGATTTTCCTGTTTCCAGATCGTATCCACTTGGGAATTCATTTTAATATTATCGCAAAATGTTTTCCAGCTTTCCCTTGCTTTTATTTTAAATAATCGTTTGTTTCTGCTGCAATCTGTTTTGCTTTTATGAAATTAGTGGAACTGAGACTCCGTTTATAATCTATTAAACTTTGTTTACGTTTTTGTATGGCTATCAAGCTATATTGGTATGCAAGATATATCGGGAGGCAAAAGGTTGTGGATATCAGCTGTATATATATATATATATATATATATTAGACAGTGTGGACGAGAGAACTGACCCCTGTGGAACCCCAACTGATAATATTCTACGTCCAATTGGGTTTCCGGTAAGGGTATCTAATGTATATACATTTTTATTTTTGTATAATGCAACTATATTGTGTGCCACCTTCAGGGGAATATGAATATTTATCATTTTTTGCTGAAGTATGTCTAAGAAAAATACACGGATGGAACATATTTTTTGAGGAAGTTTTTTATGGTGTTCCAACGACCACTCTAATCTTACCTTAATTAATTTTTCGAATATTTTTGTTATGCATGATAGGAGATAGAGTCTTTTTCTGGTTTAAGGATGGGAACTACAATCACTGTCATTCACTATAGTGATTCATATCTCCCTACCAGTCATTGAACATGTCTAATAGATATTGTTTACCATTATCTGGTAACCCATAAATCATGCTATATGTAATTCCATCCAGTTCTGGAGCAGAAGAGTTCCTATATTTTAATACAAATATCATTTTTCTCATTGAGAACGGGTTGGCTAGGAAATGGTTTACATCCACTGAACATAATGTAGTTGTTTGGTTTGTGACATATTGCGAGATCAGGATGTCTGATTTTCCTGTTTACAGATCGTATCCACTTGGGAATTCATTTTAATATTATCGCAAAATGTTTTCCAGCTTTCCCTTGCTTTTATTTTAAATAATCGTTTGTTTCTGCTGCAATCTGTTTTGCTTTTATGAAATTAGTGGAACTGAGACTCCGTTTATAATCTATTAAACTTTGTTTACGTTTTTGTATGGCTATCATACATTTCTGGTCCCACCAGGAAGGGTAAACTTTTGAGGTGCGTAATTTCGGACGGGGGATATTTGTATTGGTACTATTTGTTTTAGCGGAAATAATCGTTGAGGGTTTTTTTGTGGCAGTGAGTGCCAAATTATATCTTCGGAAAAATGATTCCAGTTTGCTCTATTAGTATTCCATTTTAGGGAAATCAAATTTCGCTTTCTCTCAAAATGGGTATGGCAATCATTGCAAAATGATATAATAATTGGGTAGTGGTCCTTAAAGTATCATCCATGATTTTATAGCTGATAATTGGGCTCAGGTTAGGGGATACTAATGTTAAATCGACAACAGATTTTCTCTGGGTAGGGCTTGATAGTCTAGTCGCATTGCCTGTATTTACTATTGTTAGGTTATCAAGTGCATTTACAATAACTTGACCCTCGTTATTATTTAGAGTCGAACCCCACAGTCGGCGGTGTGCATTAAAATATCAACCAATGATGCAGTGCTTCGTAAAAGAGGTTAAGATGTTATACCATTCACTTACAGTTGTATTAACATGAGAAGGGTTGTAAATAGATATTATGTTATAGTAAATTAATTGGATGAGTTACGTGAAGATAAACTTGATTATAAAATAAAGCACTAAAAACCTTTCTACACACATTTTATTTAAAATACCAAATATATATTTCGGACACAAAGTGACCATTATCAATGGTTTAATACTAATAGTAGAAAGGTTTTTAGTGCTTTATTCTATAATCAAGATATTATGTTGATATTATTCGCTAACGATATTCCATAACATTCTATACTGGGATTAGAGCCAGTGTTTATTTCGAGATTTTGCTATTAGATATTGTTTCGGACCACCTTTTCCGTCTCTACGGTCTTTTCTAATGCAGTCGTAATTTTTACTTTCCCTATATAGTATATATAGGGGGAGTATTGTTTTCGTGATTTTTGTTGAATTTTCTTTTGCGGAAAAATCCGTTTTGAGGTCTCCTGAGTCCATTACACTAATTTCTAGAAAAAAATGTGTCTATGAGTGTCTGTCTGTCGGTGGGCGCTGTATCTCAAAAACAAATAATCTTCATCGTTTTTTGGTGATATTTTTTTTAAATATGTGAAATTTTCAAAAACGGTTCAAACAAAGGTTAAAGAAAATAAAAAACTGAGTAAGTTTTATTCGAACATGTTTTTCATAATATTCCTAATTTTCGAGAAAATAAATAAAAATTGAAAATTTTGATATATTTTGCCAATTGATAATAAACTATTAGAGTTACATTAAAATTATGTGACAAATAATTGTTGCGAATTCAAAACTGAACAAATTATTAGGAATAGTTTTTTCAGAAAAATATAGGGTGATTGCCACATCACCATTTGTTAAATTTACACCTGTTTTTAACCAGGTTTCAGAAATTAATGCTATATCTATTTTATTAATATTTAAAAAATTGCAAAAACTATATTTATTGGACAAAACAGATCTAGCATTCCATTGCATTATCGTTAAGTTCGACGGATTTTTTTTTTCCGATTATATTATTAATATAATTAGATAAATTAGTTTTTAAATCTGAAGTAAAGTTTTCTTTGAATAGCCATGCGGATGGTCTAATACCTCTAGAATAGTTTTAGTTATCACCTCTACTACTCATTTTTATAATTTAAAAATTCTTCTCGATAAGGAATTGGGATTACGGGTGTTAGAATTTTAGTGTGGGATTCTGATGGACCTTTGTTTTACGTTTTTTGTGGGATTAGAATTGCTAGAAATGTGAGTTTTATTATTTTTTGTTTTTTTTGTGTTTTTGTCGATATTGTTACTAAATATTATTTCAGGAAAATCAGAATTATCTGTTAGGCAATAGAATTTATTTGACGATGCAATATTTGCAAAACCAGCTGGGTTATTAGATATTTTCAGACATTCAGCGAAAGATAAATTTGTTTCAGACATGATTTTTTTAAATTTTTGCCTGTCGAGTGTACTCAGGTCAGTTCTTTGAATTAGGCGCATGTGTAAACGGCCTATATTCTATTCTTGATGTTTGACATATACCGTGTACGAAAGATAAGACAAGTCGTCTTTATATCTACAGGTGTAGTTTTTGTTGGAGTCGACATCAATTCTAATTTGTTGGTTATCTGAGGTCGATAGTAAATTATTAGAATTATTTGGTGTATTTGTAAGCGGATCATTTCTAGTCATGGCGGCGGCGAACAGATTACTTAATGGGTGAGATTTATTTTCCATTGTGGAAAAATTGCGAACGCAAAATCGTTCCGGGGCCGGCACTTGGAAGAGGGCCCACAAGGGGTCCGTTCTGATTTATTATAAGCCCTTATTCAAGATGTTTATACACAATATAGGTAATTAACTAATGTACAATGTAGCAGATATGCAGGTACACCGAGATATTCTCGTTGCGTAATGACCACTTGACACGGTTCTCTTCGCGCACACGTCCAACTCGCACGAGTGATGTAGCCGAACTGCTTAATATACTTATAACAATAAAACGTGTTACAATATTTACTCGATATACTGATTATATATGCTTATACAAATAACATTATAATAAAGACACACTTGTAAGTGTATTTACAAGTGTCTTTATTATTACTGTTCATCGTCACGTAACTTAACAATCAATATTATTCACATTATGTTGTAAGATCCCGTGGTAAAATCAGTATCAAACAATTTAATACAGAATTATTATTTAAGTATTTGATGAAAAGTTTATGGCCCGAGAATATCAATCATTGCTCGATCTCTGGCAGATGTCGCTCTTTTAAGACGTTGGGGCCAGAAACAGCTAAAATAGAGAATTCTAAGGCAGCCAACATATCATCAATCACAAACCTTTTATAAATTGAATAATTGAGTAGCGCTATAAAATATCAATCAAAACCTCGCACTATTATCATCTTGCATATATCTCTGTCAAGCAATATTCTCTCTCAGTATTTTTACGTGTATTAATTTTAATGAAATATATTATTTTCTTGTATTTTTTCTTAAAAATATGTAGTAAATGAAAGTTACAGATAAACGAGTAAATTTAATTAAGCAAACAAATATTAACTTAGTAGTGATAATCAATAATTATATTTGCAATATAATTTTATCCCCTTATTAAATCATATATAATTTATTTCAAGTTAGTGTTAAAAAATTACCAATAAAATGAGTTTAAAAACATTTATTCAAAAACGCGATACAATTAAACGTAAATTAAAAATACAGTATCTGCAATGAATAAAGATAATTTAGATTATGTTGAATTAGCAGAACGGTTACATAAAGTACAAGAACTTTATGATCCATTCTTTGATATTGTTGCACAAATTCATAAATTAAAAATGAAAATAGCGATGAAGATAGTTTTAAGGTGATGGTAAGGAAATGGTTGGAGAAAGGGGTAAATGTGGCAGGATGGGTACCCGAGAATGTGAAAGAGGTGGAGAGACAAGAGAGACAGGAACAGATAAGAAAGACTAAATACAATGACGGATATGAGACGTGGCAGATACATGGGAGCAGGCCAAGATATTTGGAGGGAGACAAATTAAGGACAGAGGAGAATGTAATCATGGCGAGAGCGAGATGCGGGTCGGACGAGAGAGGATTAAAGAGATGGATGGGTGAATGATACGGAGAATATGTGTTATGCACGGAAGGGAAGGATACGCGGATACACTTGGTAGACGAATGTAACGGAGTGGATGTGAGGTGGGTGGAAGGGTGTAGAAGGGTAGTGGAATGGATGAGAGGAGATGGGGCCAGGGTAAATATCCTGAGAAAGTTGGGGTGGGAAAGGAGAAGAGAATGGAAGAGGGGTGAAGAAAGTGAAAAAGAAATGTATTATAAAGATAAAGAAAGTTATTGTTAGTTTATTTAAATGTCAATACAGGTCTTTTTTTTTGGTTTTGAAGCAACCTACTTTTCAACTGTTAGTTAAAAAAGAAACATTATTAGGATCTGCTCCAAACAACTTATATGTAAATAACTTTTTCGGGAATTTTTTCTGACTGGTTGGGCTTTAAAGAATTATTTGAATCAATGATACATAACAATAATGATCTTTCTTTTTCACAAAAGCACCAGTATTTGCAGTCGGCATTTGAAGGCAAAGAGGCGCAATTATTAAAAGGGTTACATTTATAAGAATGTAATTACCGCGAAGCATGGGAAATCATTAACGAACGTTATGTATAGTAGTTTACAATCATATCCACGATGAGATTGGGAATTAAATAAATGAATAACTAATCTTGTATTGAAATTAGAAGTGTTAGTGACAAAACTACTAGCAGCGTTCGCGCTTTGCGCGCATTAAAACTGCTTGTTGGTAATTAAGGCAATATTTTAGTTGTTCTAGGAGTAGAGGGGAGTTTTGCAAGGGTGGGTTTTTGGAATGTGGCCGGATTGAAGTCTAAGTGCAAGGGGGAGAGGTGGCAAATGGAGTTTGAGAAGTGGGTGGGGGAGAAAGATGTGGTGGGGTTAGTCGAGACGTGGGTAAGGATAGAGGAGTGGGAAAGTGTAAAAAGGGCGCTACCAGGGGGGTTTAGATGGTCAATTAAAGGGTCAGAAAAGAGTATAGGAAAAGGAAGGGCGAAGGGTGGGATGGTTGTGGGGACAAGGGATGAGTTAAAAGCGGGGGCTATATAATTTAGTGAGGAGGTAGAAGGCATGGTATGGGTGATTTGCTATCACGGGCCTTGGAAACTGGAAATAGGAATAGTATATGTGAACAAGAACTGGGTTGAAGTGCGGAAGGAGTTAGACAGGAAAGCCAGCGAAGGGAATAGATGTGTGGTGGGAGGAGACTTTAACGCGAGAATGGGAGAGATGGGGGGAGGGGTAAATGATGACGGGGAACTAATAGAACGAACATCTCAAGACAAAGTAATCAATAGTGAGGGAAGGAGGATGGGAGATTGGATATTGGAGGAGGGATGGGGATGTGTTAAATGGGAGTATAGAAGGCGATTGGGATGGGAAAAAAACCTATATTGGTCAACAGGGATCGTCAGTGATAGACTATGTGCTAATAAAAGAGATACATAGGGGAATAGTGAGAAGATTGGAGGTGGAAGATGTACTAGGGTCGGATCATCTACCAATATCGGTAGAAATATGGATGGGGAGAAAAAAAGAACAGCAGCAGGGGATAGACCTGTCGAAATTGGCAGACGGAGCAAAGGAAATTGAAAAAATGGGTAAACGATTGGAGAAGATCAAGTGGAGTGAGGTAGAAAATATGGAAGAGATGGAGGAGGTTATAGCAGGATGCGGACGAAAAATAAAAAGGAGCAGCGGAGGAAGGTGCACATGGTTCGACGAAGAGTGTCGGGAGGCGAAGAGAGTAATAAGGAGGGCACTAAATGAATGGAGGAGTGGAAGAGGGGAGGAGAAGGGGGTGAGGGAGGCAAGAATGAAATATACGAAGGTATGCGAGGAAAAGAAGGCGCAGGCTATCAAAAATTGCAGAGGATATGAGATCGTGCCAGAGCGAAAGGGAGATGTGGAGTATATTGAGGAGAGGAGAAGTACGGGGGCAGATGGAGGTGTCTCTGCAGGACTGGAAAAATAAATGTTTGGAAAACTGCGGGGAACCGGTGGGGGTGGGGAGTCGAGGGTGGAGAACAGTGGAGGAGGAGTTTACAGAGGAGGAAGTGGAAAAGGGTTTTCAAGAGGAGAAAGGAGGAAAAGCGGCTGGGCTGGATGGACTGAAAGCCGAAATGTGGAAGCGGATTGGAGATGAGGGAAAAAGAAGATTTAGGCAGCTGCTGAATCAGATATGGAGGGGAGAAAAGAAGATTCCGGAAACATGGCGTGTGGGGGTAATGTGCCCGATACACAAAAGTGGAGATAAAAAGGACGCCAGTAATTATAGAGGTAAAACCATTATGTGTATCGGGTACAAGATTGCCATGACTATAGTGAAGAATCGGCTAGAAGAGGAAGTGGAAGAAAAGGGATTGTTGCCGGAATCGCAAGGAGGGTTTCGAAAAGGGAGGGGAACGAAAGATCAAATCTTTACGCTAGCGAGAATAGTTGAGAGAGTATTAGAGGAAAAGAAAAGTGTGTATGCGGTATTTCTGGATTTGAAAGCAGCGTATGATTCAGTGCCGAAAGAAAGGTTGATGGAGTGCTTGGCGAGGAGAGGTGTGAGCAAGGTAACAGTGGAATGTGTGAGAGGAATGTATGAAGAAACATGGGGGAGAGCAAAGGTAGATGGAAGGGTATCGGAAAAGTTTAGAGTATGGATGGGGGTGAGACAGGGATGTCCGCTTAGCCCGATGCTCTTCAATTTATATATGAGTGAATTAGAAGAAGTCCTAAGGAACGAGCAAGCGGGCGGGATAGTAATAGGGGAAATGAAAGTGTGGATGTTGGCGTATGCGGATGATGTGGTGTTGCTGGCGAAGGATTGGGGAGAAATGAATGAGATGTTGCAAAGGGTTGAAAGGTATATGGATAAGCGAGGTTTGTGTGTGAATGTAGGAAAAACGAAGTGGATGAGATTTTGGAATAGAGGAAGAGAAGGAAGAATGAAAGAATTAACATGGAAGGGAGAAGTGATCGAGAGAGTGAAAGAGTTTAAATATTTGGGTTTTGTGTTTAGGTGGTGTGGGGGGTACAGAGAGTACGCCAGATGGGTCCAAATGAAGGCGAGGAAAGCGTGGTATGTGGTGAAGGAGAAGTGGGGACAGTGGCTGAAGGGGAATTTTCAGATGGCGTGCAAACTGTGGGATGCATGTGTAAAACCAATTTTAATGTATGGTGTGGAGGCATATGAATGTATCGAGAGAGAGCAGGTGACATTCCTGAAGCAGATGTTGGCGGTGGAAAGATCAACGCCCAGCTACATTCTGCTTCAGGAAACGAACAGAACGTGTATGCATGGAGACGCAATGGAAAGAGTGACTAGGTATGAGATGAAAGTGATAGGATTGGGGGGGGGGGAAAGGTTGGAGAATAGAGAGGAGAAAAATGTATGAAAGAGCAGGAGTATCTGAAAGTTTGGTAAAAGAGTGGTTAGAAAAAGGGGTGAATGTGGCAGCTTGGATGAAGGTAAAATGGGAAGAAGTAGAAAAGCAGGAGCGTCAAAGGTGTATTGAGAGTAGTGGGTACAACCCTCTTTATAAAAGGTGGCAGGTGCATGGGAAGATACCTCAGTACCTAGCAGATTGTACATTGAACAGAGGGCAGAAGGTAGCAATGGCTAGGGCTAGGTGTGGTTCGGAGGAGAGAGGAAGAAAGATATGGATGGGCGAAGAGTATGGTAGGTGTGTGCTGTGTGGGAGTGGGAGTGATACATGGAGTCATCTAGCGGAGGAGTGTAAGGAGATACGGGAGGAATGGATGAATGGGAGTAGACGGATAGAGGAGTGGATGCGAGAGGACGGGGCTGGCGTAAAGATTGTGATGACATTAGGGTGGGAGAGGGAGAGGAGAAGAAGGATGTAATAAATATTTAGTTTTTGAATTGGTATTATTTTGTACATATGGATAAGTTTATATATGCCAATAAAGGTCTTTTTTTTAGTTGTTCTGACTGTATCGAAATTAGATTCAAATACTAAAAGAGAGTGGAACAGAACACTGAATAAATTAACTTTTTAAATAAAAAAAATTGATGCGCTAGATTCTAATCACCATAAAATAAATACAGATCACAATAAATTTAAACAAAAATCAAAAACGGTGAGTCATATTACTCATAATATTAATTAATATTACTCATAATATCGATGCTCTTTATGTAAAAATATTTGTCTTTGCTCTCAAAATAAACCTCAGTTTCGGCAATCACTTCTTCATTTGAGCTAAATTTCTTTCCCTGGGGCATCTTTTCTATATCTGCAAAAATCCAATAGTCGCTGGGGGCCAAATCTGAAAGTACGGTGGATGGGGAATCAATTTTTGATTTCTGCACTCAATCGATCCAATAATGCCATGTAATATTCACTATTAATAGTTTTGCCTTTCCCAAGATAATCGATGAACAAAATTCTATGCGCGTCCCAGAATATAGATGCCAAAATCTTGCCAGCCGACTTTTGAGTTTTTGGTCGCTTTAAACGACATTTACCGGGTGCTGTCTACTCAGTTGACGATCGTTTTGATTTAGGCATGTAGTGGTGGATCCATGTTTCATCCATTGTCACATTTCGATGCAAGAAATCCTTTTTATTTTGCTTGAACATCTCCAAACAGCGCTCTGAATTGTCGACGAGTTGTTGTTTCTGGTCCGGTGTAAGCAAACGCGGCACCCACTTCAAAGCAACTTGCCCATGCCCAATTTTTTAGGTAAAATTGTAAAGACACTACCTTCTGATATCTACAAGGTGTCAGCTATCTCACAGAACTTTATGTTGCGGTCTTTTGAAACTCATGTGGAGATTTTTTATGTTTTCCGCTGATTTTGGGCGACCAGAGCGTTCATAACTGATGATGATTATACGACTATGTTTAAATTTAGCATTCCAGTTAATAATAGTTGATTTCCTTGGTGCAGAGTCCCCATAATTCATATCAAGCCAATGTTTGACTCCAACAGTATTTTTCGCCACCAGAAACAATGTTTAATCAACACACGAAATTTTCTTCTATCCCTCATCTTGAAAACTACCAAACTAGGATCACTAAAATGAATATAACTTCTAAAGTAGCGGTCAGAATCCCATGATATTTTGACAGATACTGTTTTAAGGCTAGTATTAGTCTGTCAACAATGTTGCCATATATGTGTCAGACCGGCGACTTATTGAATGACGTATTAGGTGTGAAATATTTTTAAATTTAGCTATTCAAGATCGCATTAACAGAATTAATAAACTAAAATATTGTTTATGCTGTTTAAGCAATCGCACAACATCCACACATTGCAGTTATAAAGGCGAAGTATTATTATCGACTGCAATTGTGAATGTTGTTTTATGAAATATAGGGGAAGTATTGTTTTCGTCACTTTTTTTAAATTTTTATTGCGGAAATATCCGTTTTTAGGTCCCCTGAGTCCATTACACTGATTTCTGGGGAAAAATGTATCTGTATTTGTGTCCATCTGTCTCTGTTTGTCAATGGGTGCTGTATCTCAAAAACAAATGATCTGATTTAAATGAAACTTTAAACTTAAGGTTTTATCGTTAAAAACTGGAACTGAAAAGCTTTTGGTGCACATTTATAAACCGGAAGTGGATGTTTACTCGAGGTTTTTGTTTTTATACGATATATTTTTTTGGTATGAAAAATTTTACAAAACTTTTCAAACAAAAGTTAAAGGGAATGAGAAAATGAACAAGTTTTATACAAACATGTTTTTGGTAAAATTCTTCATTTTTGAGAAAAAAAAATAAAAATTGAAAATTTTGACATTTTTTGCCAGTTGCTAATAAACTATAAGAGTTACATGAAATTTTCATTAGAAGTAATTATAGAGAATTAAAAATTGAACAAATTACCAAGAATATCATAGTTTTCGAGAAAAATATAGGGAAAGTATTATGATGACCATTTTTGATAATTCTATAAAAAAGTATTAATGCAGAGCACTATTAGACAGTGTGTCACAATTAAATCTAATTAGGTCTAAATGTGTGTATAAGTTACATTTAAAAAAGAAAACAGTTTATGTTACAATAAACGAGGTAGTTAAATCGTTATCAAAATAATAAATATTAAAGTTACATGTAGATTAAATAACTATTCTACAAATATTTCATGTGTTATCGTACTTAAAATAACAAATTCTTGGCCCCACAAAACTTTCAGAAAAAATAAATTAGCTGATTCACAATTTAATGTATTTTGGAGAAGCTTATGTAACGGGCAGATGAATTAATTAATGACTTAATTACTTTATTTGCAATAAGGTATGGTTATCAGGTGTTACAAACGTCAAGAAAAAATATACAACTTAATATAAAAACAAACACTTTGAAACTTAATTTCTATTAAAATATTCTATATCAAAAAAGTAAAACTTCCGCAACATAGTAGTATGCCTTATCTATAGATTTTATAAAAAAATGTCTTTAAATATATTTTGAAATTTTGAAGAGTTGCTGCCCGCTTACAAATTGCTGGTAATTTATTAAGGGGGGAAACACATGTAAAAAAAAATTTTCGATTTTTTGTTTTTTGCATAAAAACCTTCCTTATACATTTAAGATTTATCAAACGAAATATTAAAGTGATCGCAAAAGTATTCACGCACATATAACAGAGTTTCTACCTCCATGTCATGAGCCGATTTTATCTTATAGTGTATGGAAATACAAACAATCGTTGTTTGTTTGTTTTAACGTCGCGGTGATTGTTGCCATGAACAATGGATCCGAAACGTAATAAAGACGAGTGTCATCGTGCAAGTAGACCGAAAAAAAGACAGTTCGAAGGGAATCAGCACCGAAGGAACCGAAGCATATATCACTGCTATTACATTCAACGAAGGATACAAAGGTTTCTGCAAAATTATGGAAGGGATGGAATGTATCATTGCCCAAAATACTAGGATTTTCGTTGATAACTATGACGACGCTCGATAAATCCGATAGGAGCGGCGATCGCTAAATAGGAGCAAGGAAGCCAGAAGAGCCAGAAAAAAGACTCAAGCCGAGCTTAACTACTTCTATGAACGTGAGGAAGGCACTCTCTATGTCCCGAGATCGCCGTTTAATTATAAGTTTACACAAATTACGCTTTTTCTAAACTTAAAACTTTAAACGCGTTTTTCTCGAAACCATGTTTTTGAAATTGGCGTACACGATAACTTTGTCAATTTTTATTCAAATCACTTAAATTTATGTCTGCTCAACAGATAATAAAATTTTGTTCTAAATGAACCTCCGAAATCAGAAAAAAATTAATCATAAATAATTATTAAGGGCCTACGAAATCCGAAAAAAGAGTCAAATTTTGAACTTTTTTTTACAGTTCCAGAAATCATAAATTTGGGTTTTTTCTACTTTCTTAGGTTCATTTAGGATAAAATACATCTAAGAAAAGGGTTGTGCAAGAAAAACTTTAAAAAAATAATTTTTCAGGCCTCCAGAGTGTACGCCAGTTTAGTCGGTATTTCCAACATGGCGGCACAATCGGTTGAATAGAGGGCTAACCAATTAGCGGAAAGACTTCAAATTTTCTAAAATTACAGCCTACTATATGCCTAATAAAGTCCAGAAATCGTGAGGTTGTAGCTCTTTTAGTTTGTCCGAAAAAAAAATCCCAAAAAATGCTAGTTTTATGACCGATTACATGTATTTCCCCCTTAAATAGAGTCAAACACATATAATATGGACTACCCTCATATAACGTTGAACGGTGCAATGGCACCGAGAAATCGTTAAGCTAGCGGGTTTTCATAGATTTATTGAACATGGCATTAGTGTTGAATTTATACTTGTTTTTGAATACATATATGCAACAGTGATAGATATAGAGTGAATACAGTGTCATTAATTGAAGTTCAATAAACAACGGGCGACAGCTATCTCTATATTTAGCATACACAATATGTCTGATGATTAATTTCTGCATCCTAAACAGTCGTAATGTATCACTGAAATGTCCCCAAAAAATATTCATACATTAGGTGACTATATACACGAGCATAGTAATACATAAGCAATGACTGTCTACTAACAGAGTCCCGTATTGACAAAATTACATAGCTACTTGATTGCAGTTTTTTTACAAATCGTATCTATGTGAGTTCTCCAATTCAACGTTGGCGTCAATGTAATGTCTAAAAAATTTTCACTGTTTAGACGTTATATTTTATAGTCGTCCAGTTCTAAGTTTTCAATAGAAGGAATGGTTTTATTTCTCGAATATTTAAATTGTATGAATCCAGATTTACTATTATTTAGCATCAAGTTATTGTTACTACACCAAGAGGAAAATCTACGTATCTCTAGATTGGAATTCGTTACCGCAGACTCTAATAATTTACCACTAACAGTTAGGGATGTATCATCTGCAAATTTAGAAAGTGTTAAATTAGTTATATCCTGAAACTCTGCATCAACATCATTCATAAATATAACAAATAAAAAAGGTGCAAGATGTAGGGGCAACAGTCCGATTTTGAAGAAAACGGCGGGGAACATAATAATTATGGGCAATAAGATCAGGTAGCAACGATTCAATTATCTAAGTCAAATAACAATTTAGATTATTTTAAATTAGAACTTTTTGGGGAAATTTAAAATGTGAATGGCGTATCATGTAAAAAAATTTAGTGCGAAAAACATTTTATCGATAATGTAACCCGGGATAATAGAGACCGTTTCTTGTGATGTTTTACCTTTTAAACAAGACAATATAGAATTAGGCAATTCTCGTGATATATCAGATTTTATAATTTAGAAAACAAACTAATTAAAAATGAAGAGCTTGAATTACAGTATTCAATATTTATTGAATATGTAAAATTGGGCCACATAAAGTTACAGATGATGGTAAATAGAATTATTATTTACCGCATCATGCTATATTAAAGGATACTAGTGTCACCACTAAATTAAGAGTTGTATTCGATGGGTCAAAACAACAAATGAAAAGAGTCTAAATGATGTATTAATGGGCCCATAGTATAGGATGACTTATTCTCAATTATTATAGGATTTCGCGTTCACGTCTTTGTTTTAACTGCTGTCATCGAAAAAATAGACAGACAAGTTAGAAGAGATGAACGTTCGGCATACCGCATGGGTGGTTGACGTACACAGCCATTTGGGAGTAGCAACCCCACGTACCCGAGCCGTTCACTGCACACACGCGCCCATCTCTCACACACACACACCAACGACACAGATCGACACCCTACACCCCGTGAAGTAATGATAGATGGCGGTTCCGCGAGGTGGCAGTGCGACTTGGGAAGGTGGTTTTTAGTAGGTATACCAGTTCTGGGGTGTTCCACACTCCGCCTATAAAAGATTTTCCACCTCCCAGCCACAAAAAAAGACGAACATTCGGTTGAGTTTCAGAAGGTATTCTGGTGTTTTAATCATTATGATAAATTAAATGTTTACAGATTAAACACCGTCTCTTACGGTACTACATCCGCACTATTTCTTGCAACTCGCTGTATAAGCGAATTAGCAGATAATGAAGCGAAGAATTATTCTGAAGCGTGCGAGATTATAAAGCGCGATTTTTATGTTGACGACCTTCTGACAAGTAGCGTTTCTATAAATTATTTAATTAAAATTAGAGACGGTGTTATAGATTTTTTTAGACATGGCCTATTTTAAGCTAAATAAATGGAACTCAAATCATAAATTAATATTAGATCACATCCCATGTGACACAAATGATGTTTTAATCAGACATGATAAAGATGCAAGTACAAAAATTCTGGGTTGTCAGTGGGATCCTGCTTCTGACCAATACATATTTTCAGTAAATGAACAAAACAATTATCGAATAACTAAACAAATGATCCTGTCAGAAGTGGCGAGCTATTTGATCCACTAGGTGTTATCAACCCCTTAATTGTTAAAGGGAAACTAATTATTCAAAAATTGTGGCAATTAAATTGATGTAGGAAGAAAGCGTTTTGTTAAATATCCACACTGAATGGAAAGAAAATCATGCAAATTTAAATTTAATTGACATTTCGAACTCCATGGATTTTGCGATGCGAGTGAATTAATAATTATTATTATGTCACTAACCTCATCACTGCAAAATCTCGTGTTGCTCCTTTAAGAGCTCAATCAATTCCCAGGTTGGAATTATGTGGTGCATTGCTACTATTACGATTAAAAAAATATACAATACAGACGGTATATGTGGTGAGATTCATCAATTGTGTTATCATGGATAAAATCTGAAAATGCGTAATTTAAAACGTCCGCCTCCAATAAAGTAGCTGAAAACAGATTAACTGATATTAATAATTGGAATCATATATCATATATCCGATAATCCCGCTGACACTTTGTCTCGTGGCTAAACTGCCCAAGAATTAATTAATTGAAACATTTGGTGGGATGGCTCGTCATGGCTTGCTGAAAATGAGACCGAGTGGCCTCAATCAAAATTCAAAATTACCCCTAACATACCTGAAAACGTATGTCTGGTATATAATGTAACTAACGGTCTAGAATGACTGTAATAGTTTTTCTTCTCTAATTAGAATTACGGCCTATTGTTGTAGATTTTTTGAAAATTGTAAGGCACAAAAAACAAACAGGAAAAGTCAGTAATTTAACATCAAAGGAAATTAAAAGAAGCACCTTGTCATTAATTCACAGCGTTCAAAAGCGGTCATTTCCAAACGAATATAAAATGTTGGCAGATGGCCAAGAAATTAATAAAAAAGTAAACTTTTAGCGTTAACTCCATTTATGGATGAAACAGACAAAGTAATAAGAGTCGGTGGCAGATTAAAAAATTATCTGCATGCTTATAACAATAAACATACCCTAGTGATGCCTGGAAATCATAAAGTAACCGAATTAATGATCCAATACCACCATATAAAAAAATTATATTCGGATAAATGCCACACTGGCATCAGTACGCGCAAAATTTTGGCCGCTGTCCTCAAAAAATTATGTAAAAAAGATAATTTCATCTAATGTTCTAGGGTAAATCCCAAATTCGATCAGCTTCCACTTATGGGTGAGTTGTCTGAACCACGCGTGGTGAGTCAAAAATCATTAAATTCTAGGGAAATTGATATTTGTGTACCTTTTCTGATAAAGAGTTAGAAAGAGTAGCACTAGAAAGGCTTACGGTTGTCTGTTTATTTGTTTAACCACCATGGCTGTTCACTTAGAAGTAGTCAGCAACTTATCCACTGAACCATTTCTTTTTGCATCGCGACGTTTCGTTGCGCGTCGTGGGAAAATAACATGTGTATATTCTGTCAATGCGACTAATTTTAGCGGTGCAAATAAAGAATTAAGATCACTTGTTAAACTAGTAAACTCTGAATTAACAATGAATTAATTAAATAATTTATTTGCAATTGATAACATAGAATGGCATTTTATAGAACCGCGTTCCCGACATTTTGAGAGTATCTGGGAAGCAAATATTGAAACAGTTAATATCATTTGAAAATAGTTATGTGAAACTGTATATTATCTTTTGAAGAACTAAACACATTCATGACTCAGATTGAGGCTATCCTTAATTCACAACCCCTTTGTAGTCTATCTAATGACCCAAATGATCGAAGATATAATCAAAATGATGGCATTATTGTATTTATAAGAGAAAACGTTACTTGGTCTAACAAACTGCTTGAAACTGAACATAAAAATCGAAAACCATAACTTGCAAATAACTGCAATTTATAGGTCTCTATCTACTCCTATAGATGATTTTACTACAAATCCAAAAGTGTATCTTAAACAAACAAAACAAAAATAAAACACACATAATAGTTGGTGATATTAATATAAACATTGAAGATACAAATAACATGCACTCTCAAGAATACTTAATGTCAATAAACGATTATGGCTTTTATTCATACATAAATACCCCCACAAGAGAAACCATTACATCACATAGTACCATCGATCATATTTTATTCAGGGAAAACGAAGTGATTAAAAAAATTGCTTTAATTCTACCATTACCTCACAAATCTAAAACAAAAAAAAACTAGCAAATAAAATTGACCGGTTAAAGTTCGAGTCGATACTTAGTAAGGAAAAGTGGACTACAGTTTATAATGAAACAAATATAGACATTGCAACCAATAATTTCATTAAATTAATCACGGAAGCTACTAAAAATTCTACCAAAACAATCAAAAGAAAACAATTTACTAAAAGGAAGGAGTGGATTACAAATAGACTAATTACATCTATAAATCGAAGGGATAAATTATATCAATGTGTGAAAACAAATAAAAATCCTCAGTTAAGGGATGAACATAATAAACTCAGCAATTATGTAATGTATTCACTTATATTAAAAAATATTTTATTCAAAACAAGTTGAAAAAACTTGAAGTCCACCACAAATCTTTGAAATACAGTAAACAAGTTAACAAATAAATCAAAACCTAGCACAAAAATAAATACAAAACAGAACGTCCGAGAAAATAAAATTGTAACTAACTAAATAAGTGGATATTTTAATGAGCCCTAAATTAAAATTAGAAATACAATGGCTAGACAAATAAAAACAACAGATGAACAAAATTACAGAATACAAAATGAGCATTCACTCTTTCTCTCACCAGTAAATGAACTTGAGATACAACAACTTATACAGGAGATTTGACAATTTAAAAGCAGAAGACCTACAACAAATTAAGCAGTACATCTCAGCCCCCTTAACACATATTATTAATTCTTGTTTTAGCTCCGGCCACTTTCCACAATTATTAAAGAAAGCGATTATTAGACCTTTACATAAAAATGATTCTAAAGAAGAGGTAATAAATTATAGACCAAAATTAAAAAAAAACAGGTTAGTCAGTTTTTGTGATACCTTCATCATAATTTGGGTTTAGGAAGAATATGTCAACTCAGGATACAATAGCTCACTTTACATCAAAGATATATAGACCGGTTGATGAAAAATTTCCGGCAATGGCAGTATTTATAGCCAAAGCCTTCGATACAGTAAATCATGAAATATTACTTAACAAAATGGAAATGTATGGAGCCACTTTAAACTTATTCAGAAACTACTTAACAAATAGAAGACAATGTGTTAAAATAGGAACACAGTACAGCAGATAACTCTTAGTGCAGCAGGGTGTGCCATAGGGCTCCATACTAGGTCCTATCCTGTTCAATATATACATGAATGATATATTTACACTTCGAACGGAAGATAGCATAATATCCTTTGCTGATGACACTGTAATTTATTATGAGTCAACAAGTTGGAACCAACTTCATAAAAATGTGGAGAATGACTTAAAGCATATATTTCAGTATTTCAGTAAAAATCTTTTAACTATAAATACACAAAAAACTAAATACAAGGCATTTACATTCTATGCCAAGTATCTACCAGCTCTCAACCCACTGAAAATTAAACACCAAAACTCAACAACAAGATAATACTTGATAATTCCAAAATAAATGTAAAATATTTAGGTATTAATATAGACACTCACTTAAAATGGGACATACAAATCACAAATTCCTGTAAAAATTTACGAATGATTAAACACCTTGCAGACATACTATCTAACAAACATTTGATAATACTATATCATGCTCTTGTCCTATCGCAAATTGGGTAAAGAATCATTGGCTGGGGTGGTCTTAACCACACAACTCTATAACCACTAGAAATTCTTCACAAAAAAATCATTAAAATAATACATAAAATGAACTTGAGCTACCCTACAATATCCCTATACAAAGAGACTGGACTGCTCAATATAAGACAAATTTATGCGAAGGCTGTATTAACACATTATTTCAAAGAAAACGATTTTTTTATCCAAACCATAACCACAGCACACGATCGAAACAAATACAAAATGTTTTTACCCCAAAGAGTACTAAATCTATTGGTACAAAATCTCATACCTACATAGCAACTAGAGTATATAATATGTTTCCACCTGAAAATCGAGACCACAGAAACAAATACCAAGTTAAAAAGAAAATATAAAATTATTCGTTAAAACCCACTAGTCAGATATACAATGTATATTTATTGATAAAGTAACTAGAAAACCCTGAAGGGACAAATATTCTGTGTTGTGTGTATATACTGATTTATGTATGTATCTTGTTTAAATATTCTTTCTAGGTTTTCATGTTATTTAAGGGATTTACAGATTTGGCGGATCTAGGCCTATGTGACATCAAGATCGGAAGAATGTAAATTGGTCATATACAGGAATTGCACCCAGGGATGGACAACATTGCACGCGTCGCCAGAATATAAACTAGCACATTTGAATTAAAGAGGGAGATAACCTAGGTTGGTAGTTCTCCCAACAAATTAAATAGAATATATTTAATTAATTATTAATTTTTTTAAATTACTGAAATTAAAATAAATAAAAGATATATTCTTATTCATAAGAATGGCGGCGACCGTTATTATGTGGTAATTCATGATAAACTAACGCACTCACTATATTTTTTACCACTAAAAGTTATGTAATATATATATAAACATATTTCAAACACACACGACTTAAGTTTCGACGTTTTAATGTCATTACCAACGTAGTTTAGTTTATTGACTTTACAAGTCCTACATAACAAATATACAAACTAATATAGATTTACAGTAACTTGAATTTAGATGGTAAGACTTGAAGGCGGAGTTCTCATGGCAGTGTTTTTCCACTCAAACCATTTTTTTTTCTGTAACCGATGATGATCAGGAGGTAATTGTTACCATTTAAGCAATATTTTTACCATTGCTAGTGGCTATTTTTGTCTAATTTACTTACAGTTATTCTAAGCATGTATAATAAAAACTATATTAAATAATTTTTAGTGCTAAAAAACGTAGTAAGTGGGTTAGTTTAGTGTTAATTATGAATTACCACGGAGTATCGGTCTTCACCATTCTTATGATTAAATCAGCTTGTACAGCACAACAGACCATATATTTTATACTTACAAATATCATAGTTGAAACGAATAGCATACAAAATAGAACTATAGAACGCATTACAAAATTTTGGGTGTTGTCGGTTTGAATAGTTACTAAAAGTGATAGGCAATTTAATTTAATAATAATAACTGATAACTATTTTTTTTTGTACGAATTTCACACTTATTCGAAAAACAAAGAAAATTAAATAAGTTAAGGTCGCATTGTTGGTATGAAAGAAGCGGGCTTCAGTCTGAGGGAAATAGCCTGAAGACGTGAAATTACACCTTCAACAGTAATGCGAGTATGGAGATGATAGTCTGAAGAAAATGAATCAGCAGCAGAGACGTTCTGGTAGGCCTAGGATTATACGGGGTGGTCAAGAACGGCACCTAAGACTGCTGGCGATACGTAATTGCCACGACACTTTACGGCAATTTGCATAAAGGTCGTCGCTTGACGTAGTGTCAAGCCAGATTCAACTGGGATGTAGAGTGAAACTTCATTTGCTTTAGTGATGAGTCTATATTCTGCTAAAGGGTCCACAATCAACGTAGACGTGCCCGTTGATTTCACGGTGATAGGCAAAATGTAGAATTTGTCTTAGAACGCCACACAGCCAGCCACCATGGTATGGGCCGCTATATGTCTTGGAAGTAGCCCCCCTCGTGTTCACACCCATCTTAAAAGCTGTATTATAATCCCTGTTTTTTGTATTTATATATACCTGTTGTAACCGAATTTTAAATTACTTTGTGTTTGATAATGACAAGCTAAATTTGACGAAACTAGTCACAAATAAATAGATTTTGAGTTATATAAAGTTATCATGTTTTATTCAATTTACAAACATGTATAACGAAGTAGCAGCCTCTAACATATATAACAAAATTAAATATACGTTAAACGGTTTGTGAGTGATTATGTTGTGAGAAAATGTGAATATGAATGGTTCTTTCAATACGTGATTTGTTTGGTAGTTTTAATGAGAATCATTGTTGTAGATTTACGAAATATTTTCGTATTTTCAAATTATTAGTTAGTTTCTACAACGACTCTGGTACTGTAATACACTTTATAAATACATCGGTTTGATCCTCTTTCTGAAGTTTCTGTTTTGCGCAAAGTAATGAATATTTTTTAATCGATTATAAATTTAATAAAATACTGCATTTACATATTACATTCAAATTTTAAATCCTTCTTCATCATTCCAAAGAACATACAAATATGAAGAACCTTCGCACGTTTCCATAAATCTTAATCCGCTGATTTCTGGCCGCAATCCTTTGCCTTAGTTCTAAATTTTTCATTTATTTTTTATTCATTTAAAACCCCCTTATCATCGATGAATCCCAATTTCATAACAATGAATTTCGCTAAGCACTTATTTTTAGCGTCAGATGTATCTTATTTCAAGTTTTAAAAAAAATATGCAATTGTGTTTGACCCATGCTTCATTTGCAATAATAAGTACACAAATAGTTATTTTTCACATACTGAATAGAAATACCTGACATTTCCGCATCCAAAATCGTTGAGAGAAGTAGAATGTTGTTAGCAACACTTTTCCACATGGATACACTTTCAGCACTACTTTTATTTACTATTAATCAATGTTAATGTCAGTGACATACATGAAGTAATATATATGTCATATATATCTGTCATGCTGACTTCAACAGCCAAAAAGTCTTCGCAAAAAGGGGTACAAAAAAGTAAATACAAGTATTTAAAGAAGAATACTGATGCCCAAGAGGATATTTGCACCCTCAGCATCGAGGACAAGAATATGGGTTAGAGTGGAAGAACGTCGCAGCTGCATGAACTCCGCCCAGCTTTATCCATCCATCCAATTTTTGTACGTTTTGTTATATATTTGTGTATATTAATATGTATTTTTTTTTGGAAAGAAAGCTAAAGACTAATAAACATAAACATAAACAACAAACACGTACTATCTGTAATTATTACCTAATTTTTATATGTCATGTTATATGCAGTATGTGAAAAAATAGTGTGGGAAATACGCTTTTCCGCACTCGCTCATACACCAAATTCCTACTCTCGTGCGGAAAAGCGTAACATTTCCACACTTGTTGTAGAAATAACTTTTGCATCAAGTTCCTACTTGAGTGCAGATAAGCGCATTTCCCACCCGTTATACACCGTTAGAATTACCGCTAGTACGTGCGTTGTATATATTATTCAATGTATGTATCTGACATTGACATTGATTAATAGTAAATAAAAGTAGTGCGGAAAAGTGTATTTATGCGGAAAAGTGTTGCTAACAAAATTCTACTTTTCTCAATAATTTTAGATGCGGAAATGTAAGGTATTTCTATTCGGTATGTAAAAAATAAAATTATAGAACGAATTGCGATTATCTGTGTGTTATCCGCTTTTACCGAATGCTCTATATATACCTATTTCCCAGAATGCCATTAATGAATTAGTCACAGGTTAATGAATTTAAAAAATAATGGAACAATACTATCACAATAATATTGCGTGAATGATATTGCTTATATATTTCAATTAAAAATTTTAAACACTGCATGCGCAATAATTAATTTAATTTAATTTAGTTATGAATTGAATAGCAATAATTGTCCAATTCACATTGTACAGAGCATATCACCGCGCGGTCAAGATTAGATAAGAGCGCCCTTTGCCGCGCCTAATTGTTCTGTACACACGAAGAAGTGTAATTAATGGAGTTTAATTGTAAACAACAACAACTGCTATTTGTCCGCATTTTTGTGACGTCGTTCACATTTTATGTAAATAATAATGTGTATATATAGTTTGTAAGTTAAGAAATAAATCAGAAGATTCAAACCAGTCTAGCTTGATGTTACTTGCTTCTCACTGAAGAGCTTAAAACCCTCAGAGAATAATTTCCTCAACTTACTGCTTTCCTTCTCCGCTGCCGTATAACCAGCGTTAATAAAACATAATTTAATCTTAAGTAGAGTCACTTGTGTCTTACTGACGATCCTAAGAACCTCAAAGCGCAATTTCTCTCTTAAATTAAATATCATCGTTTTTCACCACGTGAAGACATCCATACTGCACGAACCAGTGCCATTACGAGCAGACGCTCCCCACGTACCGAAGCTCACACAGCAGCTTCCGCGTACACATTGGTCCTTCGAACCGGATCTTAGAAAAAGATCCAACGACACCGCCGACACACCCGATCCAGAGGTTCAACCGACGGCGAAGCTTTTAACGAAATTGTGTATACTCTGGGGATCGAGTACCGGAGTTCCTGCACAATATTCCTTAAATATTCCACATCATCTCCGTGGACAACCGCACCTTGTGTTTCGGATTTACGACCCGAAAACACGACAACTTCTGAACTAGAAGGCAACGCTAGCAGAAGATAACCACCACGACGTGAAGCACAGCCCATCTTCTAGACGAGAGATAAGTGAAAATGAAAAAAAAAAAAAAAAAAAACATTCCGCTTCAGATTTACAACCCGAAACACATTTTCCTCCGAACGTGAAGAAAACATAATGCAACACAACACAACAAACACCTCCGAACGAGAGGTAAAAAACTTTGTAAGCGTGTATACTCTGGGGATCCGCTTACAACCCGACTCATAACCCTCAGATAAGATCAACATGGAGTCATTAAACCAGCTTGCGAAACGCCTAGAAACCATTGGACATCACATGAATGGAATTCATGAAGAGCTGAACAAGCCAACTACTACCAGAAATAAAAGAAAAGCACTCATAGACAGCTTGACAGCAGACATGGACCAAATAAAAGAAATACATGCTGATTGCATGAAGATAAGGGATCCTGACCATACGTATTTCCGGAGTGACTACTATGAAAAGCTATGTGCAAGATACGAGGAAATAGTAACATCTGCTAAAATCGACACTGAAAACCGTCCGACAGCTTCATCACAAAGCAATGCATCTGCTCAGGACTCACAACATGAAGCATTTATTATATGGATGAATAAATTAAACGACATAATAAATGACGCACTGAAAATGACATCTATATCAAAAATAGTTCATGATAACTGGGCAGCGCACATCACAAATAACTGGAAAGCAGTAAATGACTTACGAAGTACACTTAACACCAACATGAGCAGAAATGAAGAAGAAAAATATGACGAACTGTTTCAAAAGAAAATTGAAGCAGAAACACATTTAAGTTATTGCCTCCAACCACAACAGAGCCGGGCTATTATGCAAATACCACAAAAAACTATTCCCACATACGATGGAGGATACGAGAGATGGGCTAACTTTAGTGAATTATACCAAACAATTATCCATCAAAATAGCGCATTATCTGATGTTGAAAAGTTTGAATACTTGAAAGGATATGTGTGTGGAGAAGCAGCCCGATTAATTCAACATATTCCCATGACCGGAGCGAATTACTTCATCGCGTGAGAAACATTAGAAAGACGGTATAACAATCAACGCCTACTCGTCGCACAACTTGTGGATAGATTAGTAGACCAACAACCTTGTAAACCAAATGCACCATCACAACTAAGAAAATTACACGATGTAAGCAGAGAATGCATCCAAATAAAGGGTCCGCCAATAGGGACGCGCGAAGTTTGCCGGAAGGGTGCGGCCATGTTGTTCGAGGTAGATCTGTCAAAGTTGCTGTCATTTGTTCAGTATATAACCCCAAATCACCATGGCAAGTTTGAGTGTCCAGCAGCACGTGCAAATTATTAAATTGTTTTACGAAAATGGGTCATCAGTTCGAGCAACGTTCCGCGCACTTCGCCCATTTTACGGTCGCGATGATCGGCCTGTAGAGTCGACTATCCGTCGATTGGTGGGCAAATTCGAGTCGACTGGTTCAGTAAACAACCAGCCAACACTGACACGTCGACGAAACGCCCGATCGAACGAAAATATCGCTGCTGTCCGTGAGAGTGTGCGCGAGAACCCGAGGCAGTCCATTTTTTGTCGTGCACAGGAACTTGGCCTTTCGGAGACATCAACTCGCAGAATTTTGCACCCGTACAAAATCCAATTGACCCAGGAGCTCAAGATAAACGACCACAGACAGCGTCGGGCGTTCGCTGACTGGGCTCTGGAGCAGTTGGAAGCAGACCCGCATTTTGGCCGAAAAATCATCTTCAGCGACGAGGCTCATTTCTGGATGAACGGGTATGTGAACAAGCAAAATTGCCGCATTTGGAGTGAGAACAACCCACACGAGGTCCACCAAGTGGCAATGCATCCCCAGAAAGTCACTGTTTGGTGTGGATTTTGGGCCGGCGGCATTATCGGTCCGTACTTTTTCGAGAACGAAGCTGGGGCGGCCATAACCGTCAATGTGGAGCGCTACAGGTCGATGATAACCAACTTCTTTTGGCCTAAACTGGATGATATGGACACGGACGACATGTGGTTCCAGCAGGACGGCGCCACGTGCCACACAGCCCATGCCACAATGGACATTCTGCACGAGCGATTTCCGGACATGGTCATCTCGCGCGGAGGCGATATCAACTGGCCACCGAGATCGTGCGATTTAACGCCTTTAGACTTTTTTCTCTGGGGCTATCTCAAGTCGCTGGTCTACGCCAACAAGCCTCTAAACACCGATGACCTCAAAGTCAACATACGCAACGCCATCGCTCAAATTGAGGCCGATATGTGCTCCAGAGTCATCGAAAATTGGACCTCCCGGATCCGGGCTACCAAACGGAGCCGCGGTGGTCATTTGAACGATGTTATCTTCCATAATTAATGGGGTCGAATACCATTTCGAATGAAAAATAAATTTCGTTTCTACCTCACACACAACTTGTTTTATTCAATTTTAAAGTTCACGCGCCCTTATTGGCGGACCCTATATTAGACAATTTGGGTTATGATACAACAACGTGGGATCCAATTGTAGGAAGACTGATAATGCGAAAATGGGACGAAGACACCACCAGGATATTTGATCAATTCATGGAAACGCCGCACGAAGTTCCAACGTTAAAGAACATCCTGGAATTTATGAAAAAAAGATTTCTCTCAATGAAACAATATCGCCCCACGCATACGCAGCACCACTCAAAAGTATGCGCCATGTGTGGAAAAAGTCAACATGATTTAAGTCGCTGTCCGATATTTTCGTCTAAGAATGCGCAGGAAAAAAACCGGATAGTAAAGGAATATGGAATCTGCAAAAATTGTCTTTTGCACCCCAGCTCAAAACAGTGCTCATCATCACATCGTTGTAGAATCTGCAACGGTTATCATCACACACAATTACAGATAGATACAACCTCGTTACGTCAATACGATGAACCACGCCGACAGTCACAACGTCAACACGAAGAACCACGTCGGCATGCACAAGCAAACAACAGAGGTAATCAGTCACCGCACCCTAGGCGTCACCAATACCAAAATAGAAGCACAAACACATATGCAGTTGACGTACCTAAAAATGAAGATCTTCTGCCTACAGCACTTATGCAAGCCATGACGAAGAAAGGAAACAAAATTACAGTCAGGGTTTTAATCGATCAATGCTCACAAAGTTCCTTTGTGACAGAACAAACAGCGCAGCTACTGGGCCTTCCGAAGGAAACATCTTATAATACAGTTACAGGAATAGGAGATAGCATTGAACAAATATCTAAATCAAAAATCGAAATACAATTAACACCACTTAATCCTAATCAATTCAAGTTAAATGCGCAACTTCATATTCTCCGAAAAATCACTGGAATGCATCCAGCAACACGTGGGCATGCAGTCAATCTCGAAGAATATGAATTAGCTGATCCCACGTACGGAAAACCAGGAAAAATAGATATCTTGTTAGGAACAAGATATTATGGCAATATCTTGAGACAAGGTATGAAAAAGGAAAATGAACTACTATTGCAAGACACAGAATTTGGCTGGATTGTATCAGGAAATGTTCATTTGAAACAACGAAGTCAAAGATGTATGATAACAAAAATAACAGCAGCTCCAGACATCAGTAAATTCTGGGAAATGGAAGAAATTACGGCAAAGGTCCAATCAACAAAGGAAGATGCAATATGCGAGGAACAATTTAGTTTAACAACCAAACGAGATGCAAAGGACGCTATTGTGTGGAACTACCGTTAATAAATCGACCACCTGCCTTAGGAGAATCCAGAAACCGAGCAGTGGCTAGATTTTTACAACAAGAAAGGAAGCTTCAAAAATCGAAGGAGGTGAAATTAGAATACAATAAGTTCATGCGAGAATATTTGAACCTTGGTCATATGAAACCAGCTAATCCAAATATCAATTATATATCCGAATACTTTATCCCACATCACGCAGTATTTAAAGAAGAAAGTACAAGCACTAAACTAAGAGTAGTGTTTGATGCATCTTGCAAGACTTCATCTGCTAAGAGTTTAAATGATGAAATGTATGCAGGACCTCAGCTATTGAACGACATAACAGGTATATTACTTCGATGGAGATTACATCGAGTCGCATTCATCGAAGACATAGAAAAGATGTATAGGTAGATCCAAATAACAGAAGAAGATCATCGGTACAGAAAATTTTATAGAGATTCCATCCATCTGAGGAAATACAGGAGTATCAACTATGCACTGTCATATATGGAATGAAAACATCACCATATCTGGCAATTAGAACATTACATCAGCTGGCATTTGATGAAAGTAGAGAATATCGACAAGTAGCGAAAACGATTACCAGAGACACATACGTGGATGATGTCCTCTCTGGAGGTAACGACATTGCAGCAGCTAGAGCACTACAGGGAGATTTAATTGAAATTTTGAAGAGAGGATGCTTTAATCTTCGAAAATGGAGTAGCAATGATCCAAGATTACTAGAGAACTTACCCATGGACATGATAGAGCAAAGTAACTACGAAGTCGTAAGCACTGAAAAGAAATCCTTGGGAATTATATGGAATCCACGACTCGACAATTTTACCTTCAGAATACCTACTATAAAATATTCTACAATTACTAAGAGAGTTATCCTTTCCAATATCTGTCGAATCTTCGATCCGTTAGGATGGTTGTCTCCAGTCACGATCAAAGCGAAATTGCTTATTCAGCAACTCTGGATATCAGGAATAGAATGGGATGACGAGGTATCGCCACAACATAAGAAAAATTGGCACCAAATAGTAAATCAATTACCTAGCATCGAAGAACTAAAAATCACGAGATGGACATATTTTACAAATGAAATGGAGATACATGGATTCTGTGATGCCTCAGAAAAAGCATATGGTGCTGTAGTCTACGGTAGGACCATTTGGAAAGGAGAAATAAAAATTACACTACTGCAAAGTAAATCAAAAGTTGCACCAAACAAAAGTAAGGTCACTCTTCCGAGACTAGAGCTGTGTGCCGCGCAACTACTCGCTAAGTTATTAGAAAAAGTGCTCAATGAACTACAATGCAACATTAAATCCATATACGCTTGGTCAGATTCTACTATTACCCTCGCGTGGATTAAAGGCAACAACAAGAAAACGGATACATTTGTTTCTAACCGAATCGCGGAAATACAACGATTATCAAAAAATATAGAATGGCATCATGTTAAGAGTCAGGATAACCCAGCAGATCTTATTTCAAGAGGAATGGATCCCAAGGAAATAATCAACAAATCCTTATGGTGGACAGGTCCAGAATGGATGAAAAAAGAAATAACATATGAAGAGAAAAAAGAGCAAGAAGAAATTACGACAAAGGTAACATTTCTCACAAGACCTAAAACAGACACAATGATAGAACGATTTCCCACGCTAATTAGACTTAAACGAGTTATATCCTACTGCAGACGATTCGGAAAGAATATTAAAGGAAATCTCTCTGCTAGTGAGTTAGAGAGCACAATGATGATCCTAATTAAAAATGTGCAGAAGCAACATTTCATCAATGAATATGACAACCTTAAGAATTAAAAACCAGTGCAAAATTCAAGCACTATTAAATCGCTGAACCCATTTTTAGATGAACTAGGAGTCCTTAGAATAGGGGGACGACTCAATAAAGCTCCGATTACGTACAATGAAAAGCATCCAATAATATTGCCGACAAATCATCACATCACAACGCTGATAATTCAAGACGCACACAAAAACACACTACATTAAGGAATAGAGGCTACGGTAGCATACATCCGAAGAAAGTACTGGATTCCAAAAATCAAGAACAAAGTACGGCAACATATTCGTTCATGTATCACATGTATTCGATACAATGCCAAGGTAGCAACACAATTGATGGGACAACTCTCAGCAGAGAGATTAACACCTACAAGAGCGTTCACACACACAGGAGTGGATTACACAGGACCAGTCGATGTCAGAACTACGAAAGGTCGTGGTCACAAGACATTCAAAGGATACATCGCACTATTTGTTTGTCTTGCAACAAAAGCTGTACACATAGAAGTTGTCAGCGATATGTCAACTTCATCATTCTTAGCAGCATGGCGTAGATTTACAGCTCGAAGAGGTCGACCACATAAAATGTTCAGTGACAATGGTAGAAACTTCGTAGGAGCAGCGAAATTTCTACGACAGGAAATTATGAATACAGAAAAATCAGAAGAAGTAGAAGGAACACTGAGTCAACAAGGAATAACCTGGAGTTTCATACCAGCACTGTCACCACACTTTGGTGGACTATGGGAGGCTGGTATAAAATCTACAAAACACCATCTCAAACGAGTTCTCGGATCCACAACACTAACCTTCGAGGAGTTAAGTACACTGTTATGCCAAATTGAGGCATGCTTAAACTCACGACCATTATGCAGCATAGACAATAACCCAGAGGGTTTAACAGCATTGACGCCAGCGCATTTTTTGATAGGACAAGCATACATCGAACCAACAAACATTATAAATACACCGATTAATGAAAGTCTTCATCAGAGATGGCGGGAAATTCAAAAGATCAAGCAAGAATTTTGTGAGTACTTATCGCGACTGCAAAACAGGTATAAATGGACGGACGAAACAGAAGACTTAAAACAGGACCAGGTAGTGATAATGAAGGTTGCTAACGTAGATCCAGCAAATTGGGCATTAGCTCGTGTCCATAAAGTTCATCCAGGAGAAGATGGTAAAGTAAGAGTAGTGACTGTAAAAAATTCCGAGGGAACTACGTACAAAAGAGCACTTACAAACCTTATTCCATTACCACACGGCAGTGAGAACAAGGAATTGTTAGATAAAAAGGAAGAGACAACAACCACAATGTCACATTTAACGACTGTGTCAAGGAAGAAGCCATGCTCCAAGTTACCAAACGCTATGCACTGGATTATGTTGCTATTCTTAGGACTAATAACGTCTACAACGGAATCATTTCAATTGAGACAGGTTCCGAACGGCATCTTAACACAGCACCTAAACCAAGGAACATTCCAAATGCAAATTATATTTAACAAAACGGACATACGAAACCAATTTCAGAAAGCTGAAGCAATGAACCTACACTATTCACTAACGTGTAAAGCCGCAATAGCATATAATCACACATGTGAATGTGAATATATGTAGAATCAATTATTTAAAGACATTCAATATTTACAACACATCAAAGAATACATCGGATGTACAGATACCACAGCAAATCAAATAGAGTTCAACGTGGCGTGGCTTATTAGGAACCATGCTAACAACAATTTTTGGTGTAAACGAAGAAGTATACCAAGACATTGATAAGTTGGATGAAAATCAACAAAAACTTATCCAGAAACAGAATCACGTAGAAGGCCTCATGTTATCAACATTGCACGTAGTAAATGATACAGAGGAACAATTAAAATCACATATAAGAGGGTTTCAAAACCTGGCGATGCAATCAGTAGGAAATAGTACCAAGGATAACAGAATCCAACTACACTTTATAAACATGTACCAACAAGCAAAAATGTACATCAAGGAACTAAAGGAACAATATAGCAAATTGCAAAATATTGAAGGGAACATACCAGCCTTTTTAGACATTGTGGCGCCCGCGCAAGTTGCTATCGCAATTGGAAAAAATCTACTACCAGCACATCTGGAAGTCAAGCAGATTATTGAGAAAGCAGAAGTAGTAAGAAATACCACACACGTCATCTTAAAAGGATACCTTCCAATAATAAACCTGACTCCATATAAATTGATGAAGCTAACAAGCACTGCATTCAACATAACAAACACAGGATACAACACATTGGAGACTACAGATGGGATAATTGGAGTAAATTACAACAGTCTGCAGTTCTTTAGGTTATCCCAAGAAGATTTTCAAAAATGTAGATATTTGAAAAATAATGCCATGATGTGCCATCCACCGCCAATCGAAAGGCTAGACGCAAGAAAGAGATGCGACATTGAACTGGTCCATGAGAACAAAGAACCATGCAAGCACAAGGTAGTTAAGCATAACCTACAAAATCTTGTATCGAAGAAGCTGATATACCCAAATACATGGATGTTCATATCGAATCATGCTCGGACAGTAGCAGTCATTTGTATTAACGAACGAACCAATGTATTATTGGAAGGTACTGGAATAATACAAATAACAAGTACTTGCTTTATAGAAAGTAAAGAATATCGTTTACTACCGACACAAGATATAACTTCTATAGTGAAGGGGCTATCCATCAAGCCAGTCAACCTCACCAGCTTGGAACTAACAGAAGAACCAGCCGTACCCCAAGAGAAGGTGTTCTTAACCACACAGACACTCAGCACCACTCTAAAAGATGAAGAGCAGTACATCAAAGAGCAAGTCACCACTTGGCATTCAATATCGCATGAATATGAATCTCACAAATATATATGGTCAATAATTGCTTTTATTATTACAGCCATTGCCATTGGAAGCACATTTGTATATTTGAAACGTCCCCGCAAGACTTCAGATTCAGGAATAGCATTCCATCTTCAAGATACATAATACCCGGGGGCCCCAAGATGTCCAATTTACATTGTACAGAGCATATCACCGCGCGGTCAAGATTAGATAAGAGCGCCTAATTGTTCTGTACACACGAAGAAGTGTAATTAATGGATTTTAATTGTAAACAACAACAACTGCTATTTGTCCGCTTTTATGTGACTTCGTTCACTTATCATTTTATGTAAATAATAATGTGTATATATAGTTTGTCAGTTAAGAAATAAATCAGAAGATTCAAACCAGTCTAGCTTGATGTTACTTGCTTCTCACTGAAGAGCTTAAAACCCTCAGAGAACAATTTCCTCAACTTACTGCTTTCCTTCTCCGCTGCCGTATAACCAGCGTTAATAAAACATAATTTAATCTTAAGAAGAGTCACTTGTGTCTTACTGACGAGCCTAAGAACCTCAAAGCGCAATTTCTCTTAAATTAAATATCATCGTTTCTCACCACGTGAAGACATCCATACTGCACGAACCAGTGCCATTACGAGCAGACGCTCCCCACGTACCGACGCTCACACCGCAGCGTCCGCGTACACAATAATAAAATAATAAAGTTTTACCTTTTCATAACGGTCCATCCTATTTGTAAAGTTATAGAAATGATACAATTTAATATACGGACTAATGCCCGCTTACAGATGACCAACAATACATAGTTTTTGTATTTAGTTTACTGAATGTCAAGCGTTTACTATAGCTCTAAACGAGCAAGTTTCCTACATATATTTTTTTAATTATTATTGTATGACGGCAATTTAACTTACTTCATATTTACTAATAATAGACCATTTATGATATATATATATATATATATAATATTATATTTTCTGCTTAAATAACTTTATAAAATCATAAGTTGTGTTCACACAGTTAAAATAGTTTTATTTTAGTGTCCCTTTTGATAATAATAATTATAAATAAAATACTGATTTTATCAGTAAAATAAATCATTTAAAATTAAATGCGATTTCTAGATAGATATTTTCGATGCACTGAAAGCACCTCTGTGTTCTATTCCACTAATATTTAACTGCTTCATGGAAACAAAGAACCAAATATTCTATGATTAATGTCGCTTTATCAATTTTCAAATTAGCGGATGTACATTCCAGTAATATACAAACCGGATTCGAAAGATAGCAGTGGTAAATCATAGATCCATGCAGTTTGTAGAAATCAATATTTATACCATTTTCCGTTTACATAATATATTATGTAAACGTAGAGGTATTAATACACAAGGTGTTATTTAAAACAAATAAAATAAAATTAAAATGTGTTATAGGAAATTAATGCATAGTCATTAAACTTCTTAAGAAATCGTTTTTAGTATTGTCCACGCGAGGGCGTATAATAAATTCTTTGAAATTTTCCTAAAAATACTGACTAAAATTCATAATAACTTGTTAGATCAGGTTACACTACATACGAGGGTTAGATCACTTAACACTACATGAACGCAACATTATGTCGTAATTGCATAAACGTGCGAATTTTACCAAAAAATGTACATGCTTTATTGATTTCAAGGATGTTAAAATGATAAAATAAGCTAATATATTAGAGCCAATGCCGAGAAATGTGATAAAAAGCAAATTATACCAATCTATGCAAAAGGGAAAATGGTCTTCTGTAGTGTATGGTTTTTGGAATGATGAAGAAATAATGAATATGTTCTTTTATTATATTAAGCTAATATTAGCTTATTTAAATAAATATTTTATTAAAAGTATATATTTAATTTAATCAATCGCAAAAATTAAATATATTTTAAACATAATTATTTTTCGAAAACAAAACACTATTTGGCTGAGCGTTAAAAAGGCAAAAAACTTCAATTAACACTCTTCCTGAAAATATATGACTAAAACAAGAAACAATATTTATTTAACAATAGTAGACGAAATTATATATAAATTTATATTTTTTATACTTTTGTCCAATTCAATAGCTATCAAACAGCAATCATTTAGTCAGGATATCACTGTCATATAAATTGTCTAAAGGTTTTAACAGTGTATTGTTACATTTGCAATTTAGGATGACGTAGATATGTGGTTTTTAAAAGAGTGTGTTTAAGACTATAATCATGCTAATGGAATGTCAACTTAAAACGTTTATGATCTGATTTGAGTAGGTTAGGTTAGGTTACATAGGGTCATTGTGAGGTAAGTTAACCTCTCGTGAACTGCGACATATCGGATCTATTGTTCTTCGTTTACCCAGTCACTTTGTGGGATAATCTGTCCCTACCGTAGTGTAAAAAATGCTTGTGGACCATGGCGTCACAAGTGCAGAGTATGTACTTGGGTGTTTCATCTGCCGAATCACATAACTTGAAATATCCACTATTCTTTTTTTCATTTCTCATAAATAATACCGGAGGGTACAGCGCTCTGTTATGAGTTTTATACCACCTCTCTTTTGTGCGCCATGGAGAGTCCGCAAAACTCGGGTCATGTGGGAGTGGCATGTGTGCCTCTTCTGAAAAGTGCATCTGCCACTTCGTTGTCTCCGATTGCTCATAGGGGTCAACGAGTTTTTCTTCCCATAGGAATCATCGACAATCCCAGATGGTCCGTAAGCTTGAAGCTGTACGCTCGAATGGCCTTTAGTGCGGCTAAGCTGTCATGCTGTTTAAACCAATGTATATGTTACGCCGAATTCGTGTAATTGCCAATTTCATGAAATAAGCAAAAATTTGCCTAATTCATAAAAAAATGCAAGCCCGTTGAGTTGTTTATGAATTAGGCAAATTATCTGCCGAGCGTATGAATTAGGCACTGTATAAAAAAAATACCAATTATAATAAAATATTTATATATCAAACTAAATAATTAACTTAAAAAAATAAATAGTCTACTTTAGCATAGGAGCAGTAGAATTATTATTTTAAACAAAATGCCAATAGTTGGTCCATTCAGTTTAGTGTTCTGATGATTGGACGTTAAGTTTGAAAGATATTGATATTCCAATATAATTATGGGTAATTCCGAATAAATAACAAGCCGAGTTACAGATTTTACTATATTATTAAATATTATTTGATGTGAATATATGCGAACATTTTTTAACAATAACTAACCTTATTTAATTTTAATAATCTACACATAGTAAGTACAATACTTACTATATAAATAATAGGACATGGTTATGAAGTTAAATCAAAATAGGAAAAATATGACCATGAATTAAGTATTTACTTGTATTCAACAATGTTAACTAAATATATTATGTAAATTAACTTCAAAATACTAATTAAAATTTTTACAGCTTCTTCCACCATGACAGACAGAAGAGAACACCCGTATCGTACGGCTTCGCATCCCTGAGTACATTGATACCTTTGGTATCCCTGACCACTCCCCACAGAGTTAAGACTAACTAATAGATTATTCTTCTTGCTAGGAATCGCATATTTTTAGCTTCAAGTATTTTGTATTCTGCACACTGATTTTTCTAATAGATTCTCAATAATTCCATGTTTTGTCCCTACTTTATATCTATCATTCCGAATTTCTTTTATAACGCCAATTAAATTGTTAGGGTCTCCCTTGCCCTTATTAAACTGACTAATGCCAACTAAAACACTATCAATTTTTTCAGAGAGGGCATTTTCTTTTTCTACTTTTGCACCATTCAGTTAGCTTGAAGTAGCAAATTTTCAGTTGCTATGTTTCTACATCCAACGGTCAGTTGTGTCTGTATGATAAGATCTATTATATATTAGTACAGTTGCATCGATAGTATTAATTCCGACGGGTTGATCTTTAATAAAATTTTCTCTATTACCTGTATTATTAATAATCCTAATATAAGCATTTATATCTTTTTTTTTAGTAAAAATATCAGTATTAATGATATTTTCCATACTTTTTTCAAACAAATCATTATTTTTTCTAAAAATTTGCGTGGAATTTTGGAACGTAGGCTCATTTTAGCCAGTTGTTCGAATAGAGCTTTATATAGTTCAATTCTCATAACTTCGTGATAAGTTGTATTCATTTCCTATTGAACTAAAAACAGATCAGTTGCTCAATAATGGCCGCGCATTCAAGTAATTAGAAAATCTTTCATTATTTGATTGCTTCTTCTCACAGAGCCTTGACTTTGTAGATATCATGGTCTACCATTGATGAACACCAAGTCAGGCTAAAAAGACCCCAATTGTAGAACATGTGAGGTCCTAAAGTTTAAGATTATACTGAGGGATTTTCTGCTAATTCTGCCACCCTTCAAGTGGCTTAAAAACTGCACTTTGTTAAATGTTCTTTATAATGTAAAATAAATTTATAATCTCCGTCAGACAAACTTTGAATATGTACTAAGTTGACCTGTCACCTGTCCTCTTTGATTTAAGTCAGTAACGGTGATAGAGCGAACAACTATACCGGCTTGAAAACTCGTTTTTTTCTTGTCCGTGCTACTCTCACATTGTTGTGTAAACAATTTTAAGAGTGACATTGGTATATTAGCATAGTGCTCTGAAACTTTTTTACATGTATATGCATGTCATTGATAATCGACCATACATTTCTTCTGATTGTCATAATTTTAACTTCTGCAAAGTTCACTAACCCAAATGTCTTTTTAATGTGGTAATATTGTTATTTATCATTTTAGAAATGTTCATTACTTGCTTCTGGTGGTGATGATTACGAGGGCGTCCTGAAATGATTCCGGAATCGACAAGAAAATTACGGTATTGACGTGGTTTTTTATTTTAATATTTTGATTTAGTTTCTCCGAAGATCTATACACTTTTTCAAATGGTGCTCCACTCTCTTCAAGCTATCGGAAAAGTAGTAGTTTCCAGGTCTGCAAAATAACCATCTGTAGCGGTGATAACCTCCTCTTTTGAGGCAAATCTCTTTCCTGACAGCGATTTTTTTAGGTTTGGGAATAGGGAAAAGTCGCGGGGGGGGTAGGCTTGGTGAATGTGTAGGATGAGGGACTAATTCGTAGCGCAACTCATTTAACTTAAACACGACGATGTCGGATGAATGAGCCGGTGCATTATCGTGGTGAAATAGTACTATTTTCCGCTGCAAACGTGGCCGTTTCTCCTACAATACTAATCAAATCAGGTCAATAAATCGCTGTAGTATTACCCCGTGATCGTTCTTCCCTCCTACAATTAGTTTATGAGGATAACGCCTTGGAAGTCCCAAAAAATGGTCGCCAAAACCTTTCCGGCCCATGGAATGGCCTTTTCTCTCTTTGGAGCTGCTTCGCCCGGAACAGTCCACTGCTCTACTGTTCCTTGGTCTCCGGTATATAGTAGTAGATCGAAGTCTTATCTACGGTTACGAAACGCATGAAGAATTCCTTTGGAATTTTTCTGACTAGATACTCCTCCGAAATGTTCACCCGTTTTTGATTTTACTCTGGTGTGAGCAAACGCGGTAGTCATCGCGCCGAAAGCTTTTTCATTCCCAAAATTTCGTGTAAGATATGGCCAGCATTCTTCTGTGAAGACTTTTGTTTCTGCTATCTCTTTTAGCTTCAATCGGCGATCGGTTAAGACGACATCATGAATCTTTTTGATTATTTCATCGTTGGTACAGGTATTTGGGCGTCCATTGAGTTGTTAGGCATTTCTGCTTATGCGGTCATATTTGAACTCGCTCACAAAGAAGTTAATGACAAAAAAATATGGAGTATTTCCGCTATGAACCCCTAGAAGTGTTTAGTCACTGCACGAATTTCGATTTTATCCATTCTTGTGAAACCTCCTGACTTGCTGTACAGAAGACACTTTTAAACAACAAAGGTTGGCAGAAGTGTTGCCCTTTCCGACCAATGAATCTACCTCAACCATCGTGCGCCATCTCTTTCCGATTCTGGAAATATTTCAGGTCGCCCTCGTACTTCTGTAATCGTTGATTGACGACTGCACGCCCATTTTTGAGTGAAAAAAAAATAAACTGAGGCGTTTCTTAAAACTTTGGTTGAATCAACATTAGAAATATGATGTGTACCTGGGGTAAATTCCGGAGTTCTGGTTATTAAGAATTTATTTCAAAAGTTGCAGTGACAGTCTACAGAAGTGACGTTTTGTTTAGTTTCAAAAAACACCACCAGTTGCTTACGTTGCCCAATGCACGAAATGAGCAAAATAAATAATGCCGAATTCATGAATTTGGCTGATTATTTGCCTAATTCATGAATTATGCAACGGACTTGCGCATTTCACGAAGTAGGCAATGTTTTTGCTTATTTCATGTAATAGGCAATTTCACAAATTCGGTGTAACATATATACACTAATCACGTTGTTTTTGCATGATGGGAGGCCATGGAAATTTAACATTTATGTTGGCACTAAAACTGCTGAATTAGGTGATATGTTTCTATAAGTTTGAGGTTACAAGTAGTGTCAATATTTTGTGCGTTGTTGTCAGTTTTACTAAGTTCCAGCAGAAAAATAGTCAGAATTAAACACAAGCCATGTTACTTTTAAATTCATTATATTATTAATTAATTGATTATTAAAATTATTTTTAGAATTTCAGTAGGTAAAGAAAAAATATATTGAGAAGTTTACTCCTAAAATGTGCAATTTTCTAATTTTCTTGACTAAAAGAACTTAATCGTAATGGTGACTGCAGATAGTTTATGTGCGGCCAGATCACCCAATTCTCAGTACGTTTCTGATTTTAACCAAAATATTCCTAAAACAAAATTTTATAAAAAAATCTTGTACCTACTTATTTTAATAACTTTACCTTATTTTTTTGAACTTTTATTCCAAATTTTTACACATTTATCAAATTCAAGATTTCCCATTAATTTCGCCCAGCCCATAAATTCGCTGCTCTGTCTTTAGACGATGGTTGCGAATTTATGTGCTTGTTATTAAAGGTTTTACAAAATGCCCATGTCATTTCAATTGGATTGTATTGACAATGGTATGGGGGTAATCTAAGAACCTCATGTCCATGTTCTCTCAATGTCTCATCTGTTACATATCGTCGATTACTAATAATTTTGAAAGGTTTGATCAAATTCCATAGTTGCTTTTTCGAAAAGTTATCCCTGATTTCTAAGTTGTGCTTAATCAGCCATTCCTGTATTTGACTTTTTTAGATGAAAATGTAGGTGCTTTGTCCAGCTGCACCGAATGATAAGGCGCATTGTCAAAAATCACTACACATTTTTTATCTAACTTTGTCAAAGCAGGAATAAGCTGATTATTTAGCCAATTTTGAAATAAGTTTCCATCCATTGTTTTATGATAATCCCTATCATTATTTTTTTAATTGAACAATAAATCACATCCCTTCAAAAAACCTTGACCTTTCACTTTCAATAATGCGTGGATTACTTTTCAAATCTGAATTGGTTACTACGAATTGCCGACCCATTTTGGTAAATCCACGTTTCGTGAAGATATACAAACGTAAAATTTTTACTGGAATTTTGAAACTGTAAAAATTTTCTGAAAAATGTAATTTTAGCTACAACGACGTGTTTTTGTTCACATAAAATTTTGCGACCGTTTACCATTTTATACGTGTATCTCATCGATTTCAGAATTTTGTATAAAGTTGTTCTCCCACCTTTAAATTCTAAACTTTCTCGCGAATTAGCCAAAAGATCATTTAACGTAAAATATTCATGTTTTGAGTTATATTGCCAAATAAGTTGTTGCAGGTCTTTCCTAAACATGTGATTAGTAAAAATGTCGGTTTTGACTCTTTTACCAGAGGATGAGGTGCTTAAATTTTCGATTTTTCCTGCCCTATTGTTCTTGTACTCACCTAGGAATCAATTGATGAATGAAAAGAACTTAACTTAATTTTTACTTACTGAAAATATGTTCTGCAGTCTAATACAAATTTCATCGCGGCTGAAATTTCGCAGATCTTTTCTGTATTGAACATAATACTTTTTTATTGCTATTTTAATTTCAGCGCTAATAATTCTTGGCATTTTAAAGAAATTTATCAGTATTTTTTTTGACAAATAACGGACATTATCAAACAATGCTATCTCGTTTTAATGAACGTATGATGGTCGCGGGAGATTTAGCAACACTGTATCTATTTTGACAGGTTCACATGTCAGGCGCTTGAGTAACGGAAAATAAATTGACGAATAGTGTGTCCAACGTTAGAAAAATAAATCATGGCCACCCATTATTCAAAAACAACGTGAATAGTGTATATATACGCGTCGTTTAGGTGCCTACCCAGATATTACCTGGCGCACATATCAATTGCAATTGCTTCCGCTTGCAGAATCGTGGTTGTCACGCCCAGAGCCATAAAGCTCAATTGGTTTTGGTTAGGACAATGCCTATTCCTGAACCTCTGTTATTCTTGACACCATCCGTGTACCAGGCTGACTAGACCAAGTTCATTGATTCTATCGTCGAAGCCTCTTGGACATTATGTCCGTTTGTTTAGACAGAAGGATCGTGTCGATTTACTGCAGTATTTCTAAGTTCCCGGTAGTGGTTTTCTCTGGTGTAGTCCTTTTGTACCACTAGATGGAGAGGTAAAAGCCCTAGGATTGCCTCAATTCCCGTGGTAGTTGTCGATTGCATGGTCTCTGTGTTGCTAAACGTTGAAGCCTATTCATGCGAGTTTGGTTTTTGGGTTTTTGGGCAGCATAGGTGATAATGGGTTCTACCGTCGTTTTATACAGCTAATACGTAATTTTTTAATCAAGTCCATGCTTGAAGATTTATACAGCTTGAAGCTATTTATAGCCCAAGTCATTTTGCTGAGCATGAAAGTTTTTCCTGCTGAGCAGCAGTTGTCTTAATCTATTGGCTGGGGCCAGGCTATTGATTCCCTAGCAGTAGGCCTTCCAAGTTTAGATTCCCTGAGCTGCTTATTGAATTCAGTCAA
The DNA here is from genome assembly GCA_963969525.1 of Ontholestes murinus. Classification (NCBI taxonomy): domain Eukaryota; kingdom Metazoa; phylum Arthropoda; class Insecta; order Coleoptera; family Staphylinidae; genus Ontholestes; species Ontholestes murinus. The sequence continues at coordinate 41,964,974 of OZ018392.1, read as the reverse complement.
CGCCTGTCTGTAAGTCGACCTGTTGCCTGTTTTCTTGACTCTGTTGAAGGATTTCTGAGCAGAAACTCTAAATCGATCCAATTACTTGTTCCAACATAGAACATTTCTTGAAAATTTTGCCTTCTTTACCGGGCAGTTTTTCTCATAGGCTGCTAGGCCTATTCTAATTCCTCTGTGGCGAAATGTTATATTGGAGGCCTTAAAGTTCGGACTGTAGGTTATATAGTGCCTAGTCCATCTTGCCTTGCGCGTTTATATATGTGGGTTTATTCACCCTGTTTAAGATGTCTAGATCACTAGCACATACATAATCCAAAAGGTACTTACCCCTATTATTTATATCTGAGCTGCTCCATACTGTGTGGTGCGCATTATCATCGCATGATATGATAAGTTGTTTTATATATCAGCGGTAACAGTTCATGAGGTACTCTACTCACTCTGGTGATGGGTTGTCCTCGTTGCCCAAAAAGTAGGTTAAAGCAATTACAATTCGTAATTTCCCCTCGGTACGTCTACAACCGCTGCTACTAGGTCATGTTTGACGAACTGTGGAATGGAAGCATAGTTGATGTCTTTCCTGAAAATCAAGGCGGCCTGGTAAGATAGGTTCTGAAGTCTCTTAATTGCTTCTCTACGAACCCAGGGCCCTTGAATTAGCTCCACTTGCATTAGCCCCTTAGCCAGCTTACTGCTTCTCAGGTGGTCTCTTGCTCAAGCAGTCCTGATCCCTGAAGGCTTGTTGGCCACTCTAAGGAACGAGTTGCGTTTTTTAGTGGCGGACTACCCTTGTTGTTTCCGGAGTTTTGCTCCTCCCCCTGAATCTGGCTTACCCTGCTTTGCCTTTGTGCGAAGCTGTACTTAGCCGTATCGGTAACCATAACCTGTCAGTCAAGGGGGATAATTGCGCAAAGACTTCCGGTCTGGGGGAGCCACGAAGACTGAGAGGAGGCCAAGTTGAACCTTGTGGAGTATAGAAAGCCATTGAGGAGAGAGATCTCTAGAAATCAGGAGGAATGCTGAAAGGATCTCTGCAAAGAGGTAGAGACAGAACCCTGCGGCAGGGGATACCAGATTGTCCTCAAGAAATTAGGTAAGAGACGTCCTAGCCCAGAGCTAGAAAAGGATGAAGCCACTAGAATCGTGCAGAAGCTGTTCCCGGAAAAGGGGGACCCAAAGTACGAGGAATTTGACATAGATTCCGAAACGTTCCCTCCCATTACAACTGAGAAAATTACTTCGGCTAGTAGTAGGTTATGCCACTGAAAGGCTTCAGGGCCAGATAATATCGTTGCCGAGGCCATTAAAATGGGGGGCAGAACGAGGAGAGAGATTTTTCATGCTGTAATGTAAGAAGGCGGTGTTTGTTCTCATTGACAAGGCAAAAACGAATTGTATCGATATTGAGAGGTGCTTCAGACCCATCTGCCTAATAAACCACGTGTATAAGATGCTAGAAAGGAGAGAAACGGCGGATTAGCCGAGAACCAGATCTATGGAATATATTTAGTATATGAGAGAGCTAAACTGGTGAAGTGTGCTGCTACTTGTCACGGCCATGACGGAGTCAGACGAGTTTAGTTGGCTTTACAAAGGACTGGGCGGTAGTGTTCCCTAGTAGGAGAAGAATAGGGGACGTGGTTGCAGGTGGGGGAACACAAAATCACCCCAATAAAGGTACTGCAGTGCCTGGACGTTACCCTCATGGCCAGAGAAAATTAAGCAAAGCATTTGGAGATAATGACGGAAAGCGCGGCGTATAAGGTCCGGAGTCTGGGGTCACAAATTCCAAACGTGGGAGGGCCGCGCTAACCAATTAGGAGATCGTTTTGGTCGGCAGCGAGCTCATGTCTCCTTTATGGAACAGAGGTGTAGGCTGGCGAGGTCACCGTGGAAAAAAACCGGAAAACGCTACTGGCAGTACACTGGAAGGCAGCATATAGAACGACCTAAGTAATTCCAATAGATATATTGGCAAAAAGCCCAGGTATACTCGGACATCAGGAGCCACTCACTAACCCCCCAAGAGAGCCATACAGAGGAAGGTCCGGGATGATACGCTGACGGAGTGGCAGAGAAGGTGAGAAACAGCCTCCCAGGGGCCAGAAGCAAAAATAGGCTGCAAGTTGTAGCCAAAAAATTTTGGAGAGAAGCTCATGGAAGCCCTGGACAGCTGGAGGATCCTAGATCAATTCGCCATCAGACTAATCACTGAAAAAAAAAGAAGGAATGAGAGAGGGATAATGAGAAGCGTGAGAGGGACATGTAGGCAGAGAAAGAGCAGTAGACGACGGGCGAGCTATGCCGAAAGTTGGTCCACCATTGGATAGCTGTTGAGGAGACGGATCCCAGTAGTAGGGGTGAATAGACCCAGTCCGGGAAGTATCCCACCAGGATGTCGTTGTGCGGCATTTCCTTCGCTCCAATGACTTTTAGAGCTGCATCTTCCCAGAGGGCAAACATCTGGAGGATAAGCGATTGCATTAAGATCCGTCCACAATTTTAAGTATCATCTCTTAGTCCATTTTTAAAAACCGGTCTAATAAAACTGTGTTCCAATATTAACGGAAATTCGCAAGCATTCAAAGATACACTAAACATCTGTTTTAATGGTACGTAAAGAGAATATAAAGAATTTTTGATAAAAAGGCTGGTCTCCCATCCGGCCCAGATCAGTGGTATTGAAAATATCGGTAATGTCAATGTGAAAATTTATTGAATTATTGAGAGAATCGATAGGTTGTAATGGGTGGTTATTAAGATAATTTATATACCGTATCTCTCAAATGATCACGTATCATAGGGAATTTACATGTAAAATGTGTATTGTTAATTTTTTTTTCATACATTGCGTTAATATAATCGGAATGAAGTTATCACTCCATCAGTTGCTATTGCACTACAGCTTTTTTAATTGACTTACTACATTACAAACCTCATTTTCAGATTTAAATGCATTATTTTATAAATTTCTTAAAGGGATAATCGAATTTAAAAATGTGTTGCATAAATCTAAATTAAACTTAAATTGTCCATTGTTTGTTGAAGATCACGCTAAAGATTGAGAAATTTTCTGCTGTTTTTTAATTCAGCTTTGAACTTTCAAAATAAAAATTAACGAAAACGATATATCATATTATAAACAGCTACCAATTTTAAACCATTATAATGTCAAAAGACACGAAGAAAATATGTCATAAAAATATTACCTATAAATAATGGGGTACAAATTTTTATGAAAATTCTCTATATTAGCACATTAATTTATAATCAGTTTAATGTTTTATTAAATATTTATTAAAAGTTTAAGAAAATGCCCTAGGAAAGAAGTTTAATCCAAAAAACATAAAAATAAGCACAAAAAGTCAAAATAAGCAAAAAAAACACAAACAACACTTAACGCCAAGTAATCACATTTTTCAAGATTCGTATACATATTTAGAAATTTTTCGATGCTATAAATATTAAGGATAAGCATAATAGCTAGAAATCCGCTCTCTAGTTATCACATACGTTTACATATAAATCTTCTAAATTCGTAATTCTAGCGTTAGTTACATTTGATCATGAAAAATCACGAAGGTCGTGATTCACTATTACTTATATATGAGTGTAGCCATATTTCATCAAAAGTCAATACATTGAAATCCTATATATATACATTATACAATTTAAATTAGAAATTTTTGAACTAATTCCACCAACATATCAAAACTTTAAAGCAAGGACTAATGAAAGAAAATAGTAAAAATTAATGGGTTGCCGTTAAAATTTGATAGTAAGATTATTTTCACAATTTTATTTGCGATGTTCGAGTCCATGTTTTAAAGTTTTGAAATGTTCACGGTGCATCTTGGTCCTGTCAGTGCAAAATTTTACGGGTCATCTTTCAACTAATATAGATAATTTTATTAGATTAATGTACGAATCCAGATTTTCTATTATTAATTTTAATAGCCTCGGTTTCCTTAACGGTTGGCCGATACGAAATACGTTTCGTAGAATAAAACAGTTAAAATTAGGGCTTAAAATAGTTTTAATGGTACTTAAATGGTTATATATTCTTGCGTCAGGTGTATCACTTGATTCTGGACGATTATATGTTATATCGTAATATTAGTGGCACGTTGCTGCCGTTCTTCAATTTCTGCGGCCACATCTACGTTCTTTGAACTTTTTATATAATTAAACGAAATTGCCCTCTCTACTTTAGATAGTCGTTCCTTTAGACTGTTAATTTCAGCAAAAATATCTTACATGGCTGTTTGAAACTCACCCATAAACAGGGACGCAAGTACATTTTTTTTAAACTTTTAATAGTATCGTTAATAGACGACGAGGATTTTTTTGCTTTATACTTATAAACGATAAAATTAGCTTTTTATATAAGTCACAGACTTTTCGAGGTGAGTGCTCAGAAAATAAATAAATACCACACAATCTTAAGCAACTTAAAAATATAAATGTGGGACGGGCCGCCCCTGGACTCGCATTGTCATCGGAGAGCGAACGGAACGGCTTAGAGGAGGGAGTTGCTGTTGAGCGACAAGCGCGGTCAGTACGAAAAGAACCGACGTCGAGAACGCTACGCAGTGGAAAGAAATATCAAGAGAACATTTTGTGAGACAATCAGTAAATTGTGAATTCGTTTATCTTTAGTTTATTAAACCAAAGCCACAGGCATATTAAATAGAGTGGGAACTGTTTGATTTGCCCGTAACCACCATTAAAAATCCTACAACTTGGGGGCTCGACCGCGATTAAAAAGAGAAAGTGTTGTGCTGTGGTGCGATTGTTTAGCGCTAAAGACTAAGTAAAGACATTGAAACATTGAAACGTGTGTGTACAATAGGCGGGAAGCCGCATAGAAACAGTGCATTCGGTGGGACCGGCTGTGCAGCGTAAAAAGCACGGGTGAACTTGAGACGTGCGGGGTGAGGTAAACCGGTTGTTTTTTCACTTCTCCCGCGCTCGAGTACGCATTTCGCTTCAACTGCCAACGTCTACGCGACAGAGGCGTGCGCTAAAATGACTGCACTAGGGGACATTCCTGGAATCGACCACAACATAACTTAAATGCAAACCAAACCGCTGAAATTATTATTTACAATAATATACGAAGATGAGACGCGACGACTGAACAGGACGGCTCTGAGGAAGTTTGATGGATTCACGTTCGAAGAAAATTCAGATGAGTACACAAGTAAAGTAGAATACATTAAAACGAAGTTAACGTATGCGGACTTGGTATCGGTATGTCACGTACTCGACATTGAATATGACGGAACGGAAGACGAAGTCCGACAGAGAATACTAACGTTTCTTTGTCACATTGAAAAGAAAGACGAAAACAAGGAAGACGACGAAGACGATAAAGACATAAGTGACGAAGACAAAGACGATGAGGCCAAAGGCGAGGACGTTGCACAATATGATAGAATGAGAGACCGATTTGCTACCTGTTCAATCACCTTCAGAGACATGGAAAATTCCATAAGACGTTATAACGGTAAAGACGGGTACCCCGTTACCAAATGGATTTCCGAATTCGAAGAGCTGGCAGGATTGGCGAATTGGAATGATTTTCAAAAGGTAGTTTATGCAAAAAAACTTTTAGACGAACTAGCAAAACTTTTGGTTCTATCTGAAAAGGGCATAACTACTTGGCGCAAGTTGAAGACCTTATTAAAGAAAGAGTTTGAGGAGAAGGTCAGCAGTGCAAACGTTCATCGAATGTTGATGAACAGAACCAAGAAAAAAGAAGAAACGGTACAAGAATATACACTGGTTATGAGGGAGATAGCCAGTCGTGCGCGTATAGAACCCGAAACGACTATCCAGTACATTCTAGACGGAATTCCAGATGACCCTTCGAACAAAGTGATCCTATATGGAGCAACGAACTTCGATGAATTTAAAATGAAGATTAAATTTTACGAGACGATGTACAAAGGAAGATCGATGCAAGTAAATACCAAGGAAAAGCCCATTTCCACGAAAGATAAGTCGAAAGTCAGCAAAAAAACTCCAAACCCGAAAGATGAAAGTGGACGAACACGTTGCTATGCGTGCGGTAGCAAAGGCCATATGTCAAGGGACTGTCCATCCAAAGATAAAGGAGTCAAATGCTTCAATTGCAATGAATTTGGGCATAAGGCGGGAGTGTGTCCTACCAAAACAAGGAACGACCGTTCCAAAAGTACCATGCTGATCGATCATGAAGAAAATTATGCTGTAAAAAACGTAAGCATCCAAGGCAAGACAGTGAGGGCATTGTTCGACACTGGAAGTGATGTCAACTTGATCAAGCGAGATGTTTTCCTGACGTTGGGACAGACACCCCTCCAGAACGACACAATAACCCTAACTGGTATCGGAAGTGTCAGGGTCAACACAATAGGCAACTTTGAGGCCGATGTCGAAGCAGACGGTGTCAAGATAAACACGAAAATCCATGTAGTTGAGTCTGATGTCCTGAAGATTCCTGTCGTTATTGGCCAAGAATTTCTCAGAAATGCCGTTGTCCAGATGGATGGAACGGGGATAACAGTAATTGACCAAAAGTATGATGACCGTTCTGTCGACGAAGTCCAAATGATGAACATCGTGTGTGACAACCCTATGCTAGATCTAAGTCACGTCGCTTCACCCGAGTTGAAGAATGAGATAGAGCACCTACACAAGAATTATGATCCAAGTAAGAAGACAAAAGAGACTTTATTAAAGATGAGGATTGTCTTGAAGGACGAAGCTCCTATCTCTCACAGACCTAGAAGATTGGCACATTCGGAGAAGCTGGAAGTGGATAAGCAGATGGAGGAATGGTTGCGACAAGGCGTAATCCACTCGGAATTCTCCAGTCCAATAGTCCTAGTTAAAAAGAAAAATGGCGAAGTTAGAATCTGTCAAGACTACCGAAGGTTAAATGAGCAAGTTGTGAAGGACAGGTACCCCCTACCCTTGATAGAGGACCAACTCGATCGTCTCCAGGGTTCTCGCGTCTTTAGCACACTGGACCTGAAGAATGGATTTTTCCACGTGCCAATAGACGAAGACAGCCGTAAGTACACGTCCTTTGTAACTCCGACGGCCCAATATGAATTTATGAAAACACCGTTTGGTTTATGCAACTCACCTGCCATATTCCAACAATTCATTAACGAGGTGTTCAGAGACCACATACGAGATGGAATCCTGTTAACCTATATGGACGATCTAGTAGTGCTAGCTCGAGATGAAGAAGAAGCAGTGAGAAGACTTGCTAAAGTTCTGACGACCGCCCAAGACTATGGTTTGCAGATCCAATGGCATAAATGTCAATTCCTACGGACTAGCATAGACTATTTGGGACACCAAATTGAGGATGGAAAGATACGACCATCAGCTGCAAAAGTAGAAGCCGTAATCAAATTTCCGAAACCTACTACGTTGAAACAGGTACAGAGTTTCCTTGGTTTGACTGGTTATTTTAGAAAATTCATCAAAGACTACTCGATAATCGCTAAGCCGCTCAGTAACCTAACTCGTCAAAACGTTCCGTTTACTTTTGGCCAAGAAGAGAACGTAGCCTTCGAGAAGATGAAGCAAATTCTTGCGAACCAACCAGTGCTTGGCATTTACGATGTAAACGCAATGACGGAATTGCATACAGACGCGTGTGCAGACGGATTCGGGGCGATATTGTTGCAGAGAGATGACGTTGGTCAACTTCACCCGATTTACCTCATGAGCAGAAAGACTTCAGAAGCAGAGCGGAAATACAGCAGCTATGAGTTAGAGGTACTAGCCATACTACGGAGGTTTCGAGTGTATCTATTGGGAATAATGTTCAAGATAGTTACCGATTGCTCGGCGTTCACGCTGACTATGAAAAAACAGGACTTATGCACTAGAGTCGCCAGATGGGCCATGCTGTTGAGTGAATTCCAATATTCCATCGAGCATCGACCTGGTAGTAGAATGAGACACGCTGACGCTCTTTCAAGGAACAGTGTGATGTTAGTGGCCAAAGACGAATTAATAGCATCAGTGGGATCAGCCCAATCACGAGATGAACGTCTACGCGTCATCCGAAAACTCCTGAGTGCTGGACGGCCTTATGAAGACTACATATTGAGAAACATTTTGCTATATAGGGAACACGAGGGTAGAACGTTACTAGTCGTACCAGAATTGATGCAGACCGACCTTGTGAAGAAGTTTCACGAAGAATATGGCCATTTTGCCACAAAGAAAGTCAGAGACCTTATCCTGAGAGAGTTCTGGTTTACCAAATTACAAGAGAAGATCGAAGATTGTATAAGGAATTGCATTCCCTGCATCCTATCTCGGAAGAAAGCAGGAAAGGCCGAGGGTTTTCTGAATCCGATATGTAAGGATGAGTTACCGCTAACCACTTATCACATCGATCATTTGGGTCCAATGGCAGCGACAGGCAAGGGGTATAAGTATCTTTTTGTCGTGATCGATGGCTTCAGTAAATTCACTTGGTTATATCCGACGAAGACCGTGACAAGCGAAGAGGCGATCAATAAGCTGGAAACACAAAAGCATGTTTTCGGAAACCCAAAACGAATTATCGCCGACCGAGGTACTGCTTTTACATCAAACACATTCGAAGAGTATTGTAAATCCGAAGGAATCGACCTAAGACACATCACCACCGGAGTCGCTCGCGCGAATGGTCAAGTCGAAAGAATGAATCAAACCGTGATACATATCCTTTCGAAGCTATCACTCGAAGACGAAACTAAGTGGTATAAACAAGTAGAGAATGTTCAAAGAGCATTAAATAGAACCCATCAGAGAAGTATCAACACGACGCCGTTTGAACTACTGTTCGGGGTACAGATGCGTCAATCCACTGACCTTAATTTGGAAGAATTAATACGAGAAGAGTACCAGAAAACATTTGTGAATGACCGATAAGAATTGCGAAAGATCGCTAAGGAACAGATCATGAAAGTCCAAGAAGAGAATCGCCGAAGTTACAACAAGCGACGAAAATCTGCAAGAATTTACCGAAATGGCGACCTCGTTGCTATTAAACGAACCCAATTCACTAACCTTGGTAAACTAAAGAAAAAATTTCTGGGTCCATACCAGGTGACTGCAGTCAAGGGCAACGACCGATACGACGTCGTGAGGATTGGTCCTGGAGAAGGTTCCCGGAAGACGTCCACAGCTGCCGACTTCATGAAGCCATGGGCACTGAGTAGTTACGACAAAGATGAGAGTAATGGTTCGGAAGATGATCACCAAGGTGAACTAAGCGACGACGACCCCGAGGACGAGATCGAATCTGAGGATGGCCGTGTGGGACGGGCCGCCCCTGGACTCGCATTGTCATCGGAGAGCGAACGGGACGGCTTAGAGGAGGGAGTTGCTGTTGAGCGACAAGCGCGGTCAGTACGAAAAGAACCGACGTCGAGAACGCTACGCAGTGGAAAGAAATATCAAGAGAACATTTTGTGAGACAATCAGTAAATTGTGAATTCGTTTATCTTTAGTTTATTAAACCAAAGCCACAGGCATATTAAATAGAGTGGGAACTGTTTGATTTGCCCGTAACCACCATTAAAAATCCTACATAAATATTTTCTAATTTACATAGCCGCCATAATTATGCTTTCTAGTAGTTCGCGAGACTTTTAAGAGAATTAAATTTTAGGATTAAATTAGGTAGGATTTATTTTCTTAAATCAACAACATAGACATATCAAGAGATCAAAACTGATGTCTGCAGATATTCATAAATTTGATTGTTATATTATTCAATTACTTTTTGCTAGTTTATTATAATTAAATCAGTATAAACTCTTTTCTTTTCCACATTTACTTACACCATATTCACTACAAAACTGTTTAATGTAAAGTAGACATGTTTACATTACATGTTTATTCGAAATAAATTCATTCAAACTGGTAATGTTTGATACCTGTGCTACTTATAACACGAAAATTACATTTATATAATTCAATATCTACCCAGGAATTTGCCAGGGGAGTAGTTGTTTCAATAAGTAATTTGTTTTGCCGTCGTAATAAAATGTTTTAGTACTTTTAAGTGATTAAACTAATTATAGAGTCTACGATAGCACTTTGTAAATTATTAAATTTAAGAAAATATCTCTCCTTTCTGGTTTATTATTATAAATTATAATTAGTAATAAGTATTCTGTCAAAAAGAAAATATTTTAGTTCAATTCTAGGATTGGAAGTAGGTTTAATGGAAACATGTGGGTTACTATTCAATAATTAGCTAATAGCAAATACTCTCAAATAGACAAGAGGAAATAACTCTCCGTACATACATTAATTACATTGAATTGCCCACTCGTAAATTAGTCTAATTTTAGTTGTAATGGAGTATGAAATGGGCGGATTTGTTCGAAACACTAACTGCAGTGAATCAATTGTAATATTTATATATACTGCGATATTGAATCAATTAATGAGAATACAATGATATTCATCTAATAAGGATTTCAATAATAATTTTATTAAATAATTTTAAAAGGGTTACGAAATATTTCGAATACAGTTTCAGTTATGACTTATTGACAAGAATGGGGTTATATTTATAGTTATGAAAATATGCAATAGTAGTTTTAATTTTGATGGAATAAATAAAATAATAGCAAAACAATATAATATTGCCTGAAATAATTAACATACCTGTTTCCACTGGCATACATTTTTACTTTCCCTATATACGAAGTATTCAGGGTGTCCCGTTAATGTGGGGAAATGGCTGAACCAAAATATGATGATGATTTAACACAACTTATCTATATCCAAAAATGTATGGTTAAGCCGGAATTTGTCTTCAAAGTTTCAAAAAATTTTATTTCATTTGTTTATAACAATTGAACGTTTTATTGTTTTTTTCCGATATTTTTTTAATATGGAAAATATTACAAAAGTTTTCAAACAAAAGTTAAAGAGAATGAGAAACTGAACAAATTTTGTTAAAATATATTTTTCATAAAATTCTTAACTTAACTAAAATTGAAATTTTTGACATTTTTTGCCAATTACTAATAAACTATTGAAGCAACATGAAAGTTATATATCAAATAATTGTAGAAAATTCAAAATTGAATAAATTAAGAATAACCTTTTTGCATAAACCGCATAGTTTTCGAGTAAAATATAGGGAAAGTACTATGATGGCCACATCACCATTTTTTGCATTGCTAAACTACGGTTCAAAAAGGATATATTAATAACATTGAAACATATTTCTTTGTCATTATTTTAAGTAGATTTTCAAAAATTTTAAGATTTACATTCAATAATAAGTAACTTGGTTTTCTATAGAAATATAAGAAGCAAGTCAAGAAATTCACAACATCACTTTCAAAGAAATCGAGGATTGCTTTTTGACTATATCACAGAAATATTAAATGTACTGAAATATTATTGAAAGGTGTAAAAAGAAAATTAATAATATCAATAATTTTTATAACACTAATTAGGGTGCATACTTTTAAAACTCCTATACAACATAAATTTGATCCACAGTATATACCTGTTTGCTTACAAAAATAACATGCCAATTATGAGTTCAGAATCCAGATTTAAACTAAAAAATGCTAAAGAAGGCTTTCAGAATTTCAAATTGCAATCAATACGTTAAAAAAGACCCAATAGGTTTTTTCTTGGAATTTCTCACCTGCTAATGTAAATTACGCACCTTCCGTGAGTTAACGGGGAATATGTAAAAAAAAACCTGCAAACATGACCAGTAACTTCGAGAAATAACCTAATAAAACAAGTAGCATACAGAGTTTTATTTAAGCGATTTTATGGACATAAGAGAAAAATATCTTTCTTAGCACAAAACTAACTAAACAGAGAAACGTAGAGAAAACAAATATAATGGTAATAACAAAAACCCAACTTTCTCTAACTAACGTAATATTGGAATATGTTTCAATCCAGAAAGTCGCAAAGTTCAAATATTTAGGTTGTAGACCATGGATGAAAAATAAGCGTTAAGCAATAAAGACCTACTATTTAGTATGAGATACCTAATGGCGAAGTGCTACATATTGCCCTTGCTGCTAAATGGCATAGAAGCCTGGACGCTAAAAAATCCAATATGAACAAGATAAATTGTCAATGCTGCGTTGTATGCAAAAAATATCATTGGCCGACACGTATAGAATGAAGTCCTTCGAAGAGTGGGTTTAGGGCGAGAACTCTTAATCAATATCTAAAAGCGAAAATCAGCTTATCTTGGCCGAATTATTCGAACTACAACATCTGGTAATCTAATGGAAGTTAGAAGGAAGGCGAGGCATTGTAAGGAAAATAATGTCGAGGCTCCGATACATTAGGAAGTCCACAACAATGTGGTTTGAAGATATATTAAGAGCAACAATAGATAGGAAATCATATGCTAAAATAGTCGCTAACCTCCGCTAGGAGATGCACCTACAGAGGAAGAAGCGCTAAATGATATATTGTCACATACAATTGCCAGTGTTTTATTTTTAATAAGATACTCAGTTCATAATGAAAAGTGAAAATAGTTAAAATCTAAAAGAGGCAATCAAACACGTAACTATAATTCTTTAATTTAGCGCCATCTTAGATGCTATTCTAAGATAGCGCTAAAGAAGTATTTTCTAGAGACGATAGAACATAAATACCGTTGTTAGACTAATTTATCAAAATCACAAGATGTAGCCAAACTCTTGAACTGCGTTCTACTATTATTATTATAAGATTCGCACTTAGAACCCCGAAAATGCACGACTTCAGAATCCCTCGGTTATCCTCTAAAGCATTATAGAATATAGAAGTAAAATAATAACATACTTTCCTCAATTTTATAATCTTCACAAAAGAAGAACAAAAATTTTATTAGTTATATTTATTAAAAAACTGGCAGTGTAACGTAGGGCGATAATTATTGTTAAATTAAAAAGTCGCCGTCAAAACCACCGACAATATCGGTATCATTAAATTATATGTAAACAGTATTCTGTGGCAGTCAAACATACGTGCCTAACCCGTCGATTAGACCTCTCTTTACACGTTTAGGTTTAACGTGTTGTTGTGTTGTCTAATTTTTTTATTATTATATTATATTATTATTAAATCATTCCGGGGGTAGTCTTTTAAATTCAGAGACGTAACTCATGTTTTTCCTCAGGAATTCATATTGAAAATCCATCCACTTCTTCATAAATACTATTCAAATCATAATGATGTACACACGTGTAATCGGTCTTTTCTAATTTGATGGGCAATAACCCTACATTTTTCGTAATATTTCTAATTTGAAAAGAGGTTACAGAAGTGACGAAGAGTAGCCTGTAACTAATAGAATTATGTTAGTACTTTTGAAAGTTCCTGGTTCCGAATCATCTATTTTGGGTTCACTAATATAAATATTTATTATCTACGATCGTACAGAAATTAGACGCTTTTTGTATCATTTTTCATTGTAAAAGTGGCTTTTTAAAGCACTAGTGCTTTTTTACGTTTTTATTGCACGGTAATGTCAAACTGTTTTTATTGCACAGAAATATCAAATTTGACAGATATTATAGCACAAATTTTCGACGAAAAACTTAATTTTTTATTAATTGATACAAATAACTAATAAACTATAAATAAAATATATAATACAAACCAAATGGCAGATTTAAGAACTCTGAAGATTTCATTTAATGCAAGTCGAAGCGACTACAATCAAGCGAACATTTTTTCCATAAATAATAATGGCGGCCGACATTTGTGCAACTTGTTTACTGGTTGCTAAGTAACGCTTTCATTAGTGCACTGCGGGTAAAATTTGTTTTCATTAATTGAATTATTGAAATGACATTAAAATATTACTTATAAGAATATATTCTTTGAAATCCTTTACGATCGAAGATAAAATTTTGTAAGGCATACGTGTAAAAAGTTTCTTTATTGCACTCCTGGCTTTAAAAAAACTCGCTCGTTCCTCGCTCGTATTTTTAAACGCCAGTTCGTGCAATAAAGCATCACTTTTTACACTTGTACCTTAAATAACTATTATCTACGATTGTACAAAAAGTAGACGCTTTTCGCATCATTTTTCGTTGTAAAAGTGGCTTTTTAAAGCACTAGTGCTTTTTTACGTTTTTATTGGACGGAAATGTCAAATTGTTTTTATTGCACAGAACTGTCAAATCTGCCAGATTTTCAATTTCAAAGAAAAACTGAAATTTTTATTAATTTATAAAATAACTATTAAACTTGATAATTTAAAAGAAATGGTAGATTTGGGAACTCTGAAGACATAATTTAATACAAGTCGCAGCGATTACAATAGAGCGAATCTTTTTTCCACAAATAATAATGGAGATTGACATTTGTGCAAGTTATTTACTCGTTGCTAAGTAACTTCAAGAATGCACTGCGGGTAAATTATTTTTTCATTCATTGTATAATTCAAATAACATTAAAATATTACTTATATGAACATATTCATTGAAAATTGCTGCGCACGTGTAAAAAGTTTATTTATTGCATTCTCGGCTTTGAAAACCTTGCTCGTTCCTCGCTCGTGTTTTTAAACGACAGTTCTTGCAATAAAGTATCACAATTGGTTCCTGGTTAATGTGTTAACTTACACTTTGAAAATCAGTTATATCACGCTTTCAGTCTCGATTCTTACTGTTTTTTACCTCCCACGACTAACGTTTCACGATTCGCTTGTCAAAACTCTCTCGGGAAATGTGAACCCGACAAAAAATGTTTTAAAAAGCACGGCCCGCAGCGAGTTTTGTTTAATTACCAGCCACTAATTTCCATTTGAATCCATTTTAAGTTATAGGGCAAAAACAACTTAACATAATATATCTAACATCCTCTTTTAAGCGAACTAGCGAATATTATTGCGGTTTATGTTTGTGGAGTTCCTAGACATGCCTAATTCTTAATTTAAAGTATTGTGTTATTTCTGCATTCATTTTAAGATCTATCTTATACAGTAGTCAAGCGCAAAGTCTGAAGGAGCTTGAAATGAGTTATTATTTACTTCTATAACGTTTTAGTTTTTAATGATTGCTTTCTTTTTTAATTTAAACAATGAAATTCTCAAAACTCAAAGAATATTTAGGGAATTTGATTTTTTTGTCCTAGGTCTCTTAACGTTTGATCGATGGACTTTGCTTTCTTAACTATGGTATCGATTCCTGCCATTCTATAATTAGGGTTTACAAATTTAATCTTCTTCTTTTTGTATTTATTTTTGGTTTTACCTTGTTTTTGTTTATTCTTAATAAACAAATCTTCTGGAATTTAAGGGACCTCTTTACGGGTCACATTACGTTTTTCCATAGCTTGACCTTTATTTGTACTAATGATTTTGTTAATATTTTCATATTGTAATGTTACTTTATTTCTACGCACCTGAACATAATTATTTATAAGAATAGTTTCTAAGTCGATGTCTAAAATTTATTTATTGCTTATCGGTCCAGAAATAATTTTGGAGGGTTAGGGTTTAGTAGTGTAGTGTATATAGAGTTATTATAAGCAAGGATGACATAAAAGACGATGGACGATGGACTCATTTTTAACTAAAGTTTGATTATTTAGCAATCTTACATTCTCGATCATAGTCGAATGTACACGCTCAACAATTTCATTGGACTCAGGGTCTTGTGAGCTGATAAGGTGTAATTTTATTTGATGTATCTCTAGGAGTTCCCTAATTACTGTGTTTTTAAACTCAAGGTAATTATTTGAAACGATTAAGTCCGGGATGCCATGTTGGCAGAAGAATTTAATTTAATTTGTTGCTACTTCAATGGCCTGATACTAATTTACTTTATATAGTTAGGTATATTTTGAGAACAAATCAATGATGGTAAGGAATTTAGTGTTTTCTAATGCGATACAATCTATATGGACTATTTCAAATGGTCTCATGACCGTAGGGGTATTACTGAATTTTAACTCTAAGGGTTTTTGGTCGTATTTTGAGATTAGGCAAATTTCACAATTATTTATAAATTCTTAAATAGGCTTTCTCATACTAATTTTGGATAACTTCTTATATATCATTATAATCTTCGACATCCGTAAAAAAATGATTACATTTTGTCATATTAATCTAGGAATTTTTAAAATACCTTTTAAGGACACTACTGATTTTTTCATATATTGGACTCTTGAAATAGAGGTAATAATTTATTTTGGGGATAATATCCCCAGCGAGGGTTACCACCTTTACGTGGTGCAAGGGATAAGTACCCTCAATGATCGTAAGTGGGAAGGGAAACGAAGAGTAACCCAAACCCTAAGCTAAGGTGAAAGGCAAAGTGCTGAGAGCTGAATGGCCGCAGGGAGATCTGCGGTCTCGAACTTTCCCAGGGGGCACTAGGCGAAACCCCCCTGTATCTAGCCTTACCTGGTCATGCGGGCTCTGATCAGGCCGATCGAATATTTCCCTAGCTTCTTGTGAGAACAAAATGAATGCGAACCCAAGAAAAACAAAAAACATAGGCCAGGAGGCTTCCAAGGCTACTGGGCCAGGGACCTCCTACAAGGCCAGCAAAGAGGCCACCCAAGCCAAAGGGCAGGGTACCTCTATACAAGAACCTCGTCAAGGCCAAGGGGCCGGAAAGGCATTACGTGCCCTAGAGGAGGTAGACCTCATGTCAGACGATGAAATTCGGAAGGCAGGGCGTCACCAAAGCAAAAGTGGCGAAACTGGTGAAGGAAGGCCAAGATTACATCTAGGCCAAAATAGCCGTAATCAAGGCAAACAATGTCCGCGGGTGCTCATAAATCCGAAAAAGGACCCACAAAGAGGACCAGATCGGATAGCAGTACGCCTAGGATGACAAAAAAGACCAAAAGGGACGGGCCAACCTTTACGGAGGCCTAACTTCAATCAAGGTTGCCATAGCAGGCCAGGGGTTCCCAGAAACCTAGCTCGACAAGGACAAGCTGAAGGCCGTCCAAGACGGCATACGAGCACATACCGGAGCAAGGGCCACAAGTCCGCTTCGCGAAGTGCACATAGAGACCGGGGTATCTAACGACAACCTGCTCCGACGAAGCCAGCGCACAATGGCTAAGGGAGACAGTCCCAATCCTGACACCATGGGAGGGAACATCTCTCAGGGTGTTGAAGGGGGACGAGATTTCCAAGCCATGCGTGTGCACGGCATACGTCCCGGATGAGGGGGACAGGATCCTGAAACATTTGAGAATCGGGAACCGGGGCCTAAACACACACCTGTGAAGAGTATAGGGGAAAAACCCGGAGGCTAAAGGTGTGATATGGACATTCACCATTGACAAAGAGTCCAAAGAGGAGCTATCTAAAGTGGACCACTACCCATTCTTCGGATACGGGAGGCTTCGGCCGCGTATTAAGGAGAATAGTAGGGCAACGGAAGGGAGTAAACCAAGACAGAGTCCGGAGGCCACTACCCTTGAGAAACCAGCGGAGACCCAAGGCACCAGCGAGGCCGGGGAGAACGTAGAACTAGGGCAAGGCTCTCCCAAAGAAGATCAACCCTCGGCCAGCGAGATAATTCCCGTCTTAAGGCCATCGGCCAAGGGCGTCGCGGTTCCAATGGAGGAGAACAAGATCATGGAGGAAGAGCCTGAAGATATCCCTCAATAGCGGAAGAGGAATAAAAATCCTGCAGGTGAACCTTCAACACGCAAAAGCCGCATCGGCAACGCTGTGTAGGAGGTTCAACAAAGAAGGCATAGACATAGTCCTCCTTCAAGAACCTTGGTTTCTCCGAGGGAAAATAGCAGGCCTAGCTCCACAAAACTCTCATATACAGCCCAAACGCCGAAAGGCCAAGGACATGCATAA
This sequence comes from Ontholestes murinus, assembly GCA_963969525.1. Classification (NCBI taxonomy): domain Eukaryota; kingdom Metazoa; phylum Arthropoda; class Insecta; order Coleoptera; family Staphylinidae; genus Ontholestes; species Ontholestes murinus. The sequence continues at coordinate 41,947,144 of OZ018392.1, read as the reverse complement.
TTCACAGTGATAGAGTCAAGTGTACACTAATACCGCAATTATGCACTGAAGATTCTGTTACAGGCATCATGTCGGCCAGGATGGAGGAAGGAGAGAGGAGCTGGGTCATCTGCTCGGCATACTTCCCAGGAGATAAGAGAGAATGCCCTCCGCGTATACTAAGCGATATAGTTGCATACTGCGCCGAGAAGGCATACCAACTCATAATAGGGTGCGACGCCAATGGGCATCACACGCTCTAGGGTAGCTTGGACATCGACAAACGAGGTGAGTCTTTACTTAACTTTATCTCCGTAGAGGGACTTATAGTGACCAACATTGGCAATAAGCCCACGTTCATCACGAAAAACCTCAAAGAAGTACTAGACCTAACGATCTGTACCGGGAAAGTGAGTGATAGTATAACGAATTGGCATGTGTCAGAAGAACTATCGTGCTCCGACCACAGGCAAATCCGCTTCGATCTAGTCACATCTCTCATGACGAGCAAGTACCCAAGAGATACGAACTGGGTAGGATATAAAGAGTCCCTCACAGAAGCTCTCAAGGGAGGTACAGCATCGACAAGAGAGATGGATGCTCTATAGCTGGCAGTGAAACAAATCAATGACGCCATCAGGACGGCTTATTTGGAAAACTGCCCGGAAAAAACAGCCAAGCAGAGGGGCTGCGGAACAGTCTGGTGGAACAAGAACCTCGAAAAGATGAGGATCGAGGTTCGAAGGCTATTCAATAGGGCCAAAAACAACCAGGACTGGGACACCTACAGAGAGGAAAGCTCACTCAATATAAAAGGGGTCGTTTCGCGGGAGTTGTCTCGAAGCGAGCTCAAAGAGCCTGTAACAGTATAAAATTTAATAAGTATTTTTAATTTATTTTTGGGTGGTTATTGTATGCATCCTAACAAACAATCGATTTGTATTTTATTTGCGAATATTTCAATTAGTCGGACTCGCGGTTTCTTTTTTTGCGCAGAGGAATTTTCTTCTTATCAGACCTCTTCGGGTCAGATTTAGTCTCATCCTGGTGGCGATTGAACGCAAATTTTCACTTAATAATATATAAAGTGTGGTTTATTGTATTATTATTACGACAAGTACGTCGGATAAATAGTGGAAATTAGTTCATTAAATTGTGGATATTATGGGAATGGATTAAATTCACAATACGACGCATTGTCGGATTATTTTCACCACGGGCAAGACTATCTGCACCCCTTAATCAAACACTTGGAGGAAATTTACCAAAATTAATTACGATTCGTCCAAGAAATAAATCCAATGAAACCGCACAAGATCTCAGGTATGTTCGTTCATCGCTAATTAATCTCCCAATAAATCAGTAAGATGTTATATTTTCTTAAACAAATTTCTTACACAAATCTCCATTTTTAGTTTTGTTGAGGTCCGTATAATTTCCTTGGAAAATAAATCTACTGGGTTTTGTTGGCATCAGTTCTGGTCGGTAGAGGAGGTCGTTGGTAGGATTCGAGGTTGCAGTCCTGGATGTTGAAGTGGATGGTATAAGACGCAGGGAGTTGATGCCAACCAGGAGCCCATCAAGTCCAGATAAGATTTATATATTTTATTTTGTCGTTTTATTCTTTTCATATTTAATACGGCAGCCAGAATTATATATAGTGTTGATTTTTTTTTCTTCTTCTTGAATTAGTTTATATTTTGCGAATTATTATTACTTATTTTTTTTTGTGGCGTATATAATTATAATTCTATGTACGACTGCGTATTTATAGACCATCTTCGGGATTAATTAAATCACTGTTTTCGTGTGTAATATGACATCGGAACGGAACGATTAGCGCTAACGGACCGTCGCGATCGACTTTACATTTATTCAGTATATCTATTTATTTATTATTAGCATTATTTTAGTTTTATTACAGTTCTCTATAATTACCGGTCTAATTTATATATTGTATTTAAATAATATATGTAGTATTTAGGGTTTACGTGCATCCTACTGATATTATTATTATGATTTTTTTTTGTACAATATAATTATGAACTTCTATTTTATACTTATACTCAGTATTTTTGAGAATACATTCTTTTGTTTGTTTTGGGAAAAATTAAGTTTTATTTTATTTAACGTCCTGTCGGTAGCCGTCGTGAAAAATCACGTGACGCCCAAAATAAATTTAAAAATAAATTACCCACCCCATCTCCATTGGGTAAGTCGGCCGGTGACCACTTAATATAAGATCGGGCAGGACTAAAGGGAGCGCCACCGTTTCAAGCCCTAAACATAGTAGACAATTGGTGCAAACAGGAGCGACTGACAATCAATCCACAAAAAACACAAATTGTCATATTCAGAAAAAGACGAGCATTTTAAGGCCTAAAGCCACTGAAGCTCGAGGGTACGGAAATCCTCTTCTTAGGGGAGGCAAAGTACCTGGGAGTAACCTTAACGCCAAAATGACGTGAAGACCATACATCACAAAAGCCACCAAAAAAGCAACAATATCATTGGGCAGATGTCGCAGAATGTGCGAGAAAAATTGGGGACTAAACCCTAAAATGACTCTATGGCTTAACACTAGGATGATAAGACCCATGCTAGCATATGGAGCAGTGGTGTGGTGGACTAGGACAAAGCAAAAGGGGGCGATAGGACTGAGCAGTACACAAAGACTAGCATGTCTCAGTACAACAGGAGCCCTAAGCACCACCCCAACAGCAGCCCTAAAAGCAATCTTGAACATACCACCATTAAACATCGTCATTCAAGGAGAAGCCAGGTCCGTATCATACAGACTGATGCAAGGACAGGCGCCCATAATCCGATCACACGGAAAAACACACCAACGGCTAAAACACGAGCTGAAGGCTAACGCGATCACGGCGATGCCAAGTGATGCCATGTTGAAGAAATACCAACCTACCAAAGCAGAATCATGCTGGTTCACGGACGGCTCAAAGACCGACAAAGGGGTAGGAGCAGGTATATACCGCACAAAACCCGAGACAAAGATTTCTGTCAGTCTCACCAAGGACACCACGGTGTTCCAAGCAAAGGCGATAGATCTTCACCACTGCACAAGAGAAAGAGCAAGACAAGACACCAAAAATTAGGTCAGTTGCTATATTCTCCGACAGTCAGGCGCTGCTAAGAGCACTAAGCTCCACTCAGGTCGAATCTAAGCTAGTGTGGCACTGTATACGTGCTCTTAATGAACTTGGCTGTCACAAAAAAGTAACAATCACATGGGTTCCAGGACAAGGAGGACATCCGGGGAATGACAAAGCAGACGAACTGGCCAAACAAGGCTCGTCAAAAGCAGTAATTGGCCCGGAATCCTGCGAAATTTCCAAAACCGCAGACGAACGATCCATAAAAAAATGGGTGGAGACACAGGCCCATACCTGGTGGACGAACTCACCAGGACAGAGACAGGCGAAACAGTTCCTTAAGAAACAATCGCTAAAATTCATGACCGAACTTCTGAACCAAGACAGAAAATGGTCAAAACAATAGTAGGTCTGATGACAGGACACTGCAAGCTCAATAAACATATGAGCAAAATAGGCCTGGTGGAAGAAGCACCATGGAGATTCTGTCTAGAGGAAGAAGAGGACCTGTTTCACATCAGAGGCCAACATTAAAGATCGATTAGATACTAATTACGCTCCCATGCCACAGTTATTCACACAGGACCTAGTGGCACAAGTTGTGGACATATCAACGTAAAATGGCAAGAAGCAAATTGTAATTGCGTCAGCCAACTTTCCAGTGGGTGAGGAAAACCCACCACCAGAGGCAGTAAAGGTCCTCACAGACTGGTGTCGCAAGTATGGGAAACGTCTCATCTTGGGCTGCACGATAATGCGCACCACACAGTATGGGGCAGCTCAGATATCACAATAGGGATAAGTACCTTCCTGATTATGTATGCGCTATCAATCTAGACATCTTAAACAGGGGGAATAATCCCACGTTTATAAATGCAATAAGGTAGTAGGTACTTGATTTGACCTTAGCCACAGCGTACGGCCCCCAATTAATAAAAAATTGGCGTGTACTCCCAGAGCCCTTTATGTCGGACTATCAAATGATGGCGTTCGATATGGAAGCTGGGAGTACAGAAATATCAGAGTACAGAGTACCACGAAAAACGGACTGGACATTATATAACGAGTGCCTACTGCCCCAACTTTAGGGCCTCCAAAATAACATCGCGGCCATAGAGGAGCTAGAATAGGTCTCACTACACCTAAGTGATACCATCGTAGCAGCCTATGAGAAAAGCTGCGCGGTAAAGAAAGTAAACTCGAGAAATATTCCTTGGCAGAATAAGGAATTGGATCGACTCAGGCCTTCCGCAACTGAGGGAGTCTAAACGAAAAGCTTGGAAGGCCTCCTTTGACAATCTGACCCCAGCAAATAGACACGGAAAGGTCCTATCAAAGGATCATACCAATGCGGTCGGCATCTTAAAACGAACTGACTGCAGTCACACCAAAGATCAACAGGAAAGTTTAGAGCTAATCCTAGATACTCCGGGTTCAATAGTAGTGACTAAAAACACAATTGCGGCTAGTACCGACTTAATGGCTCACTGCTCTAATCGAGACAGCCGCTGCTTATCGAGAAAAATATTCACGCTCAGCAAAATAACTTGGGCCATAAACAGTTTCAAGCCATATCTTCCTCACGCTACTGCGGCGCGGCTTAGATATGATTTCTCCAGGACTCAGGGAGATATACAAAGCAAGCTATGCACTAGGGTATATATCCCGGTTGTGGTGGAAGGCAAAAGTGGTATTTATACCTAAAGTGGGCAATAGGCCTATAGATGAACCTAAATCATATTGACCCATCAGCCTAACCTCATTTCTCCTAAAGGCTATGGAGAAAATAAACGACGAGCACATAAAGAGTGACTCATTTATAAGAGCACCCTTAAATGCCAAGTAATTTTCATTTCAAGCTGACAAATCCACCGTCGATGCTCTACACTACCTCGTCAAAAAGGCAGAACGAGCCATTCTATACAAAAAAATAGCACTCGGAATATTTGTAGACATAGAGGTTGCCTTTGACAACAACTCATTCTCTGCAATAAAACGAGCGGCTATAAATAAAGGACTATATACTTCCACGATAAGATGGGTGGAGGCAATGCTTCAGAGCCGACTAGTAACGGCTTCTATAGCAGGATCCACAGTATCTATAACTGTAACAAAGGGGTGTTCTCAGTGGAGAGTTTTGTCCCCCACACTATGGTCAAAAGTGGTGAACGCACTCCTGGATCAACTGCATGGAAAGGGCTCCATAATCCAAGGCTACGATGATGACATCGCCGTAATAATCGGGGGCAAGCATGAAGGCATTCTTACAATCCAAATGCAAAAAGCACTGAATAGCATCAATCACTGGTGTGTTTGGGACAGTGTTGCGAGTTTCGCGAAAGTGCGAACGCACATGTCATCTGACGTGCGCGCACTTGCCACGGCATATGTCACCGCATATGCGCTTACATAAGATGACACGTTTTTACATTTGTCTGCGCGACCCGCAGCGGCATACTCGCTGTCGGCAATGACTAATTCAAGACTTTTTCTGCCTATGAAATTTGATACAAATAAACAATAATACATGATCAGTACTCTATTGATATCGTATTTCAATTTCATGTACCAACAATTATAACAATTCTTCTAAAATGTTTTAAATAATAATACCAAAACAGATAGTTAAAAACTTCTATATTTAATTGTGTATTTGTATGAATAAAAATGTTAAATATCATACAGTCATGATCAAATACAGAAAGTAATTTAATTGCCTTTGTACTTAAGGATAATTAAAATAATAAATGTAATATTATATCAATAAACATTATTTGTGATCTAAATAATACGATAAGAATGATAAATATTCACAAGTAAAAGCGTTTAGTTCTATATAATCTATATTGTTATAATTGTTGGTATATGAAATTGAAATACGATATAAATAGAACATGTATTATTGTTTATCCGTATAAAATTTCATAGGCAGAAAAAGTCGGGAATTAGCCAGCGAGGATGTCACTGCGGGTGGCGCAAATAAATGTAAAATCGTGTCATCTTATGTGCGTTCGCATTTTCGCGAAACTCGCATCGCTGGTTTGGGAAGGACTAAGTGTCAACCCCAATAAAACGATGATAGTTCCATTCACGCCTAGAAGGAAGCTGCATATAAGAGTTCCCTCGCTGATTGGAATCAGCATGTCGATAAAATCATGGCTAAGGCAACTATGTCGCTTTGTGTCTGTCGGTGGCTAATGGGAAGAACCTGGGGATTAAAGCCCAAGATCACGAATTGGCTGTATAGAACGGCGGTGGTACCCATTGTCACCTATGCTGCCCTTCGGTGGTGCCAAAAGACCCAAAAACCAGACACGCAAATAAAGTTGAGTAGGCTTCAACGATTAGCATATCTAAACATCACAGAAGTAACACATTCGGGAATTAAAAAAATTGTAACATCCATCCTAAGAATAACGGCTTCGCCGTTCATAATATTTTCAATATCTACTTCTAAAACTTCCTGGCTTTGGGCGGGCACTAATATTCGTTAAGGTACCGCTGGGACAGGCAAGTTGACATTACAAAATTCAACAACGCACGGTTCGTTAAAATATAGAAGCGGAATTTCATTACAAGTTGCACTACCGTTTGGTTTTTAGTGTTTTCACAAACATTAATTTTAAACATATTATCAACTCCTGTAAGAATATCAAAAGCAGAATTAATGTCGAAAACTTAACATTTTACTTTTGCTTCTTGTTTACTCTTAAATAATTTTTTGAGTGAAATTGTAACGCTATGCGTTCCCCGAGAAGAACCATGCGCACTAGTAACTTTGAAAAGGTCGATTTTAAATAGATTTTTCATTATTTTTATTATGAATTATTATATTATCATAGTCGATACTTGTTGAGCTACCCTCTTGATGGAACCAGATATGTAATTTTGGTGAAGAAATTATTTTCTCATACTCGATCATTTTTAAAGGTTAAACTAATTTATATGTAAAATAATCGAGTATGATCGAAACACGTGTCAGGAAACTGAAAATAAAAGTTAACAGTTTCGAGTGAAGTTTGGAAATTGTTTTCGTCAATAAGGTAACTGACAGCTTCTTTTAGTGTAGCCGGGTCACGTAATCTAATCACGATCTGGATATTACCGCGAATGCCACGGAGGAAAGTTTTTAAAGCTAACTCATCATAACTATTTATGTGAACTACCTTACATTTCCGCATCCAAAATCGTTGAGAAAAGTAGAATTTAGCATAGATATAATTTTCTGCATGGATACACTTTTCCGCACTACTTTTATTTACTATTAGTCAATGTTAATGTCAGCTATATACATGAAGTAATATATAAAACATACGTACTATCGGTAATTATAACCTAATTTTTATGTCAGTGTCAAAAATGAAATCGCAAACACCTTTATAATTTATGTTATATGTAGTATGTGAAAAAATAGTGTGTACAACGCGTGGGAAATGCGCATCTCCGCATTCAAGTAGGAACATCCTACTTCATGGAAACAAAGGGTCAAATATTGTATGATTATTGTCGCTTTATCAATTTTCAAATTAGCGAATGTACATTCCAGTAATAATAATAAACCGGGTTCGAAAGATATAAGTAGTAAATCATGGATCCCTACAGTTTGTAGAAATCAGTATCTATAGCATTTGCCGTTTAAAAAAACATATTATGTGTAAACGTAGAAGTACCAATATACCAGATATTACTTAAATCAAATAAAATTTAAGTGCTATAGGAAATTAATGTTCTAAAGTTCTTTAGAAATCGCTTTTAGTATATCCACGCGAGGGCTTATATCAAATTCTTGAAAATATCTTTCCAGAAACACTAACTAAAATTAATATAAATAAGTAAAAAAAACAAGCTTTGATGATTATAAAAATAAATATCTATGCAACAATGCAAATGGTCTTCTTAAATGTATGGTTTTTAGAATGACGAAAAGGAAAAATATTTGTTCTTTTAATATATCAAACAAGTATTTTATTTAAATAAATATTTTATTAAAAATTTATGTTTAATTTAATTAATCACAAAAATTAAATATATTATTAACATCATTATTTTTCTATAAACACAATTTGGCTGTTTGTTAAAAAAGCAAAAAAAAATTATAACTAAAACAAGAAGCAATGTTTATTTAACAGTAATAGATAAAATTATAAAATTATATATAAATTTATATTTTTTGCTACTTTTGTCTTGTTCAATAGCTATCGAACAGCAATCATTTAATCAGGATATCACCGTCATATAAATTATGAAAAGGGTAAATGAAAATAATTTTTAAGTTTTAATACCATTTATTGTATAATATACACAAACAAAGTTTAAAATATATTATCAATTTTGACACAACTGTAAATTCGAACTTTGCAGGTCATTATCAAGTATTGAATGAAGATGAAAACGGGGTGTTAGCAATTTATATGTGAGGTATGAATTTTTAATGAACCTAATTAGGACTGGGAAGATTTATTACAATGGATTAACTAAATATGATTAAGTGCGGTATTGTGGTGCAGCGTAGGTGCGGTGTTTTCAGAAAAGGTACATGTCATTATAAGAGCTTAAATAATGGCGAAGAAATTAAATCCATCTGCTCATTAAGCAGATTAGAATTAATATTCTTGCTTTGGCGGTATATTTCTAATGACTCAAATAGATTAAGCCTTTGGACTGTATTGCAAAAATGTAAAAGTTTTAAATTATCTATATGTGGAAATGAATGATTACACTCTAAGATATGATTTGAAAAAGAACTTGTATGTCTAAGTCTGAATGCTCTATAATGTTCATTGTATCTCTTTTCAAAACTCCTAGCTGTCTGTCCTACATATAAAAAGTATATTTGAAAGTTTACTCGCTGGTCTAAATGCAATTTGATGATTTTGTTTTTTGAAAATATTTGATATTTTATTAACTTATAATGAAAAAACACGATCGTTTTGAGTTTAGCTTTATTTTGTAGATACTGCTACAATTGTTTCACCACACAGTGGCTTCATCAGGCAGATGAATAATGATTTAAAATTTATTACAATCGAGACTTAAATACTACATAACACTATGAATATGGTGGGGGTATTGCAGGTACAAAAATTATAAATTAAGTAATGGTGAATTGTTGAGCTCCGTTTGTTCATTTAGTAAAATATGGCGTTTATTAAATTTATTTATTTCTAATTGTTCTAATAGGTTTAATTTTCTTCCTTTCTGGCACGTGTGTAAAATTTTGAAATCCGGATTAAATTGATGTTGTTCATCTAGAAGGTGGTTCGCGTATGTAGATGTTGTTTTCTCTAATGTGAAACTTTTCTTATGTTCACGGATTCGGTCCTCGAAGCTCCGGCCTGTTTGTCCTACATATACTTTTGGGCAATTACCGCACTCTAACAAGTAGACGCCTGACTTTTCATTTTTAGCTGTTTTGTCTTTTGCGTTATTTATAAATTTATGTAGTGAATTATTTGTTTTGAATGATGTTTTAATGTTTAAAGATTTTAATTCCTTGCTAATTGCTATTGAAGGAGGACCAATATATGTTAATGAGCAATACTTTTTATTTTGGTTTAGGTTACTGTTAGGGAAAATTAATGAATTTATTTGACGTTTTTGTTTTTTATTCAATAAATTATTTATTAAATAAAGCTAAACTCAAAACGATCGTGTTTTTTCATTATAAGTTCATAATGGAGTTTCGCCAAGTAACAGCCTTATCAATCCAATATTTGATATTTTATTTATTACGTGCCTAAAATAAGTGAATATTATAAATTTTGTATTCGTTCGCTCTAAAATATTTGGATAAATATAAGCCCTGGTTGATTTGTATAGCTTTTTGTGAATTAAAATTTGAATAAGATTAACTGGGAAACCAACCCAAATTACAGCCCGCACATTCAATATAAACAATAGACGCCCACAATTATAGTAGAATCAGAGTTAGCCTTGAAAACCATTTCCGAACCCCTTATCCCTCAAAACCAAATTGTTAATATCCTTAAAAAACACACCGACAGAAAACCAACCGACAATAAAATTATTACGAAAATTTCAAGCAACTCCCCTATCGTCACTAAAGCCGACAAATCCAACTAATAGTAATATTAGAAAAACAAAGTTATTTAGATAAAATTTACGCCTCCATAACAGCCGAAAATTTAACAATTAAAAAAAAGACCCTACGACAATCTTTCAAATTCAAATTAAAGATTATTGTCTAATATTAATATAATCTTTTCCAAATTAGAAAAATTCCAAATTGTCAATAAAAATCCTCTAGCACCTCGTCTCTATGGACTTATGATATAAAAACTCATAAACCCAATCATCCAAATCGGCCAGTAGTTTCATAAATCAACACTCCCACAAGAGTTCTGGCAACTCAAATTAATCATCTTTTTAAAAAATGTACAAATATCACTTCTCAATATTCTGTCAAAAATTCCCTTAAATTATCCCAAAAGCTAAAATCCATTACTATACCCAAGAACTGCAAATTTGTTTCTTTTGACGTTAGTAGTATGTTCTCCAATATTCCCACAGGTGAATGCATTCAAATATCACATACTCTTTTAGATAAATCTAACACTAATCCCGTTGTATAAACAGAATTATTAGACGCATTAGAACTTTCATTAAATCAAAATTACTTACAATTTGACAATAAATATTTCCAATAAACTAACGGATTAACGATGTGATCTCATCTCAGTCCTTTGTTAGCAGAAATTTTTATGTAAAGTTTTGAGGAAAAAATTTTCAATTCAAATTTCACAAAAACACACATTTCATTTTCGTTTAGATACGTAGATGATATTATTGCATGCTTTAGTGGTACATCACACCAGTTACATCAATTTTTAAACTTAATCAATAGTGTTCACCCTAAAATAAAATTCACAGTAGAGAGAGAAAACGACAATAAAATCATTTTTTTGCACCTTACATTAATTCATCAGAATAATACAATTAAATTTGAAATATTTACAAAACCTACTAACGTCAACTCTACAATTAGCTGCATTTCATTCTATGATACATAGAGCATTCATAATTTCTCTATCTGATTCTCGTAGAACCACGGAACTAGACAAAATTATATCAATAGCAACGGAGAATCGTTTCCCAGTTAATATTATTCAAAATTTAATTCACAAAAAACTATACAAACCAACCAAGGCTCATATTTATCCAAATATTTTAGAGCGAACGAACACCAAATTTATAACATTCACTTATTTTGGGCACATAATAAATAAAATATCAAATATTTTCAAAAAAAAAAATCATCAAATTGCATTTAGATCAGCGAGTAAACTTTCAAACATATTTTTTAACGCGAAAGACAAAATTGAATCTATTAAAAAATCGGGAGTATACCAAATTCCATGTTCCGAATGTAACAGCACATATGTAAAACAGACAGGTAGGAGTTTTGACAAGAGATACAATGAACATTATAGAACATTCAGACTTAGACATACAACAAGTTCTTTTTCAAATCATATCTTAAAATGTAATCATACATTTCCACATTTGGATAATTTAAAACGTTTACATTTTTGCAATTAAGACCAAAGGATTAATCTTTTGTCATTAGAGATATACCGACAAAAGAAGAATATTAATTCTAATGTGCTTAATGAGCAGACGGATTTAATTTATTCGCCATTATTTAAACTCATATAATGACATGTACCTCTTCTGAAAACACCGCACCTTAATCCTCTCTGTACTACGATACGGCACATAATCATATTTAGTTAATCCATTGTAATAAATCTTCCCAGTCCTAATTAGGTTTATTTAAAATTCATACCTCACCTATAAATTGTTAACACCCTGTATTCTTCTTCAGTCGACACTTGATAATGACCTGCAAAGGTCGAAACTATAGTTGTGTCAAAATCGATAATATATTGTAAACTTTGTTTATGTATATTATACAACAAATAGTCGTATTAAAACTTAAAGATTATTTTCATTTACCATTTTTAAAATAAACTACCACATAGTAACGGTCGCTACCATTATTTTTATATAAAGTATGCCTGTGTAACGGTTTTAACTATCTACTGTTATCACATTAGCAATTTAGGATGCCGTAGAGTTCATATGTATCTTCTAAAATAGTTTAGTTAACACCAAAATTAAGCTAATGGAATGGCAACTAGAAACGTTTATGATTTGAGTAGGTTAGGTTACATAGGGTCATTTTGAGGTAAGTGGACCTCTCGTAAACTGCGACCTATCAGATATATTTTTCTTTCTTTACCCAATAACTTCGTAGGATAATCGGCCCATGTCGAAGTATGAAAAATGCTTGTGAACAATGGCGTTACAAGTGCAGAGTATTTGCCCGGTCGTTTCATCTACCGAATCATATAACCTACAATTTCCACTTTCCTCTTTTCCCACTTTTAACAAATGGTACCGGAGGGCACAGTGCTCTGTCATGATTTCCGTGAATATTCTCAGGTCGTTCCTTATGAGTTCAGGTCCTGAATATTTTCCCAGTACTTACGTCTTATATTCTCTTCCCATTTTGCACCACCTCTCTTCTGTGCGCCATGGAGGGTCCGCAAAACGGCTATAGTCCTATGGGAGTGGCGTTTGTGCCTCGTTATTAAAGTTCATCTGCCACTTCGTTGCCTTCCTCGAGATTCCCAGACATTTTGTGAGCCGTGGCTGTAGACTCGAACGGCTTTTAGTGCGTGGTGGCTGTCTGGGCCAATGAATATCCTGGCGCATATATTAATTGTACTTGCTTTCGCTTGCAGAAACGTGGGTGTCATATGCAAAGCCATAAAACTCCTTTCGTTTTGGTTAGGACCATAAATATTCGAGTATCTCTGTTATTATTGACACTATCCGTGTACCAGGTTGATATCCCTCGACCAAACTCATTGACTCTCTTTGAAGCCGTTTTAGCATCTTCAATCAGCACCTTAAATGGTATTTCGAATTTGAGCCTCCTGGACATGATATCCGTAGATTGGACAGGAGGACCGGGTCCATTTGCTGCAGTATTTCCTGTCCAGTCTCCCGGTAGTGTTTTCTTTATAATTTCCTCCTTTTGTATCACTAGATGAAGCGATGAAAAACCTATGATTGCCTCGATTCCTGTGATAGTTGTCGATTGCATGGCCCATGTGATGCTTAGACATGCTAATCGTTGAAGCCTACCTTCTTTTACGTGTCTGGTTTTTGGGTTTTTGGCCACCATACAAGATCAGCATAGGTGACCACGGATATTACCGCTGTTCTATTTTTTAGCCAAGCCTTGAAGCGGCTTGGAGAGCGCTGCCGTAGCGCGGAGAAATACCGTCCATTTCTGAGGATTTATATAACTTTAAGCTATTTATGGCCCAAGTATTTTTTTTTTAGCAGTAAGCCCTTGTAGTAATAGCCGCAACTGTGTCTTTAGCCACTACCTTTGATCCCGGGAAATGAGTGCTTAGGAGTAACTCTAAGCTTTCCTCTTGATCCGTTGTATTACTTCCATTTTTAAGAAGCCGACCGCATTAGTATGATCCTTTGATAGGAGCTTCCGAAATCTATTGGCAGTCGTTTAGAGCCATCTTGATCCTTGCCCTGCTTTGCGAAGTTGTACCTCGTCGTATAGACAACCAGCGGGGTATTTCCGATTTTTTAGCCTCTCCTTAGACGTAGCATCCACTAAGAAGGTAACCTCTTGGGTGGGTCCGTGACTGTCGGACCTTCTGATGATCCTCTAGTTTGAGGCATCGTATCTATTCTGGACCGCAATCAGTTGGAATGAGAGCTCAATGGATTTGGAACGGTATTGAGGTGGACCCAAGAGATCGCGGACCAAAGAAAGACCTATCAGTCAAGGAGAAGAACTGCGCAGACTGCGGGTCTGGGAGAGCCACGAAGACTAGAAGGCAGCCAAGTTAAACCTTACGCAGTAAAGAAAGGCATTGAGGAGGGCAATTGCTAGAAATCAGGAAGAATCCTGGAGGCGTCTCTGTGAAGAGGTGGAGATGAAACTCTGGGGCAGGGGATACCAAATTGTCCTCAAGAATGACTTACTCCAGAGCTAGAAACGGAGGAAGCCATTAGACTCGTGCGGAAGCTGTTCTTGGCAAAGGGGGATACAAAGTACAAGGAATTTTACATATATCCCGAAACGTTCCCTCTCATTACAACGGAGGAAATTACTGGGGCGAGTAGTAAGTTATGCTACCGAAAAGCTTCAGGCCCAGATAATATCCCTGTCGAGGCCATTATAATAGCGACCAGAACGAGGCCATAGATTTTTCATTTTGCATTCAACAATATCATCAGGAATGGGAAGTTCCTCCTGCAACGGAAGGAGGCGGTGTTTGTTCTCATTGACAAGGCAAAAAGGATGGTATCGATACTGAGAGGTGTTTCAGAACAATCTGCCTAATAGACCACGTGGGTAAAATGCTCTCCTAGGGTCATCGAGCAGTAGAGGCAGCCAGGAAGGGGACCTGGAGAACTAGGAAATGGTATGCCCTCATCACCTTATACGTCTGAAATGCTTTCAACTTAGCCAGATGGCAGTTAACCCTAGAGAAACTAAAGCGGAGGGAGGTACTACCCACATCCGGAGACTGGTCGGAATAGTAGAGATGAATCAGGGGTGGTATTCGTAACGGGGTGGTTGGGATAAAAATAACAGAAAGAGTGCCCCAAAGGTCGATGCTGGGCCTAAAACTATGAAATATACTATATGACGGATTTCTCAAACTTAATCTTGCCGAGGGAGCTAAACTGGTGAGGGGACGTAGTTCTAGGTGGGGGAACACAAAATCACCCCAATAAAGGTGCCTGAGCGTCACCCTCATGGCCAAGGGAAATTACGCGGCAAATTCGTATCTCCTCTATGGAAAGAAGTAGGAAAAGGCTACTGACAGTGCCGACGGAGGCAGCACTCGGCATAGCCAGCCTATATAGGATGATCTTTACCTAAGCTGCCCTACTTATTGCAGGGGTATTTCCAACAGATATCTTGGCAAAGGAAAGAGCCCAGTAGTACTGGGATATCAGGAGCCACCTAGCCATATAGGAAAGTGCTTCAAAGACTATCTATCCAGAATAAAAAGAGCAAAGGACAACAGATGCCCCTACTGCGGCTCCGTCGATACAGTAGAGCACACCGTTTTTAGGTGTGTTCGATGGGGACGCGGAAGTACGCGGAGCCAGAAAAGCTCATGGAATCCCTAGACAGCTGGAGGATCCTAGATCGGTTCGCCTCCAGACTAATTTGTGAAAAGGAAAAGGAAGAACGAGATAGGGAGAATAAGGAGCGTGAGAGGAACAGAGAAACACGTAGACAGAGAAGCAGTAGACGACGGCTGAGGTCGTTAACCCTTAAGTTCGATTAAGTCTAAAAAAAATCAGTTGGAAAATGCGATCGTCCCTATACTGCTTGGAATATATCCCACCAGGATGTCATTATGCGGTATTTTCTCCGCTCCAGCGACTTTTAGGGCTGCACCCTCTCAGAGAGCGATGCAATTTCAGCCACATTGCCATAGCTTCGTTGCCGCAGCTGATCCCGATCCACTCTAGTGCCAGAATTTCTATCTTTAGTCCTTGCTCTACCTGACTGTATCATGTATGCCACTTGAGCTTGTGCTTGTAGGGGCCTTGGTTTGTCCCTGCACCCGCTTGAGTGGCGACTCGACGATCGTGAATGTGGGGGGTCTGTACAGTCCCTTTCACGCTGGACCAAAAGGCTGTAAGGCCTTTTTTGTTGCCTCTTCCCCTGCCATGCCCTTACTGATGAAGTATTTAAACGTCTTCTTCACTGCTCATTTGATATCCGGAGTTTACATACTAAGAAGACGCTTCTCCTGAGCCATGCAACCTTCAACATATGCTGTCCCACCTTAGCTTGAGGAGTTTTTAATTGTGGTCTTCTTTCACTTGGTCCATGAATTTAAGCACACGCCCTCTTTCGCTCACTGCCGGCGAAAGATGTATCCAATTATGCCCAATGTCAGAAAAAAAAAATAATAAATCTTATTCATATAATATTTTCCAAGAAATGTAGTGTGCCTGGCTTCAATATTTGTGCTATTTATAACACGAAAATTGCTTTTATATATATAATTCAATATCTGCCCAGGAATTTGCCAGGGGAGTAGTTGTTTCAATAAGTAATTCGTTTTGACGTCGTAATAAAATGTTTTAGTACTTTTAAGCTGTAAAGTAATTAAATAGTTTACGTTAACAATGCTTTAATGGCACTTTATAAATAATTAAATTTAAGAAAATATCACTTCTATATAGTTTATTATTAATGATAATTAGTATGGGATTTATCTATTCTGCTTAAAAAAATAGTTTCTGCTATTCTATTAACATAAATATCGGAAGTAGTTTTAATAGAAACATGTGGGTTACTATTCAATAATTAGTTAATGGAAAATTCGATCAAATAGACAAGAGGAAATAGCTAGCCGTGCATACATTAATTACATTCAATTGCCTACTCGTAAATTAGTCCAATTTTAGTTGTAATGCGGTATGTAATGGCAAATTTGTTCGAAACTGATTGCATTTAATCAATAGTACTGCTTATATACACTGTTGTATTAAATCATTTAATAAGAAATCCATTCTACACATTACTAAATTTCATTAAATAATTTAATAACGTTTACGTAATATTTCTAATCCCGCTTAATTTCGGTTATAACCTATTGACTGGGAGAATGGGGTTATATTAATAGTTATGAAAATATGTAATAGTAGTTTTAATTTTGATGCAATTATTAAAATAATAGACAATTTAATATTGTTTGAAATAATTAACACATCTGTTTCCACTGCCATACAAATTTGGCTTTGCTAAACTACCGTTCATAAAGGATATATTCATTTCAATGAAACCTATTGCTTGTCATTATTTTAAGTACATTTTCAAAAATTCTAGGAATTGTATTTAAAAATAGTTGGTTTCCTATGGAAATATAATAAGCAAGTCAAGAAAGTCACAGGGTGAGAGAAATCGCGGATTGCTTTTTAACCATATCACAGAAATATTAAATCTACATCATGAAATATTGCCATTGTTAAAAGTTGGAATTAAATTATTTGACAATAGAACATTAACTATCCAAGTGGAAAATAATGAATGCCAATCGAATAAAGTTTTAATTATATTGTCCAGTTTTTAAAACCTAATTTAAGAAAATTACATACTTGATATCTTCTTTTCGACTTATTTCCAAAATAAGTGATGAGGTAGAAATTTATAAACTGCATATTTTTGTGTTTTGCTATTTTTTGTATATAAAGTTTGCCCATTGCAACTATCAAGTAATTGACAAAAGCAATTAACCGATAGTGCAATTTCCTTGGGTCGCTTGTATAATAAAATAAAGATAAAAGCGTAAATAAAAGCATATGCCTAAGAGGATATTTACTCTCTCAGAGTCAGAGGGTTTGAATGAAACAAAAAAAACTATTATTGTGAAATCAGCCCGTGCTCCTTTTGGCCAAAACTTGAGGTATGGTCTTTTAAAATTGATTTGTTATGAATATAACTTTCAAGAAAAGCGACGAAATATACATAAATAAATAAATTAATTAAATAAATAAATATTTATAATAAGACATATAGATGTATATTATGCTTATAATTAATTTATAATTTTTATTTTTTCACTACGTATTGCATGTTTTCCACATACACTTTAATTTTTCATTACACTTTTTTTTTCTCCATTTCTTAGTGATTCCTTTTCTGACATTACGTGTAAATAATTAAGAACTGTCACATGGACTGACACCTTATTGTAACTACATGTTGACCGTCTGCATTGCAAATTTTGATTATTTCCGCACTATTTTTGTGTCATCCGAAGAGAAACCGTAAAACAAAGGTTGCATACGTGTTTGTAATTTTTTTAATATCTTTATTATTTAATACTAATATAGTGTTAATAAATTAAATCAATTCATTAATAAATGCTTCGTTATCGGGTTTATGTTAATATCGATACGAAGTAATTAGTACAATAAACCAAATCAACTTACCTATAATAGTAATCAATTGTTAATTATTGACGTATATACTCTACAAACAAACCTCTACTAGTAAAAAGTACTACCCTTAATAAGCCAATATACAGAAAATATCATAGTAAGAATCACAAAATAAATGTGAATATTTTACAATAATTCCCTTCGTAATGCTGAATTTTTAATACACTTATTTTATGCTTAATATTAATTGAAACATTTTAATGAGATATTTTGACAAATATAAACATTATCTACATGCATTATTAATTTACGTGGATATAGTGAGTTTCGTTTTTTTTTTAAATTTAAACCATGAATATACATTTAAACTTATATTTCCATTAGATTATTTTTTTATTTCATTATTGATTAATTCACAAGCATTCTTCACTTTTCATGTTGCTTCCGGAGAATAAGGGCACGACCATTTTAATGCTTTGATTAACGATGTGAACATAAATATCTGCAAAGCAAATAATCCATATGCCTATATGCCCTTAGTAAGCGAGTAAAGGAGCTCTAATTTGTTTTTTTTTCTGAGCTGCTGCGAAATAAACAATGTGATCCACAAAAATCTGTGGATATATATTGTATCTACGGTATGTAAATGATATATGATACCGGAGAATGTTTAAAATATTGTAAATTTCACATATATGCAGATGACACTATAATTTACTCAACGTCTGCGAACCTAGTGTAAGTTATTAATAATATAAATTCAGATTTAGCAAATATAAAATCCTTGTTAAATAAAAGCTCTAAATATAAACACAAAAAACACAAAAAACACAAAAAACACAAAAAACACAAAAGCCATGTTAATTAGCAGGGGCAAAATATTAACAGAATGTTAAGTAATTTAATTTAATGGATGTTAGATTAATTATGTTAATTGTATCAAATAATTGATAGTGATTTTAGATAATAAACTAACATTTAAAGAGTATGTGGATTATATCTGTAAATAAAGGAAAAAACTGGGGGTGCTGAATAGAACTAGCTATTAGCAAAAACTACTGTCTACAATTCTTTTATATTACGATATTTCCATTTCGCAGGTACCATTTTATATTTAGCTTATTTTGAAGATTTAAGGAGGTTACAAAACAATCTTGGAGAACAAGGCTATGCATATAATTTTTCGAAGTACGATAAATATACTTCATTTTGCTTACTAGACGTTGTGATAGAACGTCTTATTTGATATCACAAGCTCAATCACTAGATATCTGTATGAATTTTGTTATACCATTTAATTATAAATTTATAAATACTGAAGCAAAATTCCAGAAAAAAAAAAAAAACGAACACGTAGCAGGCTAGAGACAGAAATGTTGACTTCAGCAATCGAGGTAACTCTATCAGGCAAACACAATCTAAAAACACCCACCCGAAGAACCATGCCGGCACATCACCAATAAAAGCAAACCCTGAAGCTCCTACCACGTACAGGCACAGCTTTAATTTCACGAAACAAATAGCACAAATATAAACAAAAAACCGCGATCGCGCCGAAACCAAAGATACTGACGATAAATAATTAATTTATGTCTGTATTTGAGTACAAAAAATACAAATGGATAAATACATGAACTTATAAGAAAAACCTTACTGGAGGCTAATAAAGAAACTGACAACGTATAAGAAATCCGAAAACATCAACAATATGAGAGATTCAAGAGACAATACAACACTAACTGACTATTTAACAACCTCAAAAACATTTGCAGACCATTTTCAAAATACGTTTCAAAAATTAAATAGCAATAACTTTGAAGACATAGTAAACAACTGCCGAATGCCAAAAGGCTGACCAAATATCCCAAAAATTAGAGTTTTTTGGTATTTAGTTATGTATATTGGCACCTGCTCTGTCGGAATCTTCCGGTTTTATGCAGGCAGACTGACCTGGAATCGTTTAAAATAGATTCTTCCATAACAAGTAAGTACTTTTTAACAATTTTACTTGTTTATAATTAATTTTTCTTGTTAAGTAAGATGGAATACATGGGTTTTTACTGACAGTTTTCAAAGTAAATGGTTAAATGTTCATAACTAAAAAGAACCTTCTAGAATAAAGTTCAAAAGAAATCAGCTGCCCAAACTTACCCGATTTTTAGAAACTCAATTTTGAAATAAATATCCGTTAACTGCTTAAAGTGACCTTTCAAAACATAACATTCGAATTCTTATTACTATTTAGTTGATCTTATTTTATTTTATGAATAATGTAGTAATAATTAATAATACGAAATTAATAAATTATAATTTTATAATTAAGAACAGTCTCAAGACAATAATGCTCTTTTAGAGTTAGTTGAAAAACATCTACCTACCCAAAAAAGTGATCACTTTGTCTGTGTCTGGAAATGATGTATTTTTTCTATAAAATTCGCAAGAAATTCAACTAGAGCAACAGGGCGAATGACAGATTTTCTGAACATAATGAATTTAGGCTAATCGACAAAGTTCAGCTAACTGCAAGCAGTTAGCAGAAAACTGTGAGATGTCCTATAAAAAAATTCATAATAAAATCAGTTTTCTTTCAAAACGTCTAAATGACATTAATTTTTGTAGGGCCTGTCAAGAACGCAGAAGCTAGTTTAGAAACCACACCTGTACGGTCTCGAGGGCGTCCATCAGCTGATTTTCAAGCGTGCAATGAGAGATCCAAAAGGAGGAGAACGCTAAATACGCAAGACGACCTCGCCTACGCATTGCAGATGAGCTTTTGCAGGGGGGAGTCCAAGAACAGCAACTAAGTATAGAGACTCCTTGCATGCTGTTCGCGAGAAACAATTGTTCAAAGATGAGGCTCTATCGCTGCTTATTGACAAAAGAAATAAATAAAAATGTTAAATAATAGTAGTATTGTGAGTACACAAAAAATTCATACACATAATACAAGTAGTGGTCGAAATATAAATGTGTTGTTCTTTAAAGAAACTATGTTATATAACTTTCTCCCTCATCAAATAAAAGAAGAAGAAAATAGTAATAAATTTACGGCTAGTGATAGAATTTGTAAATGAATAAAAAGTATATATTGACACTAAGTTCCGAAAATAGTATAAGTTATATTAGATTTATTGTAAATAGTTAAATTTAAATAAGCATATTATATTAAATATGTATGTCAAATGTATTGCAGAGAAAAGTATTATATTATACATTTAGTTTACTTATAATAAATAGTTAAATTTAAATAAGCATATTATATTAAATATGTATGTCAAATGTATTGAATAGAAAAGTATTATATTATACATTTACCTTCATACAATAACAATTAAAATATATAATGTAAGCTTATGTACCAAATTCATTAAGGTATAAAAGCGATGTAAACAGCGGGATCAAGTTGCTGAAGTATTGAAAAGAGTATGTCAGTATATGTATTTATCTCTCTATGTAACTAAAGTATTTTGTTTTTTTTTTTAAGTCGGGTAGAGTGTTAAATAGAAACCATAAAGATTAATATTAAGAGAAGTGGGGTAGTCCATAGACTTGTTTATCATAATAAATAATTAGTTCTGAATATGTGCGCTCTGTCGAATAGCAGTATATAATAGTTTAATATTCATTGTATACGTATGTAAAGGGTTTGCATTTTATGATTATACATCATTTCCAGTAAAACATTTTTTTTTAGAAAATATGTTAATACATACATGCATTATATAATGGTGTGTGAGTGTAAACAAGGGTAAGATTATACCACAAAGGCGTCATAAATGGTCTACACCAGTGCTTCCCAAACTCGTTTGGCTCACGGACCTTTTTTATTCTAAAAACTTGCCCACGGACCCTGTCATATATGTAGTTGTGAATTTATATTTTGTTTAGTTCTTTGTGTTAGAAAACTTTTCATGTGTATGACTTTTTTGTGTATCCTATTTTTATGCCCGTCCAGGCAATTAATAAATGTATTTCACCGAGACTGGTCGTATGAATTTGTATTCCCCAAAGAATTATATTATATGCGCAGTCGGTTTATTGAACATAGTTTCAAGGTTGAGTGTACTAGAACAATTACGATACGTACGTAAACTGAAAAAAAAGGAGCGCAGAGATGGATGCGAGAGGAGTATCACCATTGAATATGAGCAGACCGAACTAATCTTTTCGCCACTTTTTAATCTGGTTCTATCCTCCCGAGATAATCCGCAAACAATTAGCGGCAGGTATATTCCCTCACCCTCAAATAGTTAGTATAAAATCACAATTTCATCAATTTATAATTCACTTGACAATGACGATAAAACGTCGAAACTCGAGTCGTGCTGTTTTGTTTGGATTTATATAATTGTGCCTACACGTTATATAATATTTTTACAATAATTATTTGTGGTTAAAACATAGTGAATTTTTCAATTCAGTGTAAGTATGGATTACCACGTAGTAACGGTCGCAACTATTCTCTTTATTGCCCAGCATTCAATAAGTATTGCATAAGTGTAATAAAAAGGGACATTTTGCATTGATGTGCAGACTTAATTATGTAGGAGTGCAGAGCGAGAGTGATGGAAACCCAATAATCGTCGGGAGCGTTGCGCGAAATATAAAGATGGATTCGTGGAAATAAAATTCAAATTAGTCGCAGGCGAGATGGCTAATTTCATTCCCAAACATTTTTTTGATAAGTTAGGAAAGAAATTAAAAACAAATTGAAACAAAGTAGTGCGCATCTCATAACCTTCACAAATGATAAAATCCCTATTTTAGGTGAATTACATATAAATTGTAGTAATAATATTAATACAATTTTAAAATTCTACATTGTGAACTCTACTGTGTCACCTGCAATTATTAGTTTAACGGCTTGCATACAGTTAAATTTAATAAAGCGAATTAATAGTATAAATACAAATTTTGTTGATGATTATAATGATTTATTTAAAGGCACTGGATGCCTTCCGGGAACATAGAATTAAAATAAATAAAAATGTAATTCCAAAAGTCAGCGCTACCCGTAAAGTTCCATTAGCAATACATAATAAATTGAAAAAAACCTTAGATAATATGAAAAAATAATTAAAAAGGTTAATGAACCAACCGAATGGATTCACCCAACTGTAATAGTTAGAAAGCTAAATTTACGAGTATGTTTGGATCCAACGGAATTAAACAAAGCTATACAGTGCGAGTATTTTCAGCTACCGACGCTAGAAGAAATGACATCCAAGATGACTCGTGCAAAATTTTTTAGTCATTTAGATTCAACTTAGGCATTTTGGCAAATTATATTCAGTACCCCTTTTGGTCGGTGTAGATTTCATAGATTAGCTTATGGTTTAAACTGTGCTCCAGATGTGTTTCATAAAATGTTTAAATCTATATTTGATATTGATGGGGTTGATTTTTATATAGACGATGTAATTATCTGGGAAACCACATTAGAGGAACATAATCCACGATTAATGCGTGAACTTGAATTAGCAAGAAAAAATAATATTAAATTCAATAAGTAAAAATGCAAATTCTTCCAAAGCGAATTAAAATTCATTAGAAAAATAGAAGCAATTTTAGATATACCTTTGCCCACTAACAAGAAAGCTTTAGCTTTTAAGGTTTTAAGGTTTTTGGGAATGATTAATTATATAGGTAAATTTATTTGCAATTTATCCTCAATAACAGCACCATTATGAAAACACTTCGTAAATTTGGACGCAAGTTCACGACGAATGTATAAATAAATTAAAAAATGCATTAACAAATTCGCCCGTTTTGCAACATTTTAATCCTAAACTGCATACGGTGTTATCGGTAGATGCATCCAAAGACGGATTAGGGGCCGTACTAGTGCAAAATAATTTGCCGTGTGCGTATGCATCGAAAGCAATGACGGACGCACAAACGCGTTATGGCAAATCGAAAAAGAATTGCTGGTCACTGTTTTCGGATGTGAACAATTTTCTCAATATATTTACGGGAGAAAAGTCGAAATACAAACAGATTACAAACCCTTAGAAGCGATTTTTAAAAAGAAATTAAATGATTGTCCCGCGAGGCTACAAAGAATGCTACTTTGTTTGCAAAAATATACTGAGCATAAAATTAGGGCCAATCCGTTATTTGAAATTATTTTCGATTTTTAGTTTTTACATGTTTTTTCGGTTGTAACAGTTTACTAACTGATTGCCTAAATCCCAAACATGCTCAGTTGGATTTAAATCTGGACTGCGAGCAGGCCAAATTATCTTGTGATTCTTCAAGAATCATTATGAACTGTAAAACATGGTCTTCTAAAACCTCCCTCAGATACCTTGCGCAGTCATCGTTTCATTCTCGATAAAGACTAACTCCGTGTGAGTGTCAAAAGATTTGCCTCCCCATGCCATAACTGATCTTCCAACAAATGGAAGTTTCTCGGCAATACACGCTTGAGCATATCTCTCGCCTTGCCGTCGCCACACTCTTATACGCCTATCTGAGCCCGTAGGACAGAATCGCGATTAATCGGAAAACAATATGCGACTCGAATCCGGTATTGCCCAAGCCAAGTGTTCCCGTGCAAAATTTAACCTCGCAATACGGTGTTGACGGGAAAGTAGAGGTCTAGTAGCTCTAGTTCGAGAAGATAATCCAACAGCATGAAGGCTCCTCCTAACTGTCCACTCACTTAGCTTTATATTTCTCACTTCTTGCAGATGATTTCGAAGGAAAACTGCCGTGACCGTTCTGTTTCTCAAAGCACTGGAAATGAGAAAGCGGCCATCTCTAGCAGTTGTAGTCTTGCCTCACCCTCAACCAGGTCTTCGAGTGACCAGACTAGCCTCTTTGTACCGCCGCCATACTCGTTGCATACGTGCCACCAAAGTTTATTGCAGTTTCGCACTGATCGCGGCCGTCTTCTAAAGCCGCCATAATTCCTGCCGCAACAACAGGATTTATGCTTATTGTACAACACTAACAATGACAACAATACACAAACAATTTGCAACTAACAGATGACACAATAGAAACAAAAACTATGCTGTCCTTACTCTTGCTTTTGTTTTAAAAAAAGCATTTCAAAGAAAATTTGTTCATTTTTATTACTTAGCATATCAAATTAAAATTCTTCATTTTCATTACTTTCCATAAACTTTCAACAAGAAAAATAATAGTTTTTTATTTGAGCAATCAGTTAGTAGACTGTTATAACGGAAAAAACACATAAAAAACATTTTTTTTAATAACTTTAAATAATGGATTGACCCTAATTTTATACTACGCAGTGTAAATTATAAAAGTTTGTTATAAACCGGGACGTGAAATGTTTTTAGCGCATACGTTATCGCGGGCATTTGTAAATAAAAATAAGAGTGAAGACGATGATCTTGATAAAGTTATAGAAGGGCACGTTTGCATAGTTGAAGATAGACAGACAGACAGACACACACACAGACACAATTTTTTTTTCCAGAAATTAGTTTAATGGACTCAGGGGACCTCAAAACGGATATTTCCGCAAAAAAAAAAATTCAAAAAAAAATCACGATCACAATACTTCCCCTATATATACTTCGTATATAGGGAAAGTAAAAAGTAAAAAAAAAACATTAATTAAAGATAACGAAGCAGATGAAACGTAAGGAAAATATTACAATTTTTAAAATTAGACTGGACAAAAGAATTAAATTGAAATGAATTATGAGAATACAATGGTCTACTATATACAAATAATAAATTAATAATTCCAAATAAGCAAATTTCCACAATTTTGCGTCATTTACATTATACCCATCAGGACATAAATCGCACCCTTAATTTTTTTGGCCGACAATGGCAAATGATATAACAAAATTTGTTCAAAAGTGCAAAACTTGTATGAAATTTAAAAGAGAGCAGTGCCAGACAGGCCATGGCAAAATGTTGCATGTTGCATTTTAATAACATGAACTATTTATTAGTTGTGGTTATTTTTTCAAAATTTGTCGAAATAACGATACTTAATGAAAATACGTATTCAAATACAGTAATTAACCATTTAAAATCGATATTTGCACGTCATGGTATTCCGGAAATCTTATATTCCGATGGAGGCCCACAATTTACCTTCTTACAATTTAAAGAATTTTCAAAAAATTGGAATTTTAAGCACACAATATCTGGTCTATAGTGTAGTCAATCAAACGGATTTGCAGAAAAAAAATCATATGACGATGGCAAGAATATATAAATAGCTTTATTAAATTTTCAAAATACTCCTGTAGGAAACTTAGGGTCTCTTGCACAATTACTAATATCACGAAGGTTAAACAGTTAGATTTCTATAAATTAAACATTATTACAAGCAAAAATCATTAAAATCAAACATACTAATGAAAAATTAAATTAAATTAAAGTCTAAAATAAAAAGTATTTTGACAGAGGAGCTAAACCTAATTTAAAAATAGTTGATAGAGTAGGGGTGCAGATTAATAAAAAATGGCATCCAAGTACTATTGTTAAAAATATTCGCCAACAAACTCATCACATAATAACCGATCAAGGAAATACATATGGTTGCAACGGTAGGTTTCTAAGAATTATTCCAATGAAGGTGTTGAAAGTGAAATTAAAAATGACGATGATTTAAATTTTAATAATCAAACAGCTGAAAGTTCTATGGATGAATCATTTGTATATCAACCACCCACTCACACAAGAAGTGGAAGGCTCATAAAGGTTCCTGACCGTTATAACACGTAAATTTGTAAAGTGTAAAAATTATGTAATTTCATTGTATTCATTTTGTTAAAGAGAGATGTCATATATGACATAACTACATATATATATGTAGTTATGCATTTATATTTAGTTCAGTTGTTTGTGTTAGAAGACTTTTTATTTGTATTACTTTTTTGTGTTTCCTATTTTTATGCCCGTCCAGGTAGTTAATAAATGTATTTCACCGATACTGGTCGTATGAATTTGTATTCCCGTAATAATTATATTACAGACCCCTTAGTGAAAAAACTACATAAGTGTATATTAGAAAAATACAAATTTATCTTTGATCTACATATTTTATGGTAAATAGTGACGTAAAATTAAAATATAAATAAAACACTTTGTTGTACAGTATTTATTGAAATTATAACTTGTTTTAAAATACAAAAATGAAAATTGGCTTGGATGAATCTGATGGGATGTTATAAGTGTATTTATGTCCGGCTCAATGTTTGTGAGTAGTAACCGAAAATCCCCACGAGTACTAATTTCTAGTTGTTTTTTTGTGATGAGACTTATAACGGCAACGAATCAACGTTATAACAAATAGAAAGACGGAAAAGCAATCAAGCAATCAGCAGCTTCTGTACAATAACCTAAAATGTTGGATATAAATTAGGATCTGTGTTCGGCTCCTCATTTGTGGATAATTCAATAAGTTGCTCCTGTATCAGAATGTTTTTATCTGTATTTGTGCCCTGAGTTTCATTACTTGCAAAATGGGTTCAAGTCGGGAATATTTAAATGAAGAATATCTTCAAATATTTGGTTAAGGTCCGAATGAAACGCAGTTAATTGTTGACAATAAGCAAACAAATCGTCATCTCTATTCTGTTTGTACAGCAAGAGTTTTGCAACAAACGCAAATATTGCACATTTAGTTTTAACTAAATTTAATCTGGCACAATGTAGTTTCAAATTATGACAAATAAATCAGTCATATAAGCAATGTCATTTTTTACGATAATTAAATTATGCCCAAAATCTTCATTAAAACACTAACACTTTCTTCACAATTAATTTTTATTTCGCTAGATGTACATTTCGGGTACTAGGCACCCATTATCAATAGCTTATAACTAATTTATTTTAAAATAGTGGCGGCGTATTTATACCTAAAGGGATTATTGGGAAAAAACGTGGATTAAGGAATTACTGAGAAAGGTTTACATTTTCTGTTATGTTAGTCGAGACGCGTTACAGGTATTAAATTTAATAAGGGATTATTTAATGGGGTTAAATCGAATTTATAAGTTTATACATCTGTTTTTTTCATTTCAATAGCCTCCAACATATTTAATTTATATCCTGTGGAATGTTTTAGAATCTCTGTATTATGTATTGAAAATTCATGACCTGTTGTGATATGATAAATGTGTTCTTTAAACCTAATTCCTAAATTTCGTTGAGTTTGTCCTATATAAACTTTTTGTGCAAGTGTTACAACTAATTCAATATATTCCCGATTTTTGTATATCTTCAGTTTTATTGAATGTATTCCCTAGTAACGATTTCAATTTTGTATTTGTATAGAGAGCGGGGCGGAGGTTAAATTTTTTATATAATGTGTTTAATTTATGTTCAAAATGGGTGTATAAATAAAATTGATGTATTTATTTTGTTTGGTTTCTGAGTTGGTTTGTAAGCAGATTATGGATTGAATTATAAATTTATTTTCGTGTTTATTAATTAATTTCTTAATGATGTTTTTGTTGTAATTTAAAGTTTCCGCGATTTGTAAAATTTAATTAAATCCTTTTTCTTATTTATATCGGACAATGGAAGATGAATGGCTCTATAAATCATGGAGTTGAACGCAGCTAACTTATGTTTCCATGGGCTATGGGAGTTTGCATGAATGTAATTAAATGTATGTGTATTTTTTCTGTAAATATCAAATTCTAAACTATTGTTGACTCTATGAATAATTAAGTCAAGAAAGGGAAGATTGTTATCTTTTTCTAATTCGGTAGGTAAATTAATTGACTTGTATTGATTATTTAAATTTGATAATAGGTTGTCTAAATCATCATTCTTTTTATAATAGCATAAACATCATCTACATAACAGTACCAGTACCTAGGGAAAATTATTTATAGAATTTTTGGCATTGTTTTCTAAATGGTTCAAGAAAAAATTGGCTAGGAAAGGGGATAAAGGGTTACCCATAGCTGTACCATACGTCTGGTTGTAATATTTATTATTGAATTCAAAAACTTTTGAATCCATGATGAGTCTAGTTAGTTCAAGATATTGTTTGATGTCTTTTTCTGGAATTGAATTTTGTATTAAAATGTTATGAAGTATTTTGATAGTTTCTTCGACTGGTATACTGGGAAACATAGATTCTACATCAAATTACACTAGTATTTCGTCTGGTTTAATTTTAATATTTTTTAATAGTTGTGTAAGGTGGACTGAGGTTTTTTATCAAAAAATATGACTCCATTTCCATTGGTTAACAAGAACAAAGAAGAATATACCACGCTTAAGTTACTAAAACAAAAAGACGTTTTCTACATAAACTCCGATAAAGGTAAAGCGATAGTTATTGTTAATAAGTCAGATTAGTGTTAAATATGTCAATTTATTATTAGAAACCGGCCCTTACGTAGAAGTAGTAAGAAACCCCCTAAATACTTACGTCAAAAATATCAATAACCTTTTGAAGACACCAACATCTTCAATCGATAAGAACACTAGCTGGAAACTAAAAATGAAAAATCCGAAATTACCAAGATTGTATTGCTTACCCAAAATTCACAAACCCGGTAACAAATTAAGACCTATTGTTTCGAACATAAACTCACCCACATATAAAGTCGTTAAATGGTTTGTTGAAATATATAATTCCTTAAAAATTAACAATGATTTATCAGTAAAAAACTCACAAAACATTAATATTTGTAGTTTTTAAATCAAATGTATATTAAAGTTTTTCTGATAAAATGTTAATTTGATTGTAAGATTATTTAACCTTCACTACAATCAAATAACCATAAATTCGTTTCCTTTTAATTCATTGAAACTAGCGTTGCTTTGATAGAGAAGAGAAGTAGTTATTTCAATAATGATTTATTTTGTACACTTAATAAGACGCATAAGATGTAGATTTACGTAATATTTTTAGATAATGCTATGAAATATGTTAGTATAAAGAATTCAAGTAAGCGAATGTGTAATAAGATAGAAAATTAATAAATAATAATTATATAATCACTTAATATAATAATAATAGTAAACTATTGATGATTTTCAACTTTTTATTTTACTCACTACAATTGTTTTGCTACACTGTAGCTTCTTCAGGTGAAAAAATATAATATTATATTTCTTCACCTGAAGAAGCTACAGTGTAGCGAAACAATTGTAGTGAGTAAAATAAAAAGTTGAAAATCATCAATAGTTTACTATTATTATTATATTAAGTGATAATGGATTTTCAAAATATAAGTGCCTCAACAATCAACGAAATTATATAATCGACTAGGCACCTCGTTTTTTTAACCGAATTGATTCATATCAGAGTAAATATATGGAATGTCACTTAAATAAAATTTAAGTAATTTTAGAAAGAATTTAAAGATTTATCAATTAGTATTCGCCGTATAGCAAGATATTTACAAGTGTCTCAAAATGTTGTCTGGCGAGTGTTGGATCGAGAATTGTTACATCCATATCATCTTCAAAATGTTCAAGCGTTATAGCCTGGAGATGCACAACAACGTTTAATATTTTGCTACTGCGTTCTTCAACAACATGGGCAAAATTGTGATTTTCCTTCACTGGTATTATGGTCCGATGAAGCAAATTTCACAAGAGATGGCATAAATAATCATCATAATGACCATTTGTGGGCTCTTCAGAATCCACATGCAATTAGAGCACGCCGATTTCAGCAACGTTTTAGTATAAATGTTTGGGGTAGTATCTTTAACGACAATTTATTACCATTACAAATTATAAATTACCGTTTGAATGCGGACAGATACAGACATTTATTACATAGTACTCTGTTCGATTTAATTGATGTACCACTTAAAATCATCCGAGGAATGTGGTTTCAGAACGATGGCGGACCACCGCATTATGGAGAGCAGGTTAGAAATTGGCGGAATACACATTTTCCAAATAGATAAATCGGCCGCGGAGGTCCAGTACATTGGCCACCACGGTCCCCGGATTTAAATCCATTAGACTATTTTTTATGAGGAATAATGAAGCAGTTTGTTTATCAAGTTGAAATTACTACTCGTCAGCAATTACTTGACAGAATTCAAGATTCCGCCAATCACATAAGAAATACTCCAGATATTATACGTCGTGTTACGGAATCTTTGGTGCATCGATGTGATACTTGCATACAAGCTGCAGGTGGAAATTTTGAACACATATTGTAACTTTTTAAGTTTTCATTTTTTACGTAATATTTACTTGTTTTATTAATTTTTTATAATAAACTTCAAGTTTAAGATTTCCTTATTTTTGCAGGCAACTGGTTGTTGTTTTATCATGACCATTGCTATTTTATTGGTGACTTTATTGTCTTATTTAAATAATTTCATAGCAAACTCCGATCCCATATATCTCTTCAACGAAGCGAAATCGGACATCATGTTATATAACATTTTTTGCTTAAAATGACGTCAGAATTCACCTGTCAAAGTTTGTCACTTAGTTAGTAGATCACCCTGTATATTTGAGCAGGGGGCTCTGATGACCTAAAAACTGCCTGTGTATAGTACTTGAAACAAATCAATAATTGTTGTATTGGTTGAAAATGAAGTCCACGATTGTTTAAATTTTCTAATTCCTTTACAAGAAATAATACAACATGGACTATTGTAATTTTATTTATCTTTAATTTAATAATATGATTCTTCAAGTGTAGTAGTGTGTTTTTATAATGCTTTTCAAGTATATGCCTGACTCTAATAAATTCAGTTTTTAAACAAACTAAATTTATCTTATTAATAACCCTAGGGTAGTAATTATATATTGAGTAAATAATAACATATTTATTTTTGCTTTTTTCTTCATTTCATTTAATAATTTGATTAATTTGTTCCTCTGAACCAAAAACATTTCATGTATATTTAGCATTATTAAACCATTTAATATATATTATTTCTTTTCGCCTCAAATAAGCTCTTTTATCTGCATACCTTTTATTAAATCATAAGCTGTCTCTATACATTTTAAATAATTTATCATTTTATATTTTACTATAATTTGTTTTAATAATTATAATTATAAATAATATAAAATATTAATTATATACAAGTTCTAATTATATAAATAAATAATTTAAATGTGGCTCCATCAATTTTCAAATTAGCGGGTGTACATTCCAATAATACATCAACCATATTCGAAAGATAGCAGTAGTAAATCAAAGATCCATGCAGTTTGCAGGAATCAATATTTATCCCATTTGCCGTTTAAATTATAATACTAATAATTTAAATAATAATAATAATAAACGGCAAATGGTATAAATATTGATTCCTGCAAACTGCATGGATCTTTGATTTACTACTGCTATCTTTCGAATACGGTTGGTATATTATGTAACATAGAGCCACCAATATCTCAGAAATCATTTAAATAAAATAACATTTAAGGGTTATAGGAAATTAATGCAAAGTCCCTAAACATCTTAAGGAAAAGCTTTACGTAGTAGCGTTCCCCAAAGGCGTTTATAAAATTCATGAAAATAACATCCCAGAATTGCTGACTAAAATTCAAAGAAGCTTGTTTACACGAATATCTAATTCATGTTAAGTCAGGTAACATTACATACAAGAGTGTGATTTTATTAATAATTTAAAAAAAAACACGAAAATATTTCGTATTACCTTAATTCATTTTTATTATCTGATTGTATTAATAGAATTTAAAAAATAAACGCTAAATTATGTCCTAAGGGTGTTTAAATTTATAGGTAGTAGCTTACAATTTTAGCGCCAACGTCGATGAATCTATAAAGAAGATATAAAATATTAGCTTAGTTAAATAAATATTTGATTAGTAATATATGTTTAATTTATTTAATCACCAAAATTAAATATATTTTAACCATAATTATTTTTCCATGACAATATATGACTAAATGATATTGTACAAAAAGCAATATTTATTCAACAGGAATAGACTAAAGTATATGACTTGTATCCAGTTCAACGGGTGTCGACCATTAACCATTTAGTCTGAATATTAATTATGCTTGTTTAACAGTTTTAACAGTCTATTGTTGTAACATGTACAATTCTACGTGTCATAGTGATGTGAATCTTCTTAAAAACAGTATAAAATAATATATTAATTTACCGATGCAGAATTGTTGGAGTTAAAACCTTAATGAGAAAAATTAATTTCTCCGAGAATTACTGCATCGTTATGTTATAATAATTATGCAAGAACTGATAGTTAAAACCAGTACAAAGTAATGTATTTTTTAAAACAAGTAACGAAATTATTGCGTAATGCAATCTATGCAAATATAGATTTAGTACGTGCATCCAATGATTACAATTCATTAATTATTCCGGAAAAATGCGAGTTATTAATATATCACTGATTGTTAATTATCGAAGTGTCGCCTTTTATAATATAATTAAATTCTTGACCAATTCTATAAGATCAGCTAATAAATCATAAATATCTAAGTTTTTGCTGTTATTAAGACTATCAATAGCATCCCTAACGCACATCTCTGAGACTACCCTAAACAAAATTGTTTTGTTTCATTAACTGAGAAGTTAGTTACTGTTTCGTACTAAATTCATATTTTCTGGCACCGCCATATTTTTGTTCACACACACACGAGAAGTTCGTTTTGGCTCCGCCGTTTCTTGATTTGCATATTTGCTACTCGCGTAGTTTCGCCACCGGCTTATTATTTCCGAATTATTATTATTATTTCTAGCCGTCCGGAACAGCAGGATAATCAAGGTTAAATTCCTCCCCGTGAACAGTGCTTGTATTCGCCACCCTCGCGCCGGATAAATCCCCCCTTTTAAGGGCACATCAGATACAGTCCACTGACATCTCCGGATATATTTACCGCAACAGTTACATTACCACGAATGTTAGGTTGTTTAGCTAATAACTTGTCAGCGATACTAGTAAAATAAAAATTAAAATCATTACACGAAATATTACAGCTATTATTACAGTCAGTTGTATTACGGGCAAGATTAATGACATTACGAAAGCTGTATTTTTATTACTTGATGTTGATGTATAATTATCGTTTACCATTCTTTTATACAACTGTATGATATCTTGATATTCTTGAAATCAGTATGTATAAATCTATTTCCAAGTGTCGGATATTGCTTTCAAATTTCATTAACAAATTGAAGATTTTTTTCTCATTAAGCGGAGCGGATCCATACCACTTTAATGTATTTAATTGTTAAATATCGTTTTAAAGGAAATGTACTTTCATACGACTTATCGATATAACGGAATTAATATGTTTAACCTGTTTTGTATACCACCATCTAAAAGATGTACAAAACTCCAATCTGTTTTGGTGATTGACTGAAAAAAATCATATTTAACATACCTCGTTTTGTAACTGGACGGGAGTTAACGCCAATACTAACTTTCTTTGCAATACAGGGCACACAAAAATAATATTAAATATTTACTTTTAAAACTCATAAAACCTTATCTATTTTGATTATTAAGTCTTGTGGTAAAGTCAACAACTGGGAACTATTCCTAGCATAACAATGTATCGCACAGCAAAATTACTTTATTATCTGTGTACAATTAAAATTTATGTTAAAATCACCCACAAAAATAATAAAGTAATTATTATTATCAATAGTCTCTAAAACTGAATTTGTTAATAAAATTAAGCAAATTACTAAATGGAGATTTGTAGACACATACGATACATAAGTTAAATTAAAAAAATGGCTACTAGACAATTCACAATCTTTTTCTATGGACTTTGTTTGAGTGATATTATTAAAGTTTCTGCTTGGTACTGAATTATCCACATAAATAATTGTGCCCCCATAATTGTTCCGTGAATAATATGCACTACAAGCTAGAGTACTGATATGTTATAGCTCACATTTTTGCAAAATAAATTAACTCAAAATTGGGTGATTAATCTATCAGTAGATATTCCAGTTCATTGACTTTATTACGCAAGAATTGAATATAATAAAATATTTACGTATTGCCTTTTTTCTTTTTGCTGAGAGTTAAAAAATATGACACATATTCTCTGGTCATATTTCGTTTTTTTTTATATCATCAATAACCGTGGTGGGGGCAGTAATCTTAAATGATGAATATACATGAGAATTATTAGTATTTAAAAATATAGCCTTTCTTCACAGTTTTATTTTACGCCATATGTACATTTCGAACACGATGTCTTCAATTTCAATAGTTACTTGTCATAAAAAATTAAATACAAAAGTCAAAAAAGTTGGGCGACTAAATTATTATGTTTAAATAAAAATAATTTAAAAAATCGGGGTGGGTTTAAAAGTTATGTTTTGGGAAAATTTAAAATTGGAATAAAAATAATAATTAAGTTGCCCAACTTTTTTGACTTTTGTATTTATTTTTTTTTGTCAATTAACTATTGAACATGAACACATCGTGTTCGAAATGTACATATAGTGTAAAATAAAAACTGTGAAGAAAGGATATATTTTTAAATACTATTAATTAATACTATTTACGTACTCGAATATTTAATCAGAAATACATCAGGATGTTTGGATTGAAGTTTCTCACAGTCGACTACGCAAAAGTTCTTCTTCTTTAAATAGTTAGGCCACTGATCCTGTGTAATTAGAGGGTCCCATCTAAATACGTGCAAATGCTTGTATCTGGTTTCACCTTTTTTGTTTCAACCTTTGATGAATCGACAATGACATTAAACTTCTTCCTTTTCTCTACAATTTTAGTTCATCGATGTGCGATGTCATTGATAGTGGCACTATTCTCGGTGAATTTGCTTGGAGTATTTCCTCTATATTGTTCCGACTTGGTTTGATTTTCAAATGTACTAACCTTGGCATTCTTTGTACTTATTTTATTTCGCGGGATGATTGCACCATGCAGTCTTCATTATTTGTATTAGTAGTATTATAAACAGGTTCCTACCCTGAGCTGGCCATATAGAGTTGTTTCCGAGGCCGCGGATACTTAAGCAAAGGCGAGAGCGTTAGCAGGCAGAGAGCTCCGGGAGCTCTACTTGAGTCAACTTCGACACTCCAACGCGACCGCGATACCCGAGCGTAGATTTGCATTAAGAGGAACTCCAATTTTGGGGACTTTGCAAATCGGTCGTTACTTCAACACTACGACGTGTTCATGATACCCGAGCGTAGATTTGCATTAAGGGTAATGCCAGTTTTTAGGGACTTTGCAAATTGAGCGCTACTCTGACACTATGACGCGACCCTGATACCCGAGCGTAGATTTGCATAACTCCAGTTTTTTTGGGGTCTTTGCAAATCGGTCATTACTCCGACACAACAACGAGTCCGCAATACCCTAGCATTGATTTGCATTAAGCATAACTCCAATTTGGGGACTTTGCAAATCGGGCATAACTCCGACAAAACGGCGCGACCGTATTTTACCAAAACAAATAACCCGTCCCGGAAGGCTGACACACCAGAGACCCGAAGTTTCAAAGCCCGCTCCTTTTGTTACAATCACATTTTAAGTTACCTTTTTTGTAAATATTGCAAATATATATTAAACAAATGCATTATTGTCGTTTGATTTTATTGGGCTACCAAGGGATTTTATCAGTTACCGCCGACTCAAAACTTGAATAAAGAAAATATATTAACAAACAAAAAAATAAATAAATGAACCCGGACCGACCAGAGGAGAAATAAACTGTATGTTTTCCCACGCATTGAACAATTAATAACTTTTCAGTGGGTGGTGGAGGCGTTACATGGCGCCAGAGCCGAATTTAAATAAAAGAAAGAAACTGATAAAATCTATGAACACAACAACCCATTAAACTGACAATAATTAAATTAATAGCCGGAACTTATTCAGAACAATAATTAATTTATAAAATGACGTCGACTAGCAAATACGTTGAAGCGACTTCCGAGCAATGATATTAAACCGTGCAGGATTTAATAGCACGGATCCTCAAGTTCTTGAGATGGAGGCTGAAGCGGAAGAACAACGTACCGAAAAATTGGCCCATGTAGGAGAC
Organism: Ontholestes murinus; assembly: GCA_963969525.1. Classification (NCBI taxonomy): domain Eukaryota; kingdom Metazoa; phylum Arthropoda; class Insecta; order Coleoptera; family Staphylinidae; genus Ontholestes; species Ontholestes murinus. The sequence goes on along the minus strand of OZ018392.1, from coordinate 41,910,118 downwards.
GAGATAATGGAGGGGAAATAGGAAGACGCAAAGCTACTTCTACAGATACAGCCAGTACGTACGCCTCAAGTACCGTTCACAGCCCTGATATACCGGAAATGGAATTTGATCATTCCTCGAGCGTGTGGACGAACTCACCGATTGTTACGGCTACTGCCCTGAAAGCTTACTAGTTGTATAGCCCGAGCTGCTGAAGGGGAAACTTCTCCTTTGGTATAGAAATAATAAACACCTTTGGCGATTATGAAGAGAATTCGTGAGGGATTTCCGAAGCACGTATTTACCACCCCGTTCCCAGTTCCGGTTTCCAAACCCTAATCAGGAGGAATCAGACCCGCGGATCAACTTGAGCGAATTTATGAAAATCTTAGGTCGGACCCGCACCTTCTCAGTCCCCGAGACAGCATTTGCAGGAAAGGCAAATAAACCGGCCAAGAAGCTAAGCCCAATCGGCTCAGCCCACCCCCAGCACCAGTTAAATTCCGTCAATTTAACAGAAACTAACCCGACAAACCGCATTGCGGCAGCAAACGCAACCCCTGCAGATCGACAACACACGGGGAGCGCGGCCCGGAGGGTAAACGTGTCCTGGAGATGTGGCTCAGACGGACACTACCGAAGAAATTGCACCCGTACGCCGAAATTGTTTTGTTCCTTTTGCGGCAAGACGGTAACTTTAACGTGCTACTGTACATGCCAGAATCAGGAAAACGAAGGGCGCCGGAAATAGCGGAGAGACAGCTCGTAAAACAGCTGGCGTCTACAGCCCTGCGACAAATCCACGCTGGACGCCGTGAAATTTGAATCAATCAAGCGGGTGCTCCTTATGTAGTCGGCAGGAGGAGCATTCACCGGAAACCAGAAGGTGGAACTGGCAGCGTTTTTGTCACAAGCTTTACGGCTCACAGAAAAACAAGAAAAATCCGAGAATATGAAGTATATTAGACTAAAGCCAGGAATCGAGCCATCAAAACAAAGATATTACCCAAGAAACCCGGAAATGCAGGCAATTATATACGAAGAAATAGACGCAATGTAGCGAGAGACATTATCGAACCGTCTAGCAGCAGCTGGAGCTCTCCGGTAGTGCTGGTGAAAAATAAAAACGAAAAATTCCAGTTTTGCATTAATTTTTGCAAGCAAGACCGGTGCCTATCTGTTACCACAAATCCAGGGGTTGTTAGACAAATTAGGAGAAGCAAGGTATCTGAGTACGAACGATCTAAAGGACCGCTATTGGAAAGTCCCGTTGGCATCCGGATTGCATTCAGCTGAAGCCCGGAATGACCTCGATGACATAATAGTTTTCAGCATATCGTTCGATGAACATCTACGACACCTGAGGTTGATTCTCCGTAAACTGATTGATCGAGGTTTATAGGTAAATCTGGAAAAGTGTACGTTCGCTTAGAACGAGTTAAAGTACCTGGGACACGTAATTAATTCAGAAGATATTAGTACTAACCCAGAAAATGTCTAGGCGATGACCCAGATGGAAGCTCCTAGAAAAATAAATAAATAAATAAATAAATAAGGTAAAGGCGGTGAAAAGATTTCTCGGGATGGCTTCCTGGTACCGGAAATTTATCCCGGGATTTTCCGAGTTGGTGCAACCGCTAACTAACCTCCTCCGGAAGAAGCAGCCATTTACAAGGAAGGCAGCTCAGGAAGACGCCTTCAGGGAGGTAAAGAAGGCGTTGAAGGGTGCTCCAGTTTTTGTATGTCCCGACTTTAATAAAAACGTTTACGTTCGAGACCGATTCCAGTCAGACCGAGCTAGGCGCAGTCCTTAAACAAGTCCACGACGGAACCGAAAAAATGATCGCAAACATTAGCCGCACTTTATCTGATGCCAACCAAAATAACTCTATCATTGAGCAAGAGTGTTTGGTGGTCATTTGAGCAGTAAGAAAATGGAAGGGATATTTAGAAGGTTACCACTTCAACATTATAACCGACCAGCGGAGCCTCAAGTGGCTGCAAACGATGCAGAATGCGAAAGGGCGGCTCGCCCGGTAGATTTTGGAACTGCAGGGTTACGACTACGAAATAATATACCGGAAAGGTAGCGAAAACAAGGTCGCCGACGCTCTATCTCGCAGCACTTAGGTCGACGCAATCGACAACGCCCAGCCCGATGGAGCAGGAAGTGTGTGGCACGATACCTTAATTAAAATAGATGATATCCAGTACAAGTTGGTTAACGAGAATATATATCAAAAATTCCCATCGATGACGCTCACCGAAGGTTCTCACTCGGATTGGAAACTATGCGTACCGACAACGCAGCGCAAAGTTGTCCTGGAGGAGTGCCACTCTAGAGGACACTTCGGTGTCCAAAAAAAGTTGCCCAGGTATGTAGGGATTATTGCCCGGAGTATACCGTGACGGAAGAAATTGCATAACGTCCTGTCGGGTGTGTTAAGAGTATAACGATTCCCAACGACCTCCTCTGGGCGAAATGTGGTGGTCAAGAGTGAAGGGGCCCTCTGGGAGGTCATGAGTTCTGGCCCGATTGGTTCATTACCTCGCTCACGAAAGGGCATATTTATATACTAGTGTTCCAGGATCGGTTTACTAAGTGGACCGAGATATTTGCGCAACGTATTGCAACATCAAACAATGTCCTAAAATACTTAAAAGGGCTAATTTTACGAATTAGCAAGCCCAAAGTGTTCATGTCAGAAAACGGGATCCCGTATAAAAGTGAATTGATGGCAGATTTTTGCGCCGGCCTTAAAATTGCTCATCAATTTAGTCCTCCGTACCGCCCGCAGAATAACCCCGTCGAGCGCATGAACAAAGACATTGATATGACACTGGCCTAAATGTATCGCAGAAATCAGAGAACGTGGGATCAAGTAATTACCAGAAATTTGTTACGTCATCAATGGCACTGTTCACAAATTTACTGGGTTCTGCCCAGCGCTATTGAATTACGGTAAGAAATTAACGGCGCAACGGACCCATCGCGAGGATATCGATCTATTGGATGCACCGCTTTGGTCACCGGAGGAGTACGGCGATCAAATGGTAAAATTAGAAGAGCTCGTTAAAATAAATGTAAGGCAAGCATTCGCAAAACAGCAAACTCACTGTAACTTGCAAAGAAAAGCTTATCAGTTTGAAAATTTTATAAAATGCATCCCGAAATCAAGGGAAAAATAAGCATCTAAATGCTAAAAAAATAAGAGTCCGATGCTTAACCATTTGGAACAGCGGAGCAGAGGAGCAGAGGAGACATGGGTCTGAATGGAATGAGTGGATAAGGATGCGCTTTAACGCTCTATTTGAGTCAACTTCGGCTCTCCGACGCGACTTTGATTCCCGAACGTAGATTTGCATTAAGTATAACTCCAATTTTGGGGACTTTGCAAATCGAGCACAACTCCGACAATAAGACGCGACAGTATTTTACCGAAACAATTAACCGGGACTGAACCGAAACGAAACATAATTTAGAGGATTCACGTAAATTGACCCATTCTGTCTCGTTAATAGGTCCAGACAGCCGACTCGCCATCATAACCCACCCGTCCCGGAAGGCCGACACACCAGAGACACGAAGTTGTTTCAAACCCCCATCCTTTTGTTACAATTACATTTTTAGTTACCCTTTTTGTAAATATTCAAATATATACAAGGTGGCGCAAAAGTAATGTCATAGTTTGAATTGGCCGCCATTTTTTCAGATGCTTCGACATTTATGATGTATGATATATATTAACAAACAAACAAATAAATAAATGAACCCGGACTGACCCGATGAGAAATAAACTGTTTTCCCATGCACAATTAATAACTGCTCAGTGGGTGGAGGCGTTACAGCCTACATTGGTTTGTTTACATGCAGTTTCAATTTCCATAGTTTTGTCTAAGACTACGCGAATAATTTTTTCATCTCCAGGGTGGATGTTCACTAATATTAAAACGTTATTTAGTTCATAAATCAATAACAAAGGAAAATGTCTATGTAAAAAATATTGTTTACACACTTTTACTTATAATTTTACTAATGTAATATTTTGTCTCCCCTTAAAAATAATATATTGTAACGTCTTGTCTCACTTCAAGCTCGTGATTGGACTTCGGGATCATTGATTATTCTAACAAATACTCTGAATTAATAAAATATGACTGTTATTATAAATCTCGTTGGATTCCATAATACAATCAACGATTTCTTTGTATTTGTTTGTCCGAAATAAATTGCCTCATTAGCATCTGTGTTATTAATTATTGATTAAACATTTGAAATTCAGTTTTGTAGGTTAAAGCCTGCACCTGATAAAATGTCTGTAACCTCTTCCTTTATTCTAAGTAAATCGTATTAACACTTGTAACCATATCATCGACATATATTTTTTTAAATAATTGAACTAGCTAACGGGAAATTAGTTTCATTTTGTTATGCTATTCATACAGGGTTTGTGGTTGAAATAAAATCTGATGCTTTTAAATTTTGATTCATAAACTTTCTTTTTATTTGAGTGGATTAGTACTTGTCTGTATATGTTTTCAATATCTACAGTAAATGTTATTGGATGTCTTCTAAATCGATTGTATACTTAAGCCAAAAACTACTCGCAATTTCGCTTTGGAGCTCCAGTTTTAATACGGGATGGTGTTGTAAAGGAAACGTTTCTTTTATTTCGGTCATATGACCTAATGCTTCCTATTCAGCCATACAATCTGTATAGATTGCCTTTAATTCTGAAGTTTTGTTTAGTTTTCGATCAATTGAATAATACGCTTAAATGTTATAACATGAGATTCAGTGAGATCAGAATCTGATCAATTGATTGGAATTTTTAGCACAGAACGACCTTTGCATAAAGGTTTTGAATTACCATTGAAGTGAGTTTCACAAAATTTATTTTAACCAATGGCCAAAATGTTTTAATTTGAGCATAAATCATAACGTGTTTTCTCATTTTTTGCCCTTCACATAATAATTTAAAAAACATTGTAATTTTATCTGATTGATAAAAAGGCTCATCAGCCAACACAACATGTTTCTGAATATTTGGTGTATGAAATTGACTGCAAATGATTGTTGTTATTTTTTAAGACGATGCATTTAATTATAGTTTCATAATTATGTATTTTCGATTTAATTGTGACTTCGGTTTGTTTGTCTGAATTTAATAATCTATTTGAAATGCCTAATATTATGATTTGATAATAAAAATATATTAAAATCCTTTACGTTGTAGAAAATTAACTAATAATTAGAAAACCACAAAAAAAATTCGTAAATCTACAACAAATGAGTCTTATCAAGACTATAAAATAAATTACTTATTAAAACAACTACATCTCTGGCTAATGCCTCAAAAGACTTTGAATGATACAAAAGTAATTTGCGTTTTACAAATAGCAAGGCTATAAAAGCAACACTAGTTTGAACGTATTTGTTTCTATAAAATAAATACGTTTAAACGACTGAATATCCCTCGATGGAGGTATACATCCTCTTCTTCTTCTTCGTAGTTGTTTAATTAGATTATCGAAGAATTGTCTATCGATTATAAAAATCTTGTTTTAACCATACTACTTATTAGTGTTGACTTCTAAGATTGCAATAATTCTACTAAATTCTATACGTTTAACCAGAATGAAGATCTAGTAGACTTTCATCAGCATATATAAATTCAAAATTATTCGTACACTGATGATACTATATACATAGAGCAAAAGTGTGACTAGTGATAATCATTCGGACCCTTATAAAGAATACAAACTGTTATTACAATTTTTTAAATCATATTTCTAAAAATTAATTTTGTCAGTATTAGAATAAAACATACGTATTCAAAAGTTGAAATTAAAGTCTTATTATATGTATATCCAAAAAAATACAAATATTCGCTTTAAATATAGCACCTATACCATTTCTATACTTTCTCTCTCGTTCACCCTCCGATTCCAATGATCAATACAACAGTATTGTGTTTCTGCAAATATATTTCGAAAATATTTTGTCGCTAGTAACACCTATTTTCGCATATAGTCAATTTACGTACTAATTTCTTCCATGTTTGAACACATTCATTTTTTATCCCACTCACATTTACTCACAATTCCCCGCTTTCAATATTCTATAGAATCTGCATTGTTGGCACCCACTACTTTACCTTAATGAAAATTTAGTTCTTCTTCCAATAATCGATCCTTACATCACATACTCTTTATTTTATTTCAAGAAATAATTTTGATAAGATTCCTATTTTTATTTTAGAAGTCAATAATGATCAATTCATATTTAAGTTATACAAATTCGATCAAGCAATTTAAGACGTAAATTATTTAGCTAAATTTAGTAGCAATCTTATTGTACTTAATCAAATATATTCATGCGGCATATGATAATATAACATACATTCACTCTGTGGTATCAATACACAGAGAATAATAATTATATACAATTATTAATTACTTGTTTTTAAACGCGACACTTTAACTGAATTACGTTTTTCTGCACGTGTACCAGTGTCCATAAAATAAAAAGAAGTTTATACGTTTACTGGGATTTTCTAACAAGCAATATAAACACGGCTTGGGCTTTATTATCTCACAAAATTAATTTTACATCCGTTAATAAACACAACAAAGTTACCTAAGGAAATAATTTCAAACCAATAATAACGTTTATGCATATCACATTGCCCCTAATAATCAAACAAAACTAATTTAACATTTAAATATAAGACAACATTTCTATACGTAACCATGAGTGATTATGAAGAGATCTAAGTGTATTACAGATAAACTCTTATAACCTCAATAAATGCGTAAAAGATTTTAGTTTGTATTCATAGGCTAAACACAAGCCTCATATTTTTTTAATATATTATCTTAATCTAGTTATAGTTTTTAACCTGGCTTCAACTTTTATCGCTGGCGCCTTGGGTAGTCCTTTCGCCCCTTTGAAAGATATGTACAAGTATTGTTTATAACTCGTATATAAATGCATATTATATTTTGGAGGTATTCATCCTTTTCTGAGATATTTTTTATCACATAAAATATTACAACATTTTTTAAATAAAACATAAAGGGAATAAAAAACTAAACAAGTTTTATTAAAACATATTTTTCATAAATTTCTTAACTTTCGAGAGAAAAAATAAAAATTGAAAATATTTGACAATTTTTGCCAATTGCTAATAAACTATTGGAGTTACGTGAAAATTATATAACTAATTGTAGAGAATTCAAAATTAAAAAAAAATAATAAGAATTGCCTTTTTGCCTAAATTCATATTTAGCGAGTAAATATAGGGACATCACCAATTTTTTATCAACTTAATATTTTCTTTACTTCATTTCGCATTTTCTTCTTTCGCTATACTTCCTACCTTATATTGCATTGCCCTTTTTTCCCTAATTAGGTCTTTTCTCCGCAAGCATTATTGTCTTCTCCTAAAAATATATACCCGTCCAATTTTAGTGTTTACCTTCAATTTATCCTCAAAAAAATTAAGACTACATTCATCAGTTTTCTCTTTTGTCTGTTAGGTCTTGTCGATGGTTATCCAACCATTTGAAACCAAGTGAAAAAAGTGCCAAACTATTGTTTTATTCAACCATTTGGGATCTAGTGCAATATTTAGACAATAGATGGCACCTTTGTGGTAATATCGTAATCGATTATTAACCCAGAGTCTCCAACTGCGACGTTTTGATCCGTCGCAATCATTTTCTGTGTTAGTGTCATATGTTTGTGGAGAAGTTTCTAATGTTATACTAATTGTTCCATTCATTATTGAATTTTTATATTCTCGAAACCTTGTTTGATCATTACATTTTACAGGAGTAGTAGTAGTAGTAGTATTTGGCTATCGAGAACGTGGTCCATCTGCCGTGTTATTTCTGTATTTTTATGTGTATAAATAAGCTAGTTACTTTAAAGGATCACCCCTGTTGCTCTGAAGTGCCATGAATTGTATCCCAATGGCTTATGACTAAAGTTTCATTTAATTTGATCTTTTTATTTTCCATCACAATCTACCATATACCCTCGTCCTTTTAACATATATGAATTAATTTGTTCTGTTAACTACTATTGCTTTTACTCCATGTGAGGTGGCAAAAGATCAGGTAGCATGTGTAACAGGTGTGAACGAATTAAGACATAAATATTAACCGATTAGTAGTTTTCCTATGACCTTAAAATCTGTTTGAAATTCAATCACTCATTGTGTATAGAGGATATTATCGTTTAGTGTGTATTTTATCCGTTTTTCAAGAGACCTGTTGAAATTAGTTCTTGAGAATATAAACACGACGTAAGAAAATGTAAGCGAGTCAAAATCACCTAGAGACTGATCATAATTTGTATACAATTACTGAGATATTAATTAAAATAAATAATAGAAATATTTGCGCAGAATAAACGCCCAAAACAAGCAAAACAGGCAAGGGAATAAATGTTTACCCCGATTATAAAAGATTACGAATCGGACTCTGGAGTTCTTTGTTTACTTGAAATGACGTAAGACACTTCTAGAAGAAATTCGTGGGGGAATCGGAGGTTTCGTCGAAGGGAAACGCGAAATTCCTGGGAATCATGTTAGAGTTAGTGTTGAGTTCGGTGTTAGAATGGTATTAGAGTCATGTTAGAGTTAGTGTTGGAGTGGGTATTACAATGGTATTAGAGTCATGTTAGAGTTAGTGTTGGAGTCGGTATTAGATTGGTATTAGAGTCATATTAGAATCTTGTTCGAGTTGGCATTAGAATCGTGTTCGAGTGTGTATTCGAGTCGTGTTCGTGTCGAATTCGAGTTAGTAAAATGTAAAGTCAGCTTGATTTAAAGTTAGGGCAATAAATCAGAGTCAAGTTCAGGTTTTGAGTTATTTTTTGGGGAGTCCAATGGGTTTAAGTACTAGTGGGCTTTTCAATGTTTTGATATGAGTAAATTATAGAATAGAGCCAATCGCGATGCGTACGGTAAACATGTGTTCCGTTTTGCTTAAGGTATAGGTGAGGTAATTTAGAATGTACAGATAGACCTGGTATAACGTAATTAGTAAATGTTGAAGTTGATGATTAAGTTGTATTTTAATCGCTGATGGTTTTAATGCTAAGTTGAATTTAATTGTAGCTCTATTTTATTTTTGATCTAAATTTTAATGTAATTGCCTGTTATTTAAATTGTGTTGTTAAATTCTTATGTTTAATATATCATTTCGGAAAGTAATTATCGCCCTTCGAGTACATTATTTGATTACTGGCCACGCGAATCCCTGATGTAAACAAACCGATACCGAGTGAAAAGAAAAATTAATGCCGAGAAGATAACGACGTCAGGGCTGGTCCGGTGCAAAACAACAGGTGAAAGGGTAAGTGAAAAATTGAATATACGTAATTAACATCCGATAAGCTAGGTAACGATTGCGAGTTAGGCGAACCCTTGGATGTCTGATCTGGCAACCGCTCGACAGGTCAGGCGTCCGCAACGTATGCTGGTGTCCGCAGGTTAATTGTTAGCAATTAGGTTAGCGAACAAAACACCCATGTTGAAGTGGAATCCGGTGTATCCCGTATTATGGAAATTCTATAACAGAATACTTACACGGTTTCTTCTCCTATCACTATATCTACCTAAGCATCCCTTCTTCCTACTTTCTCCAATACTTTTATTTTCACCCTACTCAGCTGTCGTGTGGTGGCCATCAAGTGCCTTAGAGAGCAGGCTGTCTACGACCCATCAACCAAATCTTATTTATCCTTAAAATATGGAGAAAACAATCGACGAGCAATCCTATACAAGGAAATAGCACTCGGTATACTTGTAGACATAGAAGTCATAAATCTTAACGGTGGCAACCTCTTCATTCTAGATGTAGACACATTGTGGTAAACACACTAATGGACCACCCTCACCCTTGTGAAGAAACGTTGTAGGATCGTACTGGACTGACGTTAGCATTCGAAGTTAAAAACGGTTTACTTTATGCCACGGCGTATATCCAAGAAGGTCATGTATAATACTAGCAAAATGATTAAAATATTTTGCTGGTATATGCCAAAAGTTGGAACAAAAAACACTATACTGTCCCCGCATAGTACGTTTTCTTAAGTGTTTCTTTTATTCATTAGTTTAACTATTTGCTATGTACTTAACTTAGTTTTACTGGTTCCAAATTTTAAACTATAAAACTTTTCAGCTACGAGTATATAGCTTCATCAATAAATGCTGTTACCAGGTAAACGGTATTTAATCAAAAGTTATTATTTTTTCCAAAGAACAGCTTAAATTTGAACGTTTTATTTATAAGCTTTTTTGAGGTAAAATACATTTACTCGCATGCCTGTAGAATTATATATTACATAATAATACAATCATTTGCATCCCTTATTAAATTAAGAAATAAACTCCATTAATTTTGATGTAAACTGATAATTGACATTATTCTAAATATGGAAGCCGAAAATCTGGTAGAAGAAAATTTAGTTTTATGATTAAGTTCAATACTCTAAGCAACAGCTCTCGCTGGCAGATATATATATATATATATATATATATATATATATATATATATATATATATATATATATATATATATATACAGAGAAGCAGAAAACTTTAGAATAAATACATACATACATATTAATTGATGAGGCCGTTATTTGTTGAAAATTCAAATCACTTGTTAAGTATTAAAGTAAAATCACTTTTTTAATTTTCAAAAACTTTTATTTGTTGGAATTACACGCAACAATTGTTTCGCCACACTGTGGCTTCTTCAGGCGAAGACATGGTGAATTCTTGATTTTACTTTAATACCTAACAAGACATACATACATATTCAGGGTCCTGCAACAGTGCGTCAGGCTTTCCTAGCGCATTTCTCGTAAGAGATAGAAAAACATGTTTCGTATAAAATTTATTGAATTAAAAATGTCTATGCCGTAAAATTATTTTCAAATATACAGGGTGTCCCAATTTCGCGGTATAACAAAAGCAAACATTTTTTTAATGGAACGCCCTGTATATTTTTTCATTTTCTAATTTGAATAATATTTTATAACTTGAACCTTTTTTTGGTTTTTAATTTCGATGTGGCATTTCCGAGTTATTGACGTTTTTCTGAAAAAAATGTAAAAAGCGGAGGTTCACAAAAAAATAATTCTGATGTTCTATTTAAAATTTAAGAAATTTTCTTTTTCCTATGGTTGGTCATAAGTACTGTTTATGTACCAGTGTTAAAAATTTTCACTTTTGAGGAACCCTGCCTTTGTATCAGACACGCCATTTTCTAAAATTTCAAATTGTCGTAACTCTTTTTTTTTAATGGAATCATATATTTTTTGAAGTTTTATATTATTCTACATCTAATTTTATATAAAAAATATTAAGCATACCCTATACCTAAAAGTGATATTTTTCAAGATATAAAAGAATTTATATTTCAAACGAATACGAATTTGTGTTTGAATAGATAAAATGTAAGTAAGTGTCAATGTGAGATAAATAGAAACAGATAATACGATTCATTATTTTATTCCAAAGAAGTGAAAGATAACAAAATTATTAATACAAAAGAGAGACGATACTACAGTAAATGTTCAAAATGTCTTCCATTTTCATTTAGGCAGGACCCTGTATACCCTGTGATCTTGAAAAATATCACTTTTAGGTATAGGGTATGCTTAATATTTTTTGTAGGAAATTATATGCAGAATAATATGAAATTAAAAAAAATATATGATTCCATTTAAAAAAAAAGAGTTACGACAATTTGAAATTTTAGAAAATGGCGTGTCTGATACAAAGATAGGGTTCCTCAAAAGTGAAAATTTTTAACACTGGTACATAAACAGTACTTATGACCAACCATAGGAGAAAGAAAATTTCTTAAATTCTAAATACAACATCAGAATAATTTTTTTTGTGAACCTCCGCTTTTTACATTTTTTTCAGAAAAACGTCAATAACTCGAAAATGCCATATCGAAATTAAAAACCAAAAAAAGCTTTAAGTTATAAAATACTATCCAAATTATAAAATGAAAAAATATACAGGGTGTTCCATTTAAAAAAATGTTTGCTTTTGTTATAACGCAAAATTGGGACACCCTGTATATTTGAAAATAACTTTACGGCATAGAGATTTTTAATTCAATAAATTTTTATATGAAACATTTTTTTCTATCTCTTACGAGAAAGGCGCTAGGAAAGCTTGACGCACTGTTGCAGGACCCTGTATACATACAAAAAAAATAATTTCTTTGAAATTAAGAACCATAACAATATTATTATTTAAATAACAATCGATGTGATCCCCTTCCCTCTCAATACATAAATTTGTTCTTCTGTTCAAATTTCTGATTACATTTCCAAGAATACTGGGATGATTATTTAAATATCTTACATCATTTCTAATTTTATTTTTTCAAATTCTCTAAATTTCTAAGTCCTGTCAGAATAAACTCTGTTTTTTAAAAAAACCCTATAAAATATAATCAAGTAGATTTAGATCGGGTGAGCGAGCAGACCATGGAAATCTTGAATGTCTTCTAATCCATTTCTTATTATATGGTTCATTTAAATATTCAACTACGACATGAGCACTACGTGCAGGTGCCTCATTATACATTATCTGCATACGCAGATAAATTAAAGAGAATTTCTTGTAGCCAAAGGTCACATATAAAATTAATTTTACAATTTCATATTTAAAATATGTAGGGCCGTCTTATATTTCTATTTAAAATTCTATACCAAATATTTATTTTTCGAAAATATTGATTTTTGTAGATAATTCGGTATGCTGGAATTTCTGTTGACCACCAATGACTCTTTTCTGATAAAACTACACGATTTGTAGTAAATTTAGCTTCATCCGTAAACAGGACTTTTTAAGAAATATTCTGTCAAACAAAATTCAGAACGATTGTCGCAATCATGTTGCAAAGTTTGAATATATCTTGGTTTAAACTTATTCGCCGCTAGTCCCTTATGTAGTGTGCAGAAATTATAAAAATTGTTCATTATCTTGCTAATATAACGTCGAATGTCTTTAACTTTTTTGTATGTTTAAGATCAAGCACCAACTTTTATAAAGAATACAATTTTCTAAGAAATTAATAGCAAAAAAGTTTCCCTTGTATATTAACTTGGAAACAATTTAGGAAAAAGTATGATGAGAATACTACCAAGAAGTGAAATATATTACTAATTTTATTGCTTGACTTGCTGGTGCTCTTCTAAGTTCGAGGATTTTAATTAAACCAATTATAAATAATTTATCGATATTAAATTGGAGATCCGCAAACATCTGCAGCCCCAAAGTTGAACTTCCTGAATTAAATGGATGTAAAACAAGAAATGCATATTGCTATCTGAAAACTTGATATTAATTCTATTACATAGTTTCATAATTATTAATAAACTATAATTAAAGTCGAATATACTACACGAAGCTTACAATTTATAGACGATGATGATGAGATGGATGAAATATGATCATAAAATCATAAAATAATATAGGCATACCCCGTATTCTGCCGAACATGGAAGAAGTGTTTTAAAAAAAGAGGTTATCAAAAATGTCTTGGCTAGAAAATTCAATGTTGTAATAAAATAATATTAAATAGCAAATTTATATGACAAATAGTTTAAAAAATCTTGAAGCAATTTAATCTCTTTGCAGACGGAATGACGATCCCTCATCAAATATTATTCAAAGAAGTCGATAAAAGTGTATGAATTAATCATAATAGAACCACTCATTTATATTATACCTCATCCTCTTCCTTTACTGATAAAATTCGAAAACCACTACATATAGCATCGAAATATTTTATTTTAAGAATTTACTAATCTCTACAAAGCCATTATCACATTTAGAATTAATTTTATTAACCCATGACCCATGGATTTATAAAATTATTTAAGAAATTAGTAAATATATTAGGTTATTATGTTCATAATTACGAGACTTTTTGCTAATTCTAAGCTTATTAACATTATGAAGGTAAAGATTCATGCCTTTATCGACTATTGGTTAAAACAGCTGCGTATAACTTATTGAAAAACTTAATGCATAGCGCTCACATAAAAATGACCTTTTGTTGCTAGAATAATATTAAATTATAACACTATTTCTGGTCTTCCTTCGTATTTATTTAGTTCAGGCAATTAGATAAAGGAATATTAAAAAAAAATCGATACCGCTTATTTGATACTTGGTACACGAGGAATGTTACACATAAAACTACTAATCCTGTGGGGAAATTTGTTTATGCATATTTATTAAAACATTAGTTGCGAAGAATTATGGTTTGTTTAAAAAAATAAATTTTAGAAATTTTAAAATACACTGGATGGGGTTTTAATTATTTTCATTTGATTTTTTATTTTGACAGTAATTTTATTATTATTGTTGACTTGTACTTTTCTTCTTTAGCTTATTAAATTTTTTTTGCGTCAGTCTTGTTTTTAGTAGTTTTTTAGTAGGTGACCGCACTTATATCTACTACTTTGATAAATATTCAATCAGCTACAATCGACTTTCTTTGAAGATAATGTTAATTGAATGTAATGTTTGGGTTTAGTGTGTTTTATAAGTTGAATCCCATTAAATATTACAGCCCTACTGGAAATTCATAAGCCTAACAAAATCCAGAAAAAAAGATCAACAAATGAGCTTAATAAATGCATCCTTATTCAATAAATTATACAAATCATATCTGTACTTTTTGTAAATACAATTTTTATAAGTCATTCGAAATTTATCATAAATTAATATTTCCAATGTGTGTTATAATTTATTGTAACTTTTGGTTTCCGTATATAAGTATAGTCACGCAATAAATCAGTGATGTATGTTTAATTTTAATGTTCTGCAAAATCCTTTATAATTTAGAATGTAATTGTATAAAATACAAAGTTTCTTTCTAATGATATCTAGGGTTTCTTATAAATCAATGAGAAACATAATAAGTAAATTTGGGCATTTTAGATTTTAATAATAAATACTCCCAGAAATTAATAAATAAAATGCAACAAAACTGAGTACCTCTATAAGTGAATAGAGTAATTCAAATAAGTATCTCTAAATATACGTTTATGGTTTGTTTTTATCATATTTGTTTAATATTAATTTACTTTACCGTTTAAAGATACTTAACTATATGGTCATTTAAATACCAAAGTGTACATAGTAGCTTAATATTTTATTATAATATTTTTATATATTATTATTAGGACGCAAGGTTTTAAAGTAGTAATGATAGGTTCGTTTTAGGAAAAAAACGATCGAGTATTCGATAATTTTAAATGATTTGTCGGCTCAAAGTTTTAAAAAGATTATCATTTAAACATTTTTCGTAACTTTTAACTCTTTAAATTTGAGCTCGTAAGTTAAAAGCTAAAATAAATAAGTATTTAATATAATCCATCTTAAAATAGTATGTAATTAACAATTACTTTTGGCTGTATAAACATCTGAAACAATTCTATTATTTGTCAGCATCAAGTTTAATTGAAAAGGGTAATTATTCTAGAAATACAAGTATTACATAAAAAAATACCCTTTTATAAATTATAGTTTCTTTTATAATCTATGAATCGTGTGTTATGGATCACCGTACATTTAGTTCTGTTAGTAGAAAGTACTAACATAAATTTGAGTATAAACAGAAGTTCGAAAATCAAATAAGACGCTTGTTATTAAAAATTTAATGAACGTCTTCTAAATGGATGTCATAATATTTTATTATGCAGACTGCCCTGATTACATTGTAAAGTCTGCATAGATCATTCATATTTATATATGTCGTAAAAATATTTCATATTCATGTTTAAATCAATTCCATGAACCTTTCATTTAAAATTTAATTCTCGACGCGTTAACGAATGATCACAGAAAACTTAATTATTTAAAAATCTCTCTATATATATATTTGTTAAATGTTTAATTATTTGGTATAAATAATTATGAAATTATTAAAATTATTGTTTTAAATATACAATATAGTTGTATATCAGGGATCTGCGTTCACATATTATCTCTTTAGTAGTACTTAGCGTCAGTCAGTTACTTACTTACTTACTCTGAATTTTTATAAATAGAAGCATTATTGAATGACAAATTAGGCCATTATGTAGCGAAATAATATCGCGGTATTCGAGTGTAATGGGATATTATGGAATTGCATCCATCCCAGCAATCCAACCTTCCGTAATATGTAAATAAGCAAGCAAGCATCCCTTCGTACCCTAACAAAACTCCGACATCCTCTAAACCCTTTACATAATCCTACCAACAAACTTCTCTGTCATACAACCCTAGTTATCCCCATGCAAGAACGTCTTCGATTCCTATCAGAAATATTCTTCAAAAATCCTTTCAACTTCCACATATTATCTCTTTTCTGTTTTCCTAGAAACCCAAACATAATGCCTAAATTTAAAAACTCACATTCTACTATTTTTTATTTCATTTCATCATTTTATGCATCTACACATTATAGATAGACGCCATATGACTGGACAAAACAAGGCAGAAAAACCTCTGGTCGATAGTCTTTTGACAGATTAACATACTAACTATTATTTCTTATTTAAATGTTGTTTATATTTGTCAATAAAAATGTATATATATGGTTATTACATTTTTGCCGTTTCAGTTCCCCTTTATCAGGAAGTACGTCGATGACTTTATTTGTGTCTATTCCTTTTGACTCTGTTGAGACCACTCTACAAATTTTCAATAGTTTTAATCTTTTTTTACAAATTACAGCTGGGCAGGAGATAGATCGTTGTGTCCCATTTCTAGATTCGGTTTTGGTAAGGAAGGAAGACAATTCAATAATTATTGACAGGTACCAAAAACACACTTCGTGTGGGAGGTATATTAACTTTCATTCTAACCACCCCTTGACACAAAAAATTGATATTCTAAAAGGTACTAAGAATCGTGTCTCTAAAATGTATCATCCTACCTGGTTAAACAAAATTCTGAGAACGTTGCATAAACTTTTTTGTAATAATGGTTTACTTTCAAAATTAATTAATACATTGCTGTTTAATAGCGCAACTCTTGTCATTAATGTGCCGCCTGGTGATCGGTTGATTGAGTTCAAATACAGGGAGTTGCCATACATTCCTAGAGTAGATAGTAAGATCGTTAATGTTTTAAAGGAGGAAAACCTCCAGATTGCCAAATATAATGTAAAGATAGGCCAGACATTGTTTACGAATGTTAAGGCCCTCAAGTCAGTGTGGTAGTGTATAGAATTCCATGTATGGATTGTAATTAATGTTATGTGGGACAGACTGGGCAGTGGTTGTGTTTACGTGTCACACAACATAGAAGTGATATTAAGAATAGAAAGGGCTCTTGTGCCTCTTCGTCTCATGCTCATTCCACCCTACATAATGCAGATTTAAATAATGTGAAAGTATTGGAGATGGAATCCACCTACAGAACAAGGTTGTTTCTGGAGACGGTGTACATCTCTTAGTCCACTTACACTCTCATATATCCTTAGCAAAGACTTCGGTCGTGAGGCTCATGATGGTGACCGGTCCGTTCCTGTTCTTATTGAAGTTTCTCTTTCCCTTATTGTTTCTGGTAATTCCGATCAATCCCCATTGTATTAAACCCTGTGTTTGCCTGCCTTCAATCTTATGTTAACATATTTTGTAATAACAGTTTTTGTCCGTTTCATTTCACAGCTTGTATTGTGCTGTCTGTGCTACAAATTCTTTAAAAATATCTACAAAAATTATGTAAGAAGGAACAGCTACTAGTTAAAATAACTACTCTTTGAATTACATAATTATTAGCTGTCGTCATGACACATCACGAAATTGTTAATAATGGCAATCTCTGGACACGTATTTTGTTGTATCACAGCTCGTCAATATATCTATGCCCTTATTACGTGGGTACAAAGAGAGAAGCAAAAATAAATAAAAATAACATAACAGCTATCACTGTATCACACATTATAAAACTTAATATACAGCCAACAAATTTTCTAGAAAAAAAGTGAATATACTGGTTCTTATTTTTACTGAACAAACGTACACGTATATCGCTCAGTAGAAATTCATTAAATTATTAGAATTTATTTAAGCTTTATCGGACATGACTTATGTAAAATAAATAACAAAATTGAAGGAAAAACATACATATAATTTTAACGCCAAGCCGAAGAGCGAAGTTTATTCTTGTAAATGATCTTCTACTTAAGCTCATAACCTCTCCTCCCTTGATTCGCGGTACATCACTACATTGGATACAAATATTTTGTATATATTTGCTTATTCATCCCTTTGTTTCTTAGTCAATTTAACGTTGACAATTTTATGAAAAATTAAATAAACCATTATATATTTAAAGTTAAACTTTGATAATGGTCTGCGAAGACCGAAACACGTGTCAGGTAAATGAAAATAAAAACAATATGGAACAAAACAAGAGTTACTATTTACCCAATATTAATATATGTTTCCATCAAGAGTGCAGCGCATCAAGTATTAACTTTATTTAAGTATTTATGAATATTATAATATTCACGTATATCTAATAAGAAATATAAAACAGTATGACTTCTAAATATAATAAATATATTTCATAGTAGACCACTCAAAGTAAAGTGGCAATAAATTGTGCGTTTTACTACAAGTAAGGACGCATTGACTCAACTGTAATTGTATTAAAGCCATTCATTTTTATTGAGAATTATTTTTATGTATATATAAAACACATTTTTTTATAGAGAAATACTACTAGTACAAATTGCCTTTTTATTAACTATACGTTTCACAAAACTCAAAATAAATTTCAATAAACGAATTAATCATTTAATATAAAATAATAGGTATAAAAAGACATGGAATAACGGCTTTATTTTTGAATAATTGTTCAAAATGACCCCCGCCCTATTTACTAACTGATAATAATATAAATTGTCGCAAAAATGTTGTTGAGTATAAAAAACCATTTCCCTTCTTATTTTCTCACTTACATTTAAATTCTTAGTTTTTTCAAATTATTGGATTTATTTTCTTACTTTACTTTTCAAGTAGGCCCTCTTCTTATTATCCATATATTTGGGAACGTGAAATCCAAAAATTCTCTAAACTTCCTGAAAAATATGCGGAAGAGCTCCATCTTGTTGATACCAGATTAAGTAAATATCCGGATTTAAATTGTCTATAGTTGGAACTATTTATATTTCCCTTGATAAAAAAAGGATCCAATTATATGTGCCGCAAATAATCCAGCCTAAATATTAACTTTTTCTGTGAACTGTGCATGCAGTTTTGATAATCAACTACACCAAATTTCAGCTTAACTTAAAGTAACTAAAATATTTTCAACGAAGACGGAGACACGATTACTTTGTTTTACCACTTTATTTAAAATTACACGTGACTATAGTTTCATCTAACAGCTAATCAGCGTGTAATTTTAAATAATGTGGTAAATCAGAGTAATATTGTCTCCTTCTTCATTATATTCAAGATGTATCACAAACTAAACGCCTCCATTATTAAACATTTAAACTATTTTTAATATTAAGTTACAAAAAGGAGCAAAATAATATTCAATACATTATAATAGACATACCAGGCTATCACGATATAATTAAGAGTTTAACCATTATATAAAATAAATAATATACCTTGAACTATGAAGGCCAACTCCGGCTTAACCGTAACTTTAAATCTTTATATTTTAATCTAGCCGTCCTACCACGTAGTACTAAGAAACAACAGAGGTTAAGATTAATGGCACATAACTCGACCCAGAAACGAATAACGACTATTCCCAGAAAGTAATCATTTATTTGTCCAAATTATATATTGTGGGTTGCCAAAAATTCACAAAAATAGAAATCCACTGAGGTCGAATGTAAGCTTAATTCGGTAGATACTTTGTTCACTGCACTTTTGATAAAACGAATTTATAACATTGTGTAATTTTAAATTAGAACATTTTTTATGTTTCATATTGTTGTATTTATTTCCCTGACATACGTTTCGTTCAACAATGATCATTTTCCAAACACAACAAACTAATCATGTAACAATATTATATGTTGGAGTTCATTGTAGGAAAATACTAATATTAAGAGAGTTGAACTTGTTATTAATTCGTTCTAATTGTTAAATATATACGTATTCGTCACTCCGAATTGGTTTCCCCATCTCCAGAACATCAAAGACATTTAATTTGTGGCCTTCTTCGGCAAAGTGAATCGGTTAGATGTCGGCTAATATGTGTCTTTTTGCAATGCAGTGGCGTGATAGTCCTGTTCCCATGGTATGGCTTTTTTATGTTCGTTATATCTAGTTATAATGCTTCTTGTTTGTCCGATATATTTCCCTTTGCAATTTTCACACGTTATTTTGTAAATACTAGATTTTTATATTTGTTCTATTGATTCTAATTTGTTTCTTTAAATTCTCTCTTGTAACTTCGATTGACTTATATATAGAATGTATAAAATGGCTGCAAAGTGTTTGGCTTCTGCTCTCTCTTCTCCATTGAATAATAGTATTTGAACTGTTTTCCTTCTTTTTCGTTTTAAGATTATATCCACTTTATTTTTCTTATATCCGTTGTTTTTGGATATTTCGTATATTATGTGAAATTCTCGGTTAAAGTATCTTCGCTCAGCGGAATATTGATTAGACGGTAAATGTATGAATTTAGTGTGGAAAATTTTATTTGTTCCCATTTATGTGAAGTCGAAGGGATGATTTTGTTTGTGGTAGTGGGTTTTCTGTACATCGAATATTTTAATTTATTGTTTTCTTTTGAAATGTTCTGGTCCAAAAAGTTGAATGTTCCATTCGTTTTATTTTCTGCTGTGAATTAAATTTTCCAGTTGATTGAATTTAGTGTTGTTAAAAATGCGTCCAGTTGTCTGTCTGTGCTCTTCCAAATGCAAGAAATATCGTCGACATATCTTCACCAATAATATGATTTCATATATTGAACATAAAAATCGACTTCTATATGAACAGTTTACGAAGAACCTTGTAAAAATTGTGACCACATATAAATAGAACAAACAAATAGGTAAATTTCGGTAAGATTCGACCAATATACATACCAAAAATATATAAACATCAAATACACACAAACAAGTACAAGGTCAGGATCAAACTCAAAACCACTCAAGGAATGCGGAAGGGAGAGAGAGGTTAGCTACAAATATAACCACTAGCAGGACAGCAGACTAGAATTGACTAAAAAGACCCAACTATATAATATCTATTGGTTCTGGACTAGTCACACCAGTTATGGCGTAAGAGTGATTTTAGTTGGTAGGAGTAAGACACTACCCTATCTAGCAGACTAATATTACCTTAAACCACTCAAGAGTAAACACTTGAAAAAAATAATTGTCTATGGGAATGTTGTGCAAATAATTTACAAACCACGTCAATTATAACCCGAAAACTAAATGGTTAATGATTTAAGATTGCGGCTTAAAATCAGAACTAATACAACTTAAAAATTAGCTAAAATATATAGATAAAAGTTTAATTAAGATACAATTTGGCAGTGTTTTTTAAGTTACCCTATGTTATTGGTTAACTATTAAATCTGGAAAATATAATTTAAATTCAAATTGAAATTAATAAAAGAATACTGTCTCACATACAATGAACCCATATATTAAATTGAAATAAAACAATACAGTTGGGAGGGTTTCACTTTATTTTTTTTTAAACTCTCACAACTGTGTTATTTTATTTCAATATATTATAGAGTTTCATCATGTATCCGCCTCGTCAATTCAATACCATATATTAAACCAAATTAAAATTTTAATAAAGTACCTCCAAAAACTCAATAACTGAGACTATTAAATCCGTCTTAAAACACGAACTCGCAACTTTATTCAAAGCCGTGTTTCAGGCCGCCATGCAAAATCTATTAAGTGAAATTAGTTATATAAAAGAGAGGCACGAGAAAATTGAAAATGCGTCTCGTGTTTATCAACAATCTATTATCTCGCAAGTCAATATTGTTGCGGAGTTTGAAGAACGTCAACAGAGGTCCCACAACGTTATGGTATACAATTTGCCGGAACCATCTGGTTCAATTGATGATAAAATTGACCAGGATACTGTCGCTATAAAAAATAGTTAACAGTAAAATAACGCAATTCAATCCGCGTAAAATTATCCGTGTTGGAAATCAATCTAATAAGCCGAGGCCTGTCAAAATTATTTTTGCAGACCAGCAATCAGCTAAAAATTTCTTAAAAATTTCCCATGATCTGGATTCCGGGTTAATCAAATTTGCCAACGGTCGGACCAAATTAAAACGTGATCATTTCAACGAGTTAATGCGCGAACAAGATACACGTAAACAAAACGGTGAAAAAGTTACAATTAAATATATAAATGGCAAGCCATTGTAAATTAATAGTAAAGTCGCAAGAGAATGCCAAACCAAAAACCTTTTAATTTACTTTTAAAACGTTGGAGGCATGAAATCGAAACTTACCAATATTAGTTGTAATATGACTCTATCGGTATACGATGTTATAATTTTAGTAGAAACAGGGCTAGACCAAACAATTAAGAATAGCGAGTTAGGTTTTCATGGCTTTTCAATTTTTATATGTGATAGATCGTCAATTTCAAGTACTAAAAGTTGTGGTGGCGGTGTATTAGTTGCAGTCCGATCTCACTTAAGAAGCAATTTCATACAGTTATCTACAATAGAGACAGTATTTGTTATGTTGGAATTGATTTAATTATATCTGCGGTTTATATTCCTTCTGCATCCAATTTAACGACGTATCAACAGTATTGCACGTGTATTAATAATATCTTTAACGAGTATACTAATCACAATAGTTATTTGTATGCCAAGGCCGCGAAATATAACTTTAGTGGCCCGAGAGGAAAATTATAGCCGAGGCCGTTTGCGGCCGAGGCAATATAACCTCGAGGACACTAATGTATTTCGCGGCCAAGGTGTACACAAAGCTTTTTGTGCAACTGGTACACTTAATATTAAAAAATAACAAGAGTTGTAGATAAGTAATGAAAAATTGTTGTCAAAACTTTTCATGTGACTATTAGAAAACATATATTTTAACGAACAAATATTACTTAACATTTATGGTTATAGTACAATTTGAATTACTTGCTTCCGTTACAAATTGAGTTATTTGTTCTGCAGTTAATATATTAGATTTTTTGGCTCGATACCCGACAGATTTATTTTTTAATAAGGGCACTAACTACGAAAAATCGAAATATCAATTCCATCTTTTATGTTAATTGTACATTTAATAAGCATGGAATAAATACTCCACAAACTTGACGATTTTAAAACTTTTGATTTGTCTTCCAAGTATGCCATCAAAACAGTTTCCGATAATTTCGTTACCTTTCTTCCATGACACCTCGTTTTAAATTCGTCATATGCCTTTTCATATTGCCGTTTGGATTTTTGTGGTATTAAATATTCGGTTGCGGCATCCGCTATTAATTTGATTTCTGGTGGAGTACAACTAATAGTATAATTACTATCGAAATCGGACATTTTCTTAAACTGAAAATGAAGTGACAGTAAATAATAAACTAGTGTTGGCTTGGCGACGCGGACTTTTTGCGTACTTTGGCGTACTGGTCGCTAGGCGACGCGTCCGCGAAGTAACTCGGACCGCGAAATTTCATTTTGCAGGCGTTCAGGAGTTCGCGATGGAACATCTTCGCGTACGGTTGCACAAAAATATATTTTATGTGGAGATTTTAATATACTGAAAGTGATTTGGAGCAATGAACCAAATTCAATATTATCTGACGATAACCAATCTATCCATGGACAGTTTTTAGCAGAGTGTCTTCAATTTCACAACCTTACATAAGTAAATCAAATTCCCAACAACCGTGGCATTTTCTTGGATTTGGCATTTTCCAACATTAAATCGTTAGAATTTACAATATCCCAGGATCATATAACCTTGCCCAGTGCCCATCATATAGCGTATACGATTTCGTTAAATAGCGAGGAAACTCCAAACAATCTTGAGTATATAACTTTAAATCTGCAAACTACGTTGATATTAATATCTATTTATCAAATATGAAATGGGACGAATACCTATCGGACGATAATATAAATTCAGCCGTAGAAAAATTCTACAACTTAATTAAATACACGTTAAACAAATATGTTCCTATAAAACGGATTTGGTCATCATCTTACCCTAAGTGGTATAGTAAGAATTTAATTACTCTGATCAAGCAAAAAAAGCAAGCTCATTCTTAATACAAAGCTAGTGGCTCACCAAATGATTACGTTAAGTTTCAATAATTACGATCCCAATGTAAGGATCTCAGGGACAGACTGTATGGCGTTTACTTGAAAGAAGTCGAAGATAAAATTAGTGCCAACTAGAGATCTTTTTGGACATACGTCAACAAAACAAGAAAAACTGCCAGTTATAAAACTGAACGGTAAATCTAGTGCCTTGGGACAATAATGTCAAACTTTATGCAGAATATTTTTCTAAAGTTTACAATGAACTCTCGATTTAAATAAGTTTAGTGTCAATGCATTAAATAATGCCATACAATTGTTACCTGATTCTTGCAGCTCTGGACCTGATAATTTGCCAGCCTACTTTATAAAGCGTTGTATATATTCTATTTCCATTCCATTGTACATATTATTTAGTGCATCACTAGAATTAGGTATATTCCCCGAAGCTTGAAAGACTAGTTATATAACACCTATGCATTAGAAAGGCAACAGAGAAGTAATTATAGAGGTAGAGCTATACCTTCAGTTATACCGAAATTATTTGATAAATTAATAGCTTGTAAACAGGTAATTTGTAATGAGCAACATGGCTTTCAAGAAGGTAAATCAAATTTAACTAATTTTATTTTATATCAGTCATTTCTGTTAGAGGCATTTGAAGGTGGCAAACAGGTTGACTCAATCTATACCGACTTCACAAAGGCCTTTGACCGTGTTTCGCATACAATCTTGATACGCAAACTTAAGCATCTTGGATTCGGTATTCCAGTTACGAAATGGCTATATAGCTTCCTCAGCAATAGAAAGCAATTTGTTAGATTAAACGAAGATTATGCGACTTGTATTTGGTACCGATTTTAAATTTTTATTAAACATTTCCAACTAGGCATTACTAGAACAAATTACAGTTGCACCCAAGTTTTGACCCTAACTAATTTAACCAGCCTCGAGGATAGACGTATTTATGCGGATTTATGTTTTCTTTTTTAAAATTGTCAATAACTTGATAAATTTCCATGACTTGGTCAACAGTATTAATTTTAACGTACCATCCAGCACAAGAAATAACCTAACATTTCATGAGAATTTTCATCATACCACCTATGGAAAAAATAATCCATTAAGCAGAATGATGAGGAGCTTCAATATCATTCAGAAGCGCCATCTTATCACCATTTATGGAATACCATTTTCTAGTTTTAAACGACATGTCAAAGTAATCGATCTAACCATATGTGGCAATAATCGATACAAATGTATGTTAGTATATCTATATTTAATTGCTTATTATTATTTTGGACTTTGTATAATTGTTACTGCTATTTGAAGTGTATAATTTTTGAGTTAATTAATTAATCATCATTGTTGTGTATCACTACATTATTGTTCTTTTTTCTTTAATATGAATGTTTGTTAAAAAATTTTGTTACGTTATTTAATTTATGTTTTCAATTTAATTTATGTAATTACTATGTTTTTGTAAAAATGTGAAACCTTGAATAAAAAATAAATAAAACACCTAATAAGTTTTACTCACAAATACATATACTAAACTTACTATAAAAAATATTTACAGAGACATATTTTACTTTGCTACAGAAGATATCGTATTGAAAATCATTAGCCTTATCAGCCTTCCTGCAACTTTAATTATTTCTAAATTCCCTAGATAGACATATAACCTAACCGTATTTCATTAAATAAAGGTTTCTTAGATGAGTGAGCAACTGAATATATAGGTTATAGGTTATGAGTTAACATAGGGTACTAATGAGATGTGTGTCTTGAACTGCGATCGAAAAGATCTATTGTTCTACCCTTAACCAAACACTTCCCAATCAGTCCCAGGTCCTCCATGAACCTGGTATCTTTCTTGGGGGTGATATTGCTCACCTCTTCGTGGGATAATCGGTTCCTACCGAAGTGTAAAAGACGTTTGTGAGCAATTGCGAGACAAGTGCATAATATGTGCTCGGTCGTTTCATATGCCGAATCACATAATCTGCAGTTTCCACTTTTCTCTTTTCCCATTTTCCACAAATGGTATCGGAAGGCACAGTGCCCTGTAATGAGTCCAGTGAAAGTTCTTAGCTCGTTCCTTGTGAGTTCAAGCACTTTGTGGCTGTGATCGAGTTTCATGAGTCGTTTTGATTGACGTAGACCTGGTACATTGTTCCAATGCTTGCGTCTTCTCTCCTCTTTCCATCGGCCACTTCGTTGCCTTTAATATCCCCGTGTCTTGGGACCCACATGAGGATCAACAAGTTGTTCTTCGCTAGTTGCGAGAGGGATCTTTGACATTCCCAGACAGTCCGTGAGCCATGACTGTAGGCTCGAATGGCCTTTAATGCGGTTTGGCTGTATGAGCAGATGTATATATGTGCGCCATTTAAGTGCCTGTCCATGCATTCTCTAGCGCACATATCAATTGCAATCGCTTGCTAAATCGTGGGCGTCGTACCCAGAGCCATGAAGCTCCTGTGGTTTCGGTTAGGGCCATAAATGCCTATTCCAGTACCTTTGGTATTTTTCGCACCATCCGTGTACCAGGCTGATATTCCTCGTCCAAACTCCTTGACTCTCATCAAAGCCGTTTTGGGGTCCTCGATTGACACCCTCAACGGTAATTCGAATTCGAGCTTCCTGGTCCGTCGGTTTGGACAGAAAGACCGGGTCGATTTACTGCAGTATTTCTAAGTGTCCTATCCAGTCCCCCGGCAGTGTTTTCTTCCTCTGGTGTAGTCGAAGGCCCTCATTTTGTATCACAAAATGGAGCGGTATAATTGCCTCCATTCCCGCGGTTGGGGTCGTTTGCATAGCCCCTGTGATGCTTAGACATGCTAAACGTTGAAGCCTACTCAGCTTCTTTTGCGTGTCTAGTGTCTTTGGCCACCACACAAGGGCAGCATAAGTGACAATGGGTATCACCGCCGTTCTATACAGCTAATACGTGATCTTGGGCCTTAATCCGTAGGTTTTCCTCATAAGCCGCCGACAGGTCCAAAGCGACGTCGTTGCCTTCGCCATGATTTTATCGACATGCTGATTCCAAGTCAGTTTGGTATCCAGAATTAAACCCAGGTACTTTACTTCGTTGGAGAGATTTATCTCTATTCCACTCAGCGAGGAAGCCCTTATGTGCAGCTTACTTCTACGCGTGAATGAAACTATGTCCTAGTCCTTCCCGAACACACCAGTTACTGATGCTATTCAGTGCTTTTTGCATTAGGATTGTAAGGATGCCTTCATGCTTGCCCCTGATTATTACGGCGATGTCATCTGCATAGCATTGGGTTATAAAGCCCTTTCCATGCAGTTCATCCAGGAATCCATCCACCACTATTGACCATAGTGTGGGGGACAAAACTCCCCCCCGAGGAAACCCCTTTGTTACAGACATGAATACTGTAGATCCTGCCAGAGAAGCCGTTACTAGTAGGATTTGAAGCATTGCCTCTATTCATCTTATCGTGGAAGGATATAGTCCTTTATTTATAGCCGCTCGTTTTATTGAAGAAAATGAGGTGTTATCAAAGGCCCCCTCTATATCTACAAATATTTCGATTGCTATTTCCTTGTGTAGGATGGCTCGATCTGTCTCTTTGACGAGGTGATGTAGAGTATCGACTGTAGTATTGCCAGCTTGAAATGCGAATTGCTTGGCATTTAAGGGTGTTCTTATAAGTGAGTCACCGTTTATGTGCTCGTCGATTATTTTTTCCATAGCTTTAAGGAGAAAAGAGGTTAGGCTGATGGGTCGATATGACTTAGGTTCATCTAGAGGCCTATTCCCCTTTTTAGGTATAAATACCACTTTTGCCTCCCTCCACAACCGGGTTATGTATAGCTTGCTTTATATATCTCCCTGAGTCCTGGAGAAATTGTATTCAATCCGCGCTGCAGTAGCGCGAGGAAGATACCGTCCATTCCTGGGGATTTATATGGCGTGAATATTTTTGCCACTAAGCAGCGGCTGTCACGATCGGAGCAGTGAGCCACTGAGTCAGTATTTGCCGCATTTGTGTTTTTAGTCACTACTTTCAATCCCGGAAAGTGAATACCTAGGAGTAGCTTTAACTTTCCTGTTGATCTTTGGTGTGACTGCCGTCAGCTCGTTTTAAGATGCCGACCGCATTGGTATGATCCTTTGATAGGACCTTCCGGAGTCTATTTGCTGGGATCAGATTGTCAATCCCCTCGCAGTAGGCCTTCCAAGCCTTTCGTTTAGACTCCCTCAGTTACTTATTGAATTCAGTCAGGGCTTGTCTGTAGGCTGACCAGTTGCCGGTTTTCTTAGCTCTGTTGAATGACTTCCAAGCGGAAATCCTAAGTCGATCCAATTCCTTGTTCCACCAAAGAACGTTTCTCGAGAAGTTTACCTTCTTTACCGGGCAGCTTTTCTCATAGGCTGCTACGATGGTATCGCTTAGGTGTAGTAAGGCTTGTTCTAACTCCTCTATGGTAGCGATGTTGTATTGGAGGCCTTGATGTTCGGACAATAGACACTCGTTATATAATGTCCAGTCCGTTTTTCGTGGCACTCTGCACTCTGCTATTTCCGTACTACCAGCTTCCATATCGAACACGATCGTTTGATGGTCCGACATGGAGGGCTCTGAGAGTACACGCCATTTTTTTATCAATTGCGCGCCGTACGCTGTGGCTAAGGTCAAGTCAAGTACCTCTTGCCTTATTGCGTTTATAAACGTGGGTTTATTCCCCCTCTTTAAGATGTCTAGATTGCTATCGCATACATAATCAAGAAGGTACTTACCCCTGTTGTTGACATCTAAGCTGCCCCATACTGTATGGTGCGCATTAGCATCGCAGCCCATGATAAGATGTTTCCCATTCCTGCGGCACCAGTCCGTGAGGTTCTTTACTGCCTCTGGTGGTCGGTTGTCTTCGTCCCCTGAAAAGTAGGCTGAGGCAAATACAATTTGCCTCTTGCCATCTCCCGTTGGTACGTCCACGACCGCTGCCACTAGATTCTGGGTGACGAACTGTGGAATGGGAGCATAATTAGAATCTTTCCTGGAAACAAGGCCGGCCCGTGGCCTGCCGCACGTAGTATTACATACCAGATAGTACGATGAGTTCTGAAGTCCTTTAATCGCCCCTCCGTGTACCCAGGGCTCTTGAATTAGCCCTAGTTGGACTTTCCCCCTAGCCAGCCTGCTGCTTAAGGCACTTGATGCTGCCTTTGAGTGCTGCAGATTGATTTGGAGGCACCGCCACTTACTCTTCATTTTGGGCCTTGAAATGACCCCCACCTCTGGCAACCTGCTGTTTGTCCTGGGGCACAATCCTGCCCTTTCGACGCACATCAGCCTGCTTCTTGGGTGGACTCTTGGTCAGGCTTTCTCTTGGAGCCTTTCTGATCTCTGGAGGCTCGTAGGCTTCTCCGGAACAAGTTGCGGATTGCAATGGCGGATTTTTACCTTGATCCAGGGGCTCTTTGGGGCTTGAGGCTCCAGCCCCTTCATCAGACTTGTCTTGCTTCGCCTTGGTGCGAAGCTGTACTTCGCCGTAACAGGTGATCCCGATCCACCCAGGTCGCTTGTGAATCCCAAGGAATCTAGTGTCTTCTTCATTCCCCTTTGTTAGGACTATATCCATGATATACTCCAGTGTGGACTCTATTTGTTCCACTGACAGAAGAGTAGCAGGATAGTCCTTTGCCATAACACCAACCTTCAGTCCTTTTACAGCCTGACTGTATGATACCATTTTTTGGGAATTTGGCTTCCCCTCTGTGACGCTACTCGGGCTTGTGCTTGTGAGGGCCTTGGTTTACCACTGCGCCCGCTTGAGTGGTGATATGCCGCTCATGGAGGACATATAGTCCCTTTCGCACGTTTGGCTGGCGTACCCTTCGGCGTACTACCGTCCGAACAGGTACGTTTTTCGGTCTTTTGCTTACTCGCTGGACGGAAGGGCTGTAAGGCCTTTTGTGCTGCCTCTTCCCACGTCATGCCATTGCTGATGCGGTATTTAAACCTCTTCTTCCCAGCACCGCTTAGGCGCGGCTTGCGTGCCTGGAGGTCCTTGGACTTTTGCCCAGCCTCATGTCCACTGCTGGCAAGGAGTAGATTCTCCCTGTCTGTCTCAGGCACTAAGTCCTCTCCCGTGGCAAGGATTTCACACTTCATCGCCGTAGTTTTGTCCTTTGAGGGGGACGAGCCCTTATTTGTCGGTTCTTGGTTCATTACTGATCCCACGAGAAGCTAGGGAAATAAGCGGTCACCTGCAACAGAGCCCCGTATGCCACAGGAAGGCTATTTGAAACCGGAGGTCGCCTGGTATCCGGAGTTCACATACTAAGACTACGCTTCCCCTTAGCCATGCAGCCTTCGGCATATGCTATTCCACCTTGGCTTGAGGAGCTTTTTATTGTGGCTCTCCCTTTACTTGGTCCATGCAGTTAAGCCCAGACCCTCTTTTGCTCACTTCCAGCGAGACTTGACCACGTACAGCGGTGAGTTACAGATATAGCCTGCCTGGTGGCTTTACAGCCAGTCAGAGCAGGGCATCGTACCCTTTAGTGCAAGCTCTAAGCCACGACACGACAGCTGAGCAGGGTGTCCATGCTGCTTAGTCAGATCCATCATCTAAGTCCTTTTCAGCATTGGTACTTAGGATCATCTGGATACGCAAGCTCCCCCACCACGTCAAGGTGAGCACACGGGGGAGATCAACTGAATATAATTTTCGAAAAATATTTTACTGGGTTAAAGAGTCTTTTAACTAAAAGTTGTATTGTATATTCCAGTCTATTAAATATTATAAAAATCTGAAAACAAATTTATTTTAATTACGTTTTAGAACCTTTTTTACCTTAAAAAGTATATGAAGACCTTCAGGATAAGGATGGATGAGAATTTTATAGGGACAAATCAGTATACTGATATCTCTCTCACTGATAAGAATGCCTAGGTCTCTCTGTAACACGTCTTAGTTTGGCATACATGTGTCAATTACTAAAACTTACACTTAGCTATTGGACAGTATTATAAAACAATTAAAATTATTATTAAAAATAATTGACGTACAATAATCATTATAGCACGATTACATAAAGACTTGCACTTAGCATGCATATATTGACTAAAATAAATTAATTTTGTAAGTAAGTTGGTATTCATAAATACACTGATTCAATAAATATTACTAAAGGGCTGACACAAACAATTAAAATATACTTTATTATAATTATATTTAAAGTCGTTTTTCCACTAAAAATTAAGATTATTATTATAGGACAAGAGTAATATATGTAACTAAAGTTGGACAAGGTTCATCTCATATAAAAAATTTAATCGAAAATCAACGAGTTATATGTTTTTTTATATTATTTATTTGAAAGGCATTATTGAGTAATAAAATGTATAAAATTCTTTAGTTCGTTTAGAAAAGTCAATTATTGTTCATAACTTTTCATGCTGTAGTCACATTTAAACAATCTAAAGTACATTTTATCATTTATTAGTTTATTTAACACAAATAATTTCATTCAAATTAGTGTTGCGTTGATAGTTGTACTTTGCGCAACACGAAAATTAATTTTGTATCATTCAATGTCTGTCGAGGTATTAGCCAGAGAAGTAGTTGTTTCAAAATTAATTTGTTTTGTAGTGTTAGTAAGACTTATTGTTGCAAATTCACGAAATCTTTTCGTATTATTAAATTATTAGGCATTATTGAATCGAAATATATTAGTAATAATTGAAGCAAATGCGCTAAACTCATTATTTGATCTAATTTTAGGAAATAGTCATCAAATAAACACAGATGATAATCATCATAAAATTATTTTTTTTTCTTAAAGCGCACTGAAATAGGAAACTTGGTAAACCCAGAAGTAACCAATACATACATTTTTTTATAAAAAGAAGACGCACAACCCTAGATAGGCCTCAAATATTATAATACACTTTACGCCAATGCTTCTATTACAACAGTAAACGTTATAATAATTTTAATATACACCATGTACATCTTAATAAAGATCATTGACGCTATTTGGTCATTGAGAGTTTAAATTAATAAAACTATCATCTAATATTTTCTGTTAGAATGTTTAAGTTCCTGAAAAGTAATTATTATTTAAAATACTCATTTTTTCACTCTTTCTTTAAGTGTACATTTAGTATTTAAATAAAATAGTGAAGAAAAGGGTATTCTAATAATTTTGTTGATGATGTCAAAATTTCTAGGAGGATGGGCCAAAAGGATTTTTTTAGGTTAAGTATTGGTAATATCCCATATTCTTATGTATTGTAGCCAATTATATGTTTGTATAATATATTTTTATTGCTTTTCAAAATAATCGCCTTAAAGATCTATATACTTTTGCATGCGATTGAACCACCAGCATTGTGTCCAGGCAGAAGATAGTAGCTCTAAAACATGCGTTTTGATAGCCTTAGCCGCTTCTTCGGGCGATGAAAAGCGTCGTCCACGCAGTTTATCTTCAATTACTGGGAACAAGAAAAAGTCATTGTGTGCCAAGTCGAGAGTATAAAGTTGATGGTTTATCAATTCGAACTTTTATGTGTCGAAATACTTGTTTGTTGCATATGATGTGTGTGAGATTGTCGTGATGCAAAATGATTCATCGTTTTGGGTCGTTTTTTCTCAATTTGCCAAAAACTGTAGGCAAACAATTGGGTGTATATAACTCTGAATAACGGCCTTTAGATTTTCGAATGCCACAGTTGCCATATGGCACTTTCGTGAAAAAAATTGCCACCATTTGCTTCTTAAAGTTTCGCGAACGAAAAACTTTGTTTGTATAACACTTGATTTTTATTAATACGTTGACTATATTAATAAAAATTCAGCAACTCAACTTGCCATTATCGAAACAAGAGTTAAGTTGCCAAATACTGAGCAGATTAAAACTAAGAGAAATCACAGGACTAGCCACTGGAACCTAATTAAGCACAAACTTAGGAATTTAGAAAAAAAAACCTATGCAGTGTATCCAAATATTTAAGCAAAATCTTACATATGCTGGTCGTAGCAATGCTTAAACATCTCTAGATTTTATGATATATCACATGACAATCTTCTTCAATTAGTTTTGGCACAGCATCAAATTTTTACGGCAAAACGGCTGATTTTAGACCACTTCCTTTATCTTAGTTCGTGAGCGAACTATGTCTACAGTAGCTGTGGATGGCGCTTTATCGCCAAATGTGCAATTGATTGATGAACTTTTCTTGAGTCACCCTATGTTAAGTGTAATAATATATCATAGCTCGAAAATTTTCGTGAGTTAATTCTTTCTTTTGGCCGAGATGAAATTTTAAACTTACTGTAAACAACAGAAATAGTGCTCCCACGTCAAAACGTTCAGAGTACGCATAACGTCAAAAATGTCAAAGTTTTCAATGACAATGTCAGATTTTACCTGGCAATACCAGTGTTGCAAGTTCTTAATACATAAATAGCAACTCTCGTACTAGATTGATAAATTACATAACCTGAAAACTTTTACTTGTAAAACGTATTTATTTTAGATGACTATTACGCGTAACTAATTTTTTTCAAGACATTTCTTTCATCTTTTTTATTCCTGGTATAAATGGATAAATAAAAAATATACATTAACATATAAGAAATAAGTAATTAATAGCAACAACTTCCATTGTCTTTTAAAGCAAATTTAAATACATCATTTTTATGGCAAAATGTCAAAATCAAGTAGATATTACGTTCTTTTAAAAAAAGCATATAAACATGTATATGACTTTAAAAATGACCATCTGGTTTACAACATTTTATCTATATAGGTTATAGGTTAAAATTGGGTGCTAGTGAGGGTTAGCCTCACTTGAACTGCGACCTAAAAGATCTATTGTTCTACCCTTGACCAATCACTTCCCAATTATTCCCACATCCTGAATGAATCTGGTAACTTTCTTGAGGGTGATATTGTTTACTTCTTCGTGGGATAATCGGTTCCTACCGAAGTGCGAAAAACATAATCTGCAGTTTCCATTTTCCTCTGTATAATTTTCCACAAATGGTATCTGAAGGCACAATGCCCTGTCATGAGTCTGGTGAAAGGTACTCGTTCCTTGTGAGTTCAAGCACCTTGTGGCTGTGATCGAGTTTGGTGAGCGGTTTTGACTGACGTAGACCTGGTACATCGTTTAAATGCTTGTGTCTTCTGTCCTCTTTCTATTTTTACACCACATCTCTTCTGTGAGCCATAGGGAGTCCGCAAAACGGGTCTGGTCTTATAAGAGTGTCATTTGCACCTCTTTTTGCGAGTTCATCGTCCACTTCGTTGCCTTTAATATACCCGTGCCCTGGGACCCCCATGAGGGTCAACGAGTTGTTCTTCGCCAGTTGCGAGAGGGATCTTCGACATTCTTAAACAGTCCGTGAGCCGTGACTATAGGCTTGAACGGTCATTAATGCGGCTGGGCATTCTCTAGGCATTCTCTGGCGGCGCACATATCAATTGCAATCGCTTCCGCTTGCAAAATCGTGGGTGTCGTACCCAGAGCCATTAAGCTCCTATGGTTTTGGTTAGAGCCATAAATGCCGATTCCAGTACCTCTGGTATTCTTGGCATTATCCGTGTACCAGGCTGATATTCCTCGTTCAAACTCCTTGACTCTCATCAAAGCCATTTTGGGGTCCTCAATCGACACCTTAAACGATAATTCGAATTCGAGCTTCCTGGACATAACGTCCGTTGGATTGGACAGAAGGACCGGGTTTATTTGCTGCAGTATTTCAAAGTGTCATGTCCAGTCCCCCGGCAGTATTTTCTTCCTCTGATGTAGTCGGAGGGCTGCCACAAGTTCCTCTTTTTGTACCACTGGATGGAGTGGTGTGAGACCAATTATTGCCTCCATTCCCGCGGTTGGGGACGTGTGCATGGCCCCTGTGATGCTTAGACATGCAAAATGTTGAAGCCTAATCAGCTTCTTTGCGTGTCAAGTTTTTGGGTCTTTGGCCACTACACAAGGGCAGCATAGGTGACAATGGGCATCACCGCCCTTTTATACAGCCAATACGTGATCTTGGGCTTTAATCCCCAGGTTTACATTTTGTCTAAGTAATGATCAGATCTGTCTACCCTTAAAATTATGGCATGTTTTTTATTTATTAGTGAAATAGTAGTAGTAGTAGTGGCTATCGGTCACGTGGTCCTTCCGCCGTGTTATTTGTGTGTAAATGAGCTTGTTACTTTAAAGGATGGCCTCTCACTCTAAAGCAGCATTAATTGTATCCCAATGGTGAATGGTACCGGTTACTTATCTAACTGCTGACCGGAACTAATGTAGCTGCACTCTCCCTAACGTTTGTTCGGCCGCAACCGAATGCGCCACCATCGCACAGTATAGGATTTTACAAATCTAGCTGAAAAAAATTATAAATTATAATAAAACTTTTTTTTTAATTGTATTAGTTTATTTAGAACGTGAAATAAGCTTGTAAAATATAAAACTCGCATGTTATTACAGAAATGTACATTAACATGTGTTTTATATCTTGCCTATAGCCAATGTGTAAAACACATTCCATTAAAATGATTTGGGCATGCAAAGTGGATAAGCCGTAACAAAATGATTTTGGATCACTTTTATCTTGTTTAATAATTAATTTAAATTGTTTATATCCTTCAGCGTAGCTCGGCAAATATAACATTTTTGAGAAGCCCTGCTCGATGCTAAAATGCTAGATAATTTTCCATCAACCATTGTTTCTTCGAAAGTATGTGCCACTTCAAGACCCTGACCGTTAAATTCGAGGTAGAGGGCGATCGCGTGTTATGCCATAATATGTTTCTGTTTCCTTTCATCAAAGTCCTATAATTGCAACGGTACAAATGAAGTTCTTACGATATTTACGTCTTCGAACTCATTTGTGTGTCCATTCTGCCTATACCTGCTTTTTCCGCCACTACCATCGCTTCCCCATTTGAAAATAAATATCCAGTTTTTTAACACCATTGCCCCTTTATCAAATATACTTGCTAACACCTTGTGCTGCATGATACAGACTCGTTTAATGTAACTTAATTTCTGCTAATCAATCAGTGATTACACAATCATTTTTAGCTGGATAGCACATGTTTTTTCTTTATTTATTTTGTCGAAGGATGTATATATTTTTAGTCCCGTATCTAATGCCGATTTTCTAATAATTTCACATTTTCTGTACGTTAATTTTGTTGTACTCAATATGCTAATGCTTCTTCTGCAGAATACTAAGGCGTTTGTTGGCCTGTGCTGTAAAAGGCTTTCGTGACTATTTGCTATTTTAGGACTTGAAACCAATTGCTGCAACATAGAAGCAACATCTCTTTTGTCAGATTACCTCAACTTTACACTGGTAGCAAGAACTAACATAATGAGTGTTTTGTGAGTGATTTAACTTTATTTAAAATGTATTAAAATCCATTAGTTCGTTGTAGAAAATTAAATGTTTCAAATTAATTTGTTTTGTAGTCTTAGTATGACTCATTGTTGTAGATTCACGAAATGTTTTCGTATTTTTAAATTTATTATTTAATTTTCTACAACGAACTAAAGGATTTTAATACATTTTATTATTCAATTATGCTCTTAGTGGGTATTTTCCTTAATCCCGAACGTAATTATTTCCGTAGAATTCAGTAATCCACCTCAGGTATAAATTCAGACCCTCAGTCGGTTACATTTCATTATTGTGTCAGTTGCCGTACATATCTGAGTAAGTTATTTATATTTCATTATATTTTTATTTTAGTAAACGTTTTTATTTATATTTGAAATCAATTTTATAATAAAGCTGTACTGAAGAGATCGAGAGATCGAAACACGTGTCTGCAGATGGTTATAAATTGAGTATTGAATTATTTAATTGCTTTTACTAATTTATTTTAATTACATCAACTTAAATTAATTTTTTGTTCCAAATTTATCATAAAATAATCACTCACAAATTATTTAACAGAAAGAAATACGTTCAAACTAGTGTTGCTTTGATAGTTGTACTATTTGTAACACGCAAATTAATTTGTATTATTCAATGTCTGTCGAAGTATTAGCTAGAGAAGTAGTTGTTTCAAATTAATTTGTTTTGTAGTCTTAGTAAGACTCATTGTTGTAGATTCACGAAATGTTGTCGTATTTTTAAATTATTATTTAATTTTCTACAACAAACTAAAGAATTTTAATACATTTTATTAGAAATTTTAATATTTAGAGATCTGAGCACGCGCATATAAAGTTTAGGCAATAATACAGCGGCATAAGTAATAGTAATAGGTACACTTTTCATTTTTACTGGTGCTACATAAAATTTTATACATGAAATTTAAATTTTGCCTTTAAATTACACGAGTCATATGTACGCTTCGTACGTACCCTTCATGGTATGGTTATATCTGCAACGTTGGACAATTAGTTGATGTAAGGTTGACAACGTTTAAAATAATTATCTGGTAGTAGAACATCCCAAGAACACTGAATTTTCCATAAGTCTTTAATCAATAACTTAGCATCGGTTATCACGGGTTTTATTAATCTAATTCACTCAAAATAACACGTTTTTAAATTACTTCCTTTTTTGAGGAGGGCACTCATTTGGTCGCGCATTTTTACTAGGTCTGTTAGTATGTCAGCTCTGGAAATTAGATCGCCTACATAAAAGTCTGATAAGCGCACTGCATTTTCAACTGGAAAATTGTTTGTTTCCAATTAGACGAGAACACAAAGAGAACGAATAGCCAAATAAACAGGAAAGGCAATACCATACATCACGGTGGTGAGGTCATATAATACTAATAAATACAGTATTCATCTGCCTGATGACGCCTGGTAAAATATGTTGCTGTGTTCAACAATTAAAGTAAAACCCTCTCTACTGTGTTGTTTATTGCAATGTATTATTGAGTTTAATTATACATTCGCCTCGCCAATTCAATATATAAATGAAATAAAGTAATTAAGTCTTAATTATAAATAATTTTAATTTATATGTACAATATTTATACCTTAAATTTGTGGAATATTATTATAAATCAATAAATATTTAATGATATAGCGAAATGCAATGGTTTTTAAGAATATGAGTATCTAGTAATAATAATAGTTTATATTTTATTGGGTACATGGTATCCCGTTAATGTGGAGAAATGACTGAACCAAGTCGAAATTTGTCTTCAAAGTTCCATTTTTTCAATTCCTTTGTTTATAACTAAAGAGCGGATTTATAGCCATTATGATTTTCCATAATATTATTAGCATCAAAAATATTTCAAAATATCTATACGCATCTTGAAAAATGTGATTACTTAACGATAAGATTTTTTTGCTTATTTTGATTTTTCATGTTTTTTTTAGATTATGATGCTTATTTAGAGCATTTTCTTAAACACTTAATAAATATTTAATAAAAATTTCACGTTGTTTTTAAATTAATGTGCTAATATAGAGAATTTTCGTAAAAATTTAGTTCCCATCATTTATAGATTTGTATGACATATTTTCTTCTTGTCTTTTGACAATATAATTGTTTAAAGTTTGTAGCTCTTTATAATATAACAGTAATTATAATTTTATATAAATTATCAAAATGCAATATGTACCAACTGAGTATCGGTATTATTGAATAAATTACCATTTTCCAATACAATAACAATTGATTTGTTTATAAATAAGTAGATATAATAGACCGTCTCTATTATTCAGATAAAACGGACGAACGCTTCATAGAAATCACAACTATGATATTCCGAATGTAAACGTCGTTAAACTAGATCTAAACAGCGGTCCCAGTATGTAATAAATGTAAGAAAAATCAAGTGTTAGCTAATCAAACGTATCAATTTTTAACTCTCGGCAAAAAAAAAAACCGGTTGAGACGAATGGTGCATATTTATCGTTTTCGTTAATTTTTTATTGATTAATTTTTCTTATATGTGGGGAATCACAGATACATTTTATTCACAAATATATTCATGGGTAGTTGTGTGCCGGTATCTTAGTCGTATTTTTTTACTGAAGAAACCTACAAAGGTGTAAACCACAATACAATAATTAATTAAAGACTATCGAGAATTGAAAAGTGAAAATAATACATTATATTGTAAGGCATGTTTGAAAACGGTAAGTTTTATTTTAGTTCCCAAATGCGCCCTAACTTGTCAAAACTTCGATATAAAACATGTTAAAACAACACTACATCAAGAACGTTTAAAAAAGTTCAAAGCTGAACTAAAAAAAAGGCAGACAATTTCACAATCCTTACCATAATCTTTAACAAACGATAGACAATTTGAATTTTATTTACATTTGTGCACAATACTTTTAAACTATTAAACTTTTAAAATATCCCTTTAAGAAAATTACAAAATAATGCACACCCTACGAAAAAAATATGTAGCTCTTGCGTATAATGGAACCATACGAAAAATTAAAGATATTATTAACAACAATTATATATGGTTTTGTGTGGATAAAACTACAGACGCTTGTAGAAAGTATGATGCTAATTTAAAAGTAGTTTGGCGTGAAGACATCTTAACCAACAGTATTTTGATATATACAAACGAATTGAAGAAAACTGATAATAACACTATAACAATATTCATATGTAAATGATGGATTTACTAGCCTATTTTTGCCGTAGACAGTACCAAGTTATAAAATGTTACTAAAGCAGGGGCCTCCACCCTCACTCTCTCTCGGTCTCCCTTCAGCAGCCTGTACCATATTACCCTGACCCTTCGCTTTCATGAATGTCCTGCGGTCCAAAAGCATAGTGTTGGTAATAGGGGGTTGGCCCATCTGCGGGGGCGAGACTATGGTCAGCCTCTCCTCCCATAATACCGGGCGGCCTTTAATGAAGCCTGAAACTCGATTGATCAGGGTAATTGACCCGTAATGGGGTCCATGCTAGAAAAACGTCCTGAAATTTGGTCGAGGTCGTCCGCTAAGTAACCGATATACGTCCACTTTTATCGGCGCCTTATAAGGGCTGAGAACCTGGCTCTGTAGCTAAGATTCCAAAAGTCTATAGTGGGTTGTGGAGAGTATCTCCGAGAGAACACACACACCGATGTTTGCCTGGATTGGCCCTCGGATTGCTGCGATGAACACAAAAATGTGAGCGAATGGTTTTGCGCGAAATACCCCTACGTGTAAGAACCCAGAAATATATATTAGGTGGTGGTTACCCTATGGTTGACCGGCTGGCTTCTGAATATGGAACAAAGAACTAAGCTCCTGGCTAAACAAAACCGAGAGCTGAGAGTAGAGAGTAGCAACGTTGGAAAGAGTCATCTTAGATACAAATTCCAACTTGTCGTTCTTAATCCCAAACAAAAAAACTCCCAGTGAGAAGCTGAGGACAGCAAAGATCATAAGAGCAATCCAATGGGCAGATCTCAAGCTTAAACGGTGAAGGCTTTATACTTTTATTTTTTAAGTAAACTCACAATTAACACTTCTTTTGAATTTATACAGGGTGATTGACGAAAAACCTTTGGTGCTGTATCTCGCTTATTTTTTATCCGATTTTAATAAATAAAACATCAAATTAAACCATTTTTAAAAGACTATAATAGGATCTGAACTGTTATTTTTTCTCGCACCCAGTTTTTGACAAAATACGATCAACATATGTTTTTTAAATTGCACTGTATATATATTTTTATTGATTCGCAAGGAGATTTTTTTTCTGAATATAAAATTGTAGACAAATTTATCCATACATCAAACTTAAGTCGAGAAATTGAGGATTAAAAAAATAAATAAAAAGTCAAGTATCCATTCTAAACAAAATACAGACCCTATTTTAAATGTCAAAAGTGACAGTGACAGCCATTGATACAATACTGCAACGATTTTTAATTATTTCATAAATAAAATGTTTTTTAATCCTCATTGATATATTGATAATTACAGAATTACTTTATGCAGTTGTTTCATTTTGATTTATCTCTGTAAAACTAATAATTACAATATTGCTATTATAATAAACAACTGCAATTGTTTTACTTTCATCTTTTTCATGGCTACCCATTTTTTATTTATAATAAAATTTAAAATGACTATAACTCACTTATTTTTAGAAATAACTATGTCGTATGTCATATTGGATTAAAGAGAAAAAAATTACCTTTTGAATGAGGCCATAGCCAACTATGGTTTCCATTTAAAAAAATGTAAGTTTGCATGATATCTCGGAAAATAATGGCGATAAAAATTTTCTGATTATTTTTTATTAATCTACATAAAATTATCTAAAACTTTGTCCTTTACAGATTTTTTCTATCTGTTATAATAACCGAGATATATTGATTTGAAAAAATTGACACTTTTTACTTTTTTCAAAATATCTACCCTTGACTTTTTTGAAAACTTTGAAAGTGGAATTTTATTCGTCTCGTTAATCTACACTTCTTTCCCCATTTAACCGTTTCTCTATCTCTTATAGTTTCCGAGATCCCCATAGAGAACATCGAAAAAAACTCACCCGGTTTCTTTTTGTTGGTGAATAGCATCAGCTCCGTTTTATATTTGCCGAGAGAACGTTGTCTGTCCATTTCTCACAATATTGAGGGCACTCTGCAAAAATGCACAGAGTACACCTTCAT
This sequence comes from Ontholestes murinus, assembly GCA_963969525.1. Classification (NCBI taxonomy): domain Eukaryota; kingdom Metazoa; phylum Arthropoda; class Insecta; order Coleoptera; family Staphylinidae; genus Ontholestes; species Ontholestes murinus. The sequence goes on along the minus strand of OZ018392.1, from coordinate 41,868,244 downwards.
AGTGGCCTTTAAGCTGAATTGTTATTTTATCTGCATATCCTATGGCTAGGAAGCTGAATTCATTTAGTTTACTTAGCAAGTCGTCTATCGTGATGTTTCACAGGAGAAGACTTTTCTCCCTGTGGACAGCCGCGGGCCACCCTTGCTTTGAACACTTCGTTTCCAATTGATGCTTGGACCATCCTTCGTGCTTAGCATCTATTTTTACACTTACTAAGTGCGACTGTAGTGCCGACCATTAAGAGATCTTGTCCTATGCTTTTGATAGAGGCTTTGTGAAAAGCTTCTTCTATATCGACAGATTGTCCTAATTCCGACATTTTATTTACCAAGCTTCCTTAATATGGGTAACCACACAGTGGAGTGCTGATTCGTTAGAGCGTTCTGGTATATAGGAGTGCTGATTTGGGTTAAGAGAATTCGTTTTTGGAATATCTTTCTTAATGTACCGATAGGAAAGCTTACGATACGATTTGAGGCGTATCTGTCTAAATAATTTGGCATGGCTGTAGTCTTCCTGGCCTAGTGTATGAATACCACCTTGACTTTTTTTCAGTTTGAGGGCTATATCGAAAAGCTATGCAGACCCTAAACACGTCACAAGGTGTTGAATAAGTTCCAGTTTTTATAACAAGTCCAATCGATATCCTGCTTGGAGTGTTCCGCTTTGTTATACGCTTCTCTTCCTTGCTTTCTAAAGTGGTGGGGTTCCTAATTTTATCATGGGTTTGTAGATTTTACTTTACTCGAGTTGAGTGGGCATAATTTTTCATATGAGAAGATTAGAGTCGTTTCAAGAAAGAACGCAATGTCATTGATAATCAAGCCTGTGTTCTCAACTTCTTATGGTCGTTCTGATAAGGTTTTTGTACATAGTTTCTTGTCGATTTTCCTACGATTTGCGAACGATTCCTAATTTGTAACATAACAGTACCTTTTATTGGTGTCTATACTATGCATACTGAGTGGTGTGCATTAGCATCCCAACCTATATTAAGACTGATAATGGTTTTACAATATCTGATGAAAACCTTCAGTTCATGTGAGGGAGGTGGGAAAATTGAGGCATAAGTAAACCTTCATCTTGGTAGGTGGATATGTACAACTTTAATTTTGTGCACCATGAATGATGTGCATTTTAAATTATCCACTCTACATATCATGTTTATCACTACGTAGGGTTCTTGGATTATGACCAGGATATTATCATTCATACTGATGGTTGCG